>JAFMOD010000373.1:467343-534145 GCA_019802435.1 Corydoras maculifer
TCTCTCTCGCCCTCTCTCTCTCTCGCCCTCTCTCTCTCTTTCTCTGGATGATAAATAGCAGATGATTTCAAAGCTCCTCGGCGGTTCTGTTGTGGATCCGGGACGACGGGAGGCCGGGTTCCTCCTCCAGACTTCGGGACTCCATATTAAAGGGAACCAGATGAAAGAGATGCATATCCCTGAACGTGTAATAATTTTACCTGCGTGCACGGAGCCGGGCCGAGGTCCAAACCTTCAGCCGGCCCGTCGGCCGGTGTGCCGCGGCATCCCGCTTAATGTCAACCAGCTGTCAGGAGGACGAGCAGCTGAACGCCGCCTCCTCCACGCTCCCCGTGTTACTTTCTAGCCCTCTGTTTTGTTCGGTTGCCAGCGGGAGGCCGGCTGCATGCTGGCTCGGACTCTGATAAGTACCTCATGTAGGATGGAGGCCTAAAAACAACAGCCTTCAAACCCACCCATCAGATAATGCCGCGCCTCACTCAAAGGTTTGGATACCTGCCCCGCCCTCATTTGGATGAATATAATGTAGTGAGGAATAAACATTATTCCATTCCACTTCCACTTTATCCTCTATTAGGGTTGCGGGGGGGGGGTTCCCCATGCCCATCCAGGGGAGAACATCTCGGGCGCTGGGCAGATACACCCAGGACAGGGGGGGCAATCTGTTGCTGAGCACACACTCACTCACACAGACACACACACTCTATTTGGGGCAATTTGGAGAACATGACTTGATCCATGTTTTTGGACTGTGGGAGGAAACCGGAGAACCCGGAGGAAACCCACGTGGACACAGGGAGAAAATGAAAACTCCACCCAGATGGGGATTCGAACCGGGAATCCCTAGTGCTGAGAGGAGAACATGCTAAACCACTAAGCCACCGTGCCACCTATTAATTAGTATTATTATTATTATTATTATTATTATTATTATTATTATATATTTTTTATAATTCTTTGTGACCCACCAGTTGAGAATGGCTGCTCTATATCATTCCAGGTTGGAATTCCAATCTGGGTGGAGTTTCCATGTTCTCCCCGTGTCCGCGTGGGTTTCCTCCGGGTTCTCCGGTTTCCTCCCACAGTCCAAAAACATGGATCAAGTCAATTGAGTTCTCCAAATTGCCCCATATAGTGTGTGTCTGTGTGAGTGAGTGGGTGTCCAGCGATAGATTGGCGCCCTGTCCTGGGTCTGTCTGCCTGCCCAGCGTCCGAAACGTTCTCCCCTGGATGGACATGGGGAACCCCCCCCCGACCCTAATGGAGGATAAAGCGGACGACGATGGATGGATGTTCAGCCCACCTTAAGGCCGTGTCTCTGAACTGCTGTATTTAATGCTCCCCGTCACCCGGCCGTTCCCGGCCCTCCGTCCCGTCGACTCGGCGCCCCGCGGTGGACGATCCGTTGCAGATGGGTTTATTTGAAGTGCTTTGTTTTTTCCGCGCCGTATGGCGGCGGGGTCGCAGCTGGACGCATTCGACGCGGTGTTAAACTCCATCAGAGCTGCACGTCCTCTTCACATGCGCGCTGTAATTGCACCGGGAAACGTCTCCCCCATGAGACATCTTTATTGTTTTTATTCTCAGAGTCTCAGACGCTCCGCTCGGCTGCGAGCCGCTGGAGGAAATCCAAATCCAGATTTATTTCCCCGGCCCGGCCTGGCGTGCTCGCTGTTTACAGAGGGTAGAGGTCGCGCAGCGGAGGGCCAAATGGAACAAATGATAAACACACATGACATACGCCATGTGTCCAAAAGTATGTGTTCTCTGCATGTCCCCGTGTTCGGACACTTTAATATAAGAACCCAGACATAATAATCATGTTTTTTTACTTTTGGGGCGACACGGTGGCTTAGTGGTTTGGCATGTTCTCCTCTCAGCACAAGTGATTCCCGGTTCGAATCCCCATCGGGGTGGAGTTTGCATGTCCTCGCTTATATCCCCTCGCTTAAACGCTTATAGTGCAGACACCTTTACATATATACACACACACACACACATATGTAGTTCGAATCCCCATCTGGGTGGAGTTTGCATGTTCTCCCCGTGTCCGCGGGGGTTTCCTCCGGGTTTCTTCCGGGTTCTCCGGTTTCCTCCCACAGTCCAAAAACATACTCAAGGTGAATTGATTGCTTTATATTGCCCCTATATAGCGTGTGTGAGTCAGTGTCTTAGTGGTTTGGAATGTTCTCCTCTCAGCACTAGGGATTCCCGGTTCGAATCCCCATCTGGATGGAGTTTCCATGTCTTCCCCGTGTCCGCGTGGGTTTCCTCCGGGTTCTTCGGTTTCCTCCCACAGTCCAAAAACATGGATCAAGTGAATTGAGTTCTTCAAATTGCCCCATATAGAGTGTGTGTGTGTGAGTGAGTGTGTGTCCAGTGATAGATTGGCATCCTGTCCTGGGTTGGTGTGTAGTGATTCTTTTTTTTTTTTTTTTTTTTGGGGGGGGGGGGGGTTGTCCATTCGTTTGGAAGAGCATGTGTGAGGTCAGGCACCGATGTTGGACAAGAGGAGCTGGGTGATAATCCACTAGAAAGGTGCTGGATGAGGTTGAGTTCGGGGCTCGGCGAGGGTCAGTCAGGTTCTAACACACTGACCTCCCGTGGCTATGTGATGCTATAACAGAAGAGGGCCTTCCCCAAACTGTTTTCACATATCTAGGTATATACAATCATCCAATTGGATCATGAGAATACAATAGAGAACCTAGTCAGGGATGAAGAAGTGTCTTCCAATAGTGTGTGTGTGTGTGTGTGTCCCACGATGTCTCTTATCGACGTCGTCCTCGTCTTTCCCTCAGGCTGGAGGTCAGACTCGCCCTGCGGACATGCGACAGTCCCTGGAGAACCTTCAGAACCTTCAGAACCAGCTGAGCAGGAGCAGGTCTCCGCCCCGTCGCCATAAGCGGAGATGGCCGCAGCTTCGCTCCGACGGGGTCCTGCCCAAACCGGCGCCTGTGGAGGAGCAGCCCTTCATCCTGGACCTGAAGAACTTCCCAGACCTCGCTAATGCCGATTTAGGATCCCAGAACCCGAACATTCAGGTGAGAGCCAATCAGAAGTCTCTGTGATGGAACCGTAACGTGAGGGTGATGTTAATTAAACATGTGGAGCTTCAGCTGATCCTTCAGTGCTGAACATCCAACCATCAGTCCATCCATTATCTTCAGCTTTATACTGTATTAGGGTCGGGGGGTGGGAGGGGGGGTTCCCCATGCCCATCCAGGGGAGAATGTTTCAGGCGCTGGGCAGATACACCCAGGACAGGGCACCAATCTATCACTGGACACACACTCACTCACACACACACACTCTATATGGGGCAATTTGGAGAATTCAATTGACCTTGATCCATGTTTTTGGACTATGGGAGGAAACCGGAGAACCCGGAGGAAACCCACGCAGACATGGGGAGGACATGGAAACTCCACCCAGATGGGGATTCAAACCTGGAATCCCAGCGCTGAGAGGAGAAGATGCCAAACCACTAACCCACGGTGCCGGCCCAGTGCTGAACAACGTAATCAGAACACCCGTGTCCGCATGAGTTTCCTCTGGGTTCTCCGGTTTCCTCCCACAGTCCAAAAAACATGGATCAAGGTGAAGTGAGTTCTCCAAATTGCCCCATATAGAGTGTGTGTGAGTGAGTGTATCTAAAATATCAAAAACATGTCTCTGTGGGGTTGGTGGATAGACTGTCTTTGTGTAAGATCATGATGTCCTGTTGGAAGTCTCCACTCTGATACACAGTCCACCCCTGATGCCTCTCTTCTTGTCCTCCAGGTGACGATTGAGGTGGTGGATGATCCTCAGATGGAGGTCGAGATGGACCTGGCGAAAGAGGGCCGCAACGACTGGCCCCTCAGTTCGCAGGAATGGCTCGACCATAAGAAGCTCTTCTGGCCCTTGTTCTGGGAGTACCACGACTCCAGCGAGGAGAACCCCGGCCAGGCCAGCCTGGAGGAGAACGGGGAGGACCTCAGCTACGGCCTCGAGGACTCGCTCCTGAGTGGAGTGGGTGCAGACTGGGGCAGTCGGTGGACGAGCTGGGACTCGACCGAGAGCTACGGTAAGAATTATGTACCTTCCTGTGCACCTACCCCATGGATCTGCTATCTTCAAACCAGTAAACAACAGAGATGGACCCTCTCGGTCTTCAGAATACTAATACCACTAGGTGTTGATGGTTGATGTTTGATGGTTCTGCTGGAATGTCGGACCATTCCATGACTATATGACTCTTGTGGGATGGAACCTCCACCAGTCTGGAGGAATTCTGGTTCCAATGGAGGGTCATGGCGCCCGATCCAGTCTGCAGTGTTGTAGTTTTTTTAAACATTTTTTTATAGAATTTTCTGGTTAATTTCCCACAATATGAACAATGATAATAATACTGTAATCCAAAGAGAACAGAAAAAATTAACAAATAAGTAAGTCAAAAAAATATTATAATAAAAATAACATTAAAAAAAAAAAAAAAGAATTCCATAATCTAAACATGGCATTAGAGGGCACAGTACGGAAAATTCCCATAGACCAGCAGCACAACAGGGTCATAAATAAATATGAATTATTTAGTGATCATGTATATTACAGTCTAGATGTTCCAAACAGGGGTTCCATATTTAAAAACATTTCTTCAAATTACCCAGCAGTGTAAATCTGAGCCTCTCAATATGCAGCAGATGAACAATTTCTGTGAGCCACATTTTAAATGTTGGTGGGGTGTCCAATTTCCATAATCTTAAAATGATCTTTTTGGCAATTATCATCCCAAACGTGACAGAATAACGCAATCAAGATTCTCAAACGCCATTTCAGGGTCAGGAGAGATCTTTGTGTTGTAGTTTTTTGGACTGTGTAGATCATTTTATCTTTGGGTCGTCCACTGGAGCACTCTCCACACACCCCGGCACTAGAGCCCACCACAAGGTTGCAGGTTTGGAAGCATTCTGAAGATCCATTGGTTCTCATTGGATCCTCAGTGAAGCTGATCCTCTGATGGTAATAAAGTGACCCATGAATCTAGGAACCTTCAGGGTTCTATCAAAGTTTTCGGAGAACATCTGCTGATTGTTACGATGAACGTTTGAAACCGTCCTTATAGCACCAGTTGGAGAACCGTAGGGGAAGCTGGGGTGGGTGGGTGGGAGGGGTTGTCAGGGGTGGGTGGGTGGGGTGGGGGGTTTGGCCCACATTGCTGACATTGTGCGCCGGGGCTTTTAAGGAGGGCTGCTGGGAACGCGGCTCTTTTGAAGCGCGGTGGTGTGCTAATGGCGCTGACCAGCCTCTGACCAAACAACTAATATTTGCGTCGGCCGCTTCTTTTCATCCCCGCTGCGCTCGGCTCGGCTTTTCATCAGCAGCCGCGGTTCACACGGCTACGCCGCTTTGAGCTCGCCGCCGTCACCTTCTGCAGCTTCATTAACCGTGTCTTCATTAATTACTAGATTAGTGCCGGCTCTCCCGTCTCACAGTTGATGGAAATGAAGCCGAGAGGCGCGGTTCCATTGTTTTGTTCACGTTCTAAATGGAATTGTTTAGAGATTTATTAAATTGTTCCGTGTTGGTTCACGATGAGGGTTTTGGAACGTCGAGCAGAACCTAAAAGTCCAGCAAAGTTCTCATGTGGGTCTTTGAGTGACACTGTGGGACATTCTCCATGGGGGGGGGGGGGTACGGCGACTCTGATGTCACCTTCGTCATCGAGTTGACCGATTTAGGACTCCATCGGAATGGAGAACCCGAAGAACCTCCATCCATCCATCCATTATCTTCTGCTTTAACCTCTGTTAAAGGGTTAGAGGGGGTTGTCCTCATGCCCATCCAGGGGAGAACGTTTCGGGCGCTGGGCAGATACACCCAGGACAGTGGGGCAATCTATCTCAGCACACACACTCACACACACTCTATATGGGGCAATTTGGAGAACTCAATTGCGGGAGGAAACCCGGAGGAAACCCAAGTGGGAATTCCTAGTGCTGAGAGGAGAACATGCCAACTACTTAGCCACCATGCCCCCCCCCCCCCCAAAGAACATCTGCTGACAAATTCTTGACCATCCATTAGAACAAAATGCAGATTTGGGGCCTGTCCCGGTTTTGCCTTCCCCAGTGGTGTGGTCAGTCCAGCTGATGTTGCAGAAGCTCTCGTGTCTTGAACGTTGAACGTTGCTGGGAACTCACCGACGCCCGTTGATGTTCTTGGCTCCTCCGTCCCCCACACGGACACGCCCACTTCCTGTTCGCCGAGCAGAAGTATGCGGTGTTATTGCAGTCGCGCGTCATCGACGCTGGGCTATAAGCCGGTTCCAGACCGGCGCGTCGTTTGGAAAGCGGGTCTCCAGCTGGACGGCAGGTAACGGCTCCGAAGTCCAAAGGTCGTCCCCCTCCGCGTCCCCCCCCAACGCAAACACGCCTTCCGACACACCGCTGTTTGCTCTTCTCCACTAAGCCGCCTCTTCCGGAGCCCTCGTTGCCTCCTAAGTGCCCTAAAGTGTGCAGAGTGTTTCATTTCGTACCTGCCCCCGGCACCCCCCCCCACCCCCACCACCACCTGCTGAGTTTGGAATGTACCCACCGTGTGGAGAGAAGTCACGCACTGTGTTTGTCTTGCTTTTTAAACCCTCTAGACTACGAGGAGGAGGAGTGGAGCGACTGGTCGCCCTGCAGCGCCACCTGCGCCCACGGCACCCAGAAGAGGGTGCGGTCGTGCGGCTACGCCTGCACCGCCACCGAGTCGCGCACCTGCGAGCTCCAGAGGTGTCCAGGTGAGGACGGGGCCACGAGATGGGGGTCGGGTCAGAACCAGGGTCGTCTGCGATGATCGTGAGATTATAGTTTTAAGTTTAAACGTAAAGACGAAATCGAAAAAACTAGACGAGAGAGACGGTCACATGACCCTTCAGTTGAGTATCGTGTTGCCTGGGTGGATTCTTATTGGCTGAGTCATATCAGGAAACGATTCTTTCTTTATTTTACATTTATTTTTATTTTTTTTATGGATGGAACGGCCACTTTATTAGAGAAAGCCGGTTGTGATTGGAGCTGAACCTGAAGCGAGGTTCGATCATGTGATTAAGGCGGGTGTTTTGAAATCGGGAACCTTGTGGGATTTTGGGGGTTCCCCATGTCCATCCAGGGGAGAACGTTTCAGGCGCTGGGCAGATACACCCAGGACAGGGGGGCAATCTATCGCTGGGCACACACTCACTCACACACACACTCTATATGGGGCAATTTGGAGAACTCAATTGACTTGATCCATGTTTTTGGACTGTGGGAGGAAACCGGAAAACCCGGAGGAAACCCACGCGGACACGGGGAGGACATGGAAACTCCAGCCAGATGGGGATTTGAACCGGGAATCCCTAGTGCTGAGAGGAGAACATGCTAAACCACTAAGCCAGCATGCTTAAGAATTTTTTTTTTTTTTTTAAATGTCATGTAGGCACGGTGGCTTAGTGGTCAGCACGTTCGCCTCTCAGCGCTAGGGATTCCCGGTTCGAATCCCCATCTGGGTGGAGTTTCCATGTTCTCCCCGTGTCTGCGTGGGTTTCCTCCGGGTTCTCCGGTTTCCTCCCACAGTCCAAAAACATGGATCAAGTTAATTGAATTCTTAAAATTGGCCCATATAGAGTGTGTATGTGTGAGTGAGTGTGTGCCCAGCGATGGATTGGCACCCTGTCCTGGGTCTATCTGCCCAGCGCCCGAGACGTTCTCCCCTGGATGGGCATGAGGAACCCCACCGCGACCCTAATAGAGGATAAGCGGGAGATAATGAATGAATAAATGTCATGTTAGACTTTTGAGTACGAAAAGGCACCACGAATCAGTGGGTCATGTGTACGGTCAGTGTACGGTCAGTTATCTCCAGAACGTTTACACGGTCCTGTAAAAATAAACGGGTTCGTATACGCCGAAAAACCACAGCGAGTGCACGGGCTCTCAGCAGCTGAATGAGGGCTTTCACCACAGAACACACACACACACACACATACACACACACACAGACTGTCCACTCAGCCCTGCACTGTTGACTCTCCGAATTAAAGGAGGTAAAGCCGCAGGTCATTTGGAGCGGCTCAGGCAGAGCCGCAGATACAGAGCGCTGGCTTTCATGCCCGCAGTCCAGATAGCCGATCACGAGTCTAATTACGTCTGGATTCGTCACGCCAGCTGTACACGCTACACGTCGTGTGACGGACGCCGTTAGTAACGGCACACTGTCCCTTTGATGCTCCGGTCCATCTAACAGACGGAGTGGACGGCATGGCGCTCAGTCCAGATCTCCATCTCAGCACTATTTTGAGGTTCTCGTTCTGCGCTGCATTTGTTTACAGCGTCGGTCGTGACTTTAAAGACGACGATCTGAGCCTTAAAAATAAACAGGGTGGTAAAAAAATAAAAATCACATCAGTCCCCCCCCCCCCCATGAGTCCACTGAGTATCAAATTTAACCTTTAATCAATAAGAGTTCATCTGTTTTAATTAAAATAAATCTACATCAGACAGAACTCCATGTTTGTTCGCATGCTGCAGCCTGTTTTCGTCCTTTTTCGTCACTAAAACCCGCGTGCAGTGCAGATTCTGTCCTGTAGGTGGAGTGTTGTGTGTGACGGCGCTGTTTTTGTTTGTTTCAGACGACATGAACGCCGTGACGGAGCTGATTCCTCACGACATCATGAATAACACCGACGCTCTCGATACAGGTCGGTTAAAAACTCTCCACAGAGCATCATGGGAGATTACGGTTCAAACTTCGGTTCAGTTACCACATCAGGCTCCGCCCACTAAATAAACCTTTTATTAATATTATTAAGATTTAGTGTCCTTTCATTTATTATCTTCGGCTTCGGCATCCAGGGGAGAACGTTTCGGGCGCTGGGCAGATACACCCAGGACAGGGGGGCAATCTATCACTGGACACACACTCACTCACACAGACATACACTCTATATGGGGCAATTTGAAGAACTCAATTGACCTTGATCCATGTTTTTGGACTGTGGGAGGAAACCGGAGAACCCGGAGGAAACCCACGCAGAAACGGGGAGGACATGGAAACTCCACCCAGATGGGGATTCGAACCGGGCATCCCTAGTGCTAAGAGGAGAACATGCTAAACCACTAAGCCACCGTGCCGCCCCAACCTTTTATTAATTTATTAAGATTTAATGTGTTTTATTAAATTAAATATACATCAGACATATCAAACGCACATGCTCTTATTTGTTTTTAAATCATTTTAATGGCATTGAATGGCAGTTGGCATGTTCTCCTCATTCTTACTTTAGCTGCCGGAGTCCTTTGATCTTTGTATTGAGATCTGAAGGTCTTATCCTTTGATGTAAACATCGTTTATTGTTGATTGTGAAGCTAATTAAATCTGAAATGTGTTTAAATCATGTGATGCAGTCGGCGTCACCCTGACCTCACAGGAGCGAAGGTCACAGGTCGAGGGTGGAGTTGGCATGTTCTCCTCATTCTTACTTTAGCTGCCGGAGTCCTTTGATCTTTGTATTCAGATCTGAAGATGTAAACATCGTTTATTGTTAATTGTGAAGCTAATTAAATCTGAAATGATTGATTCTCTCTCTCGTCCAGATGTGGACAGCTGCGAGAAGTGGCTGAATTGCAAGAACGACTTCCTGCAGAAGTACCTGGACCAGGTGCTGACCCAGTTGCCCAGCTGCCCCTGCGCGTACCCGTCTGAGGCGGTCTACAGCGCGGTGAACGTCTTCGACGAGAAGCTGCGCAAGACGTACCGGTGGCGCGACGCCAGCGGCCCCAAAGAGCGCCTGGACATCTACAAGCCGTCGGCGCGCTTCTGCGTGCGCTCCATGCTGTCGTTCGACAGCGCCACGCTGGCGGCGCAGCACTGCTGCTACGACGAGCACATGCGGCTGATCACCCGGGGCAAAGGGGCGGGGGCGCCCAACCTCATCAGCACCGAGTTCTCCCCCGAACTCCACTACAAGGTGGACGTCCTGCCGTGGATCCTGTGCAAGGGCGACTGGAGCCGCTTCCACTCGGTGCGACCGCCCAACAACGGGCTGGTGTGCGCCGAGAACCCGCTGGAGGACGTTTACATGAACGAGCTGGAGGAGGCGCGCGAGTATTAATCCCTGGCAACCATTCTGCAATTCCACACCAGCAGGGGGCAGCACTGGCCACTTATCTTACAGCCCTAATGTCTGCTCCTGTATTCCGAATTCGGGAATACGTTTGTTCCTGCCACCTCCACAGCCACAGTCCATCCTCAGGTTCCTTGACTTTACGCCCTCTAGTGGTGATGTGTTATACTTACGGGAAAAAAAAAAAATAACAGTATTGCAAAACGGTGAACGCTATTTTAACGTTGTATTCAGCCCACCAGTATTACGGTCTCCTGGCGTTGGACGCGGTATCGGTGTGCTCTGCATCGATTGGATGGACTGAACAGCCAATCGGGAAGCCCTGTGTATTATACTACACTATTGTATCCATTTTATACACTCGTCATCCTCCACGCCAGCAGAGGGCATCACCAGCATTTTCTCTCACTGCCCTTTTAAAAAATTTTTTTTTTTTTTAAATAAAGCGTCTCAGATTCGGTGCCCCGGGGTGCGCAGCCTTTCTGGAACCGGTTCTGGATTCATGTTTCATGAAAGGCATTCCATCCGAGCGGCCGGGGCTCGCTGTGCGGCGCCGCAGAACGCCCCGTTGTTATCTTAACCCCACGGCTCGGCGTTCGCCCTCGTCCAGCGCCGCCGAGATCGATCCAAACAAATCAAACCCGAGCCCGCATGGCGTGCGCACGCACGTGGCCAGGAAAGATCGCGCACACTGCCCCCTGTCTGCGGGCAGCGCCGGCCATCACCCGTGCGTGAGGTTTGTGCCTCACCTAGAACCAGGGGTCAGGAACCGGTGCCTCCTGACCCAGACGTGCTTCTTTAGACGTCCACGTTGTAGCTTGCTTTGTTTCAACATCGGGGCGGCACGGTGGCTTAAGCGGTTTGGCATGTTCTCCTCTCAGCACTGGGGATTCCCGCTTCGAATCCCAATCTGGGTGGAGTTTCCATGTTCACCCCCCCCCCCCGTGTCCTCATGGGTTTCCGCCAGGTTCTCCGCTTTCCTCCCAAAGTCCAAAAACATGGATTCAAGGTGAATCGAATGCTCCAAATTGCCCCATATAGAGTCCAGTGATAGATTGGTGTCCTGTCCCGGGTGTATCTGCCCAGGGCCTGAAACGTTCTCCCCTGGATGAAACTTTTTTGGGGGGGCTGCTGCTTCATGGAATTATTTATTTAAAGGACGCTGATGGAGGGACGTCAGGATCAAACACGGACAGGACTTTAGAGAGATCCGCTGAATGTCGGACGTATCGGTGCGACAGACCACCGGACATCAAACACACTTTCTGTTCATAGGGGGGAGGTGCAGCCACGGCCCTCGTTAACGCCCATTAATCCCAAACAGCTTATCGTATAGTGTCCACATACTTTTGACTGCGTCCCCATAAATCCATATGTGAGCGTTGGAGAGTGATCACACGGTCTCGCCGTTACGGCGGCCCGCCGTCGATCTCCGGAACAAAGGGAGGTCTGTATGGAGCCGCGCGCTGTGGAAACGGGCGGCGGTCCTCAGGACAGGTCTGGACCTAATCCCGCTCGGATGGGATGTTATTTTAGGAGACGAAGCCCTGCCTTTCAGCCGGGTGTTGATCCTGATCTCTGTCTTTGTGAGATGTTGCAGCAGATTGTTGGGGATTTGCGGTGGAAAGGCGTGGTGACAGGTCGCTTCAGCGCCGCCGAAAAAAAAAAAACACAACATCTCCGAAAAACGAGGACAGCATGTCCTCCACCCACTGATAATCCCCCACCCACCCCCATTCTGATCTGCCTGTTTATTAATTCATTAACGTCTCATTTGCTTTGATCCAGATCTTAATTTTTTTATTATTAAAAATAATAGTGGATCACCACCCAGCCCGCAGATCACCACCCGGCCCGCGGATCACCACCCGGCCCGGGAAACTCCACCCGGCCCGCGGAACTCCACCCGGCCCGCGGAACACAACCCGGCCCGCGGATCCCCACCCGGCCCGCAGAACACCACCCGGCCCGCGGATCACCACCCGGCCTGCGGAACACCACCCGGCCCGCAGATCCCCACCCGGCCCGCGGAACACCACCCGGCCCGCGGAACACCACCCGGCCCGCGGAACACCACCCGGCCCGCGGATCCCCACCCAGCCCGCGGAACACCACCCGGCCCGCGGAACACCAGCCGGCCCGCGGATCACCACCCGGCCCGCGGATCACCACCCGGCCCGCAGAACACCCGGCCCGCGGAACCTCTGGCCCGCGGCCCGTCCTCCTCTTCCCGCGGCCCGGTTGCTGCGTTTGGGAACCCTCTGTATGTTAATGTAAAATACTCGGTGGCCTGTCTGAGGTCAGATGGATTATTGTACAGTATTTATTGTGCTCCGGGGTCCATGAGACGCTGTCTGGACGCTGTGCTCACGCCCCGACGTCTCGCGGTCTAAAGGGAACGCGCTCGCTCGCTCTCGCACCGTCGTCTGCTCTGTACCTGACGCTGTGTCGAAAAATTCATAATAAATATAACATGGACATTTAATGATGCTTCATTAATTACTCTGTCTCGCCTTCTCTCTGAGGATCAGGACCGTGGACGGAGGAGGGGTCATTAGGGTGGTGGATGATCCTCACACATCAACACCCCCACACCACCATGTCAGTACTGAGAATCATCCACCACCCCAATGACACCTGCACTGTGGAGGTCCTGATCTGATCATTAGAGCACAGTGTAGATGGGGATTACTGGTTCGGCATGTTCTCCTCTCAGCACTAGGGATTCCCGATTCGAATCCCAATCTGGGTGGAGTTTCCATGTCCTCCCCGTGTCCACATAGGTTTCCTCCAGGTTCTCCGGTTTCCTCAAACTGTCTAAACACATGGATTTAAGGTACATTGGATGCTCTAAAATGCCCCAGGGTGGCACGGTGGCTTAGTGGTTGGCATGTTTTCCTCTCAGCGCTGTCCCCCCCCCCTGTGTCCGTGTGGGTTTCCTCCGGGTTCTCCGGTTTCCTCCCACAGTCCAAAAAAACATGGATCAAGGTCAATTGATTCCTCCAAATTGCCCCATATAGAGTGTGTCTGTGTGAGTCCGTGTGTGCCCAGTAATAGATTGCCCCCCTGTCCTGGGTGTATCTGCCCAGCGCACAAAACGTTTTCCCCTGGATGGGCATGAAGAACCCCCCCTCCCCCCCCCGCAATCCTAATGGAGGATAAAGCAGAAGATAATGGATGGATGGATAATTGCCCCATATAGTTTGTCTGTGTTAGCGAGACATTCCCCCCCCCCGCCCCCAGGATCCTATATAATGAAAGAATGAATCACAGACGCTATAAGAGCCGGGGGGGAAGGGGGGGGGTTGTTTAAATTGTACTTCATCAGCACCTGACCTGGATTGGGATTTGGCTCCGCCTCTGAGTTAATGTGGATGCAATTAGGTCATTAGAGCAGCAGATGGTTATGACATCACTAAATACTTATCCACTGATAAGCTGTGAGTATCAACTCTCTCTCTCTCTCTCTCTCGTTTTGGTGCTCTCACGCATTCTGTCCTTCTCGTTGACTTTCTGCCCCCCCCACCCCTCCCCCCCCTCGCCCTCAGTACATCTGCCCCTCTGAGATACCCGGAGACATTTGAACTCCTAATCTTCCTGATCTTAATGGAAATCCCGAGAGCTGATAAGTTGAATGAAAGAATGTTTTGAGGATTACATCAGCCCTCTGTCACCTCCGCTTCCCCGCCAACACAACGGCCGTAAAACAACACACACACACACACACACACACACACACGCCCAACAAACTACACACTTTAGGCTGAAGCTTTTATTGCATCTACTAAAGCATGTAAAGGAAAAGATGACTGCTGTAATTGTATACAGGACACCCAACATCCAAAACAACATGTTCTCAGAGGACGGCAGGGGGACGGCGCTCTCGCACTGAGCCTTCAGACATGTAAGAAACAAAACGGAGCTTTTAAAACCTTTTATTGGTTAATATTGTCTAATACATAGGACTCGCCGGCACAATGGCTTAGTGGTTTATGTTCTTAGTTAGGTTTATGGCATGTTCTCCTCTGAGCACTAGGGATTCCCGTTTCGAATCCCCATCTGGGTGGAGTTTGCATGTCCTCCCCGTGTCCACGTAGGTTTCCTCCGGGTTCTCTGGTTTCCTCCCACAGTCTAAAAACATGGATCAAGTCAATTGAGTTCTCCAAATTGCCCCATATAGAGTGTGTGTGTGTGTGTGCGTGAGTGAGTGTGTGCCCAGTGATAGATTGGCGTCCTGTCCTGGGTCTATTTGCCCAGCAACCGAAATGTTCTCCCCTGGATGGGCATGGGGAACCCCCCTGTGACCCTAATAGAGGATTAAGCGGAAGATAATGAATGAATGAATGAATGAATTGTCTAATACATAGGACTCGCTGGCACGGTGGGTTAGTGGTTTGGCATGTTCTCCTTTTAGCACCGGTTGATTCCCGTTTCGAATCCCCATCTGGGTGGAGTTTGCATGTCCTCCCCGTGTCCACGTAGGTTTCCTCCGGGTTCTCCGGTTTCCTCCCACAGTCCAAAAGCATGGATTAAGTCAATTGAGTTCTCTAAATTGCCCCATATAGAGTGTGTGTGTGTGTGTGTGAGTGAGTGCCCGAAACGTTCTCCCCTGGATGGGCATGGGGAACCCCCCTGCGACCCTAATAGAGGATAAAGCCGAAGATAATGGATGAATGAATGTTCATTTTGTCAATACGTAGAACATGAGGGGAATTAATGACGGCTCTGATTAAAAGGTCATCAACAAATCCGTCCCCAATCACACTGAGGTCCACCAGGTTTGAACCACAGCCTCATACAGTCGTACGGTCCATGTTTACAGTCTCAACTTCAGAAATACATTTACATTTGGTTATTTTTATTATTATTATTGTTTTATTTAAATGTTTGGGGTCCATGACACCCTGGAGCCATGAGGTTGGCTCAAAAACCAACAATGGTAACTTCACTGGACCTGAGAGTTGGGTGATGGACCTTGGGATTGCAGATCCATTACCCCAACCATGGAGTTCTAACGCCTATGCAACACACTGCTGCTCAGCTGGTTCAAGATCTGGTGATTAGTCCATAAACCTTTGCTGAAGAACGTCTGTGGCTTATCCCTGTTCGTGTTAGTTGGATTCGATTGAAGGGGTGTGGTAGCCCAGTGGTTCGGGTGTTGAGTTATCAATCTGTAAAGGTTGTGGGTTCAAATCCCAGGTCCACTGAAGTTGCCAATGTGGTCCTTAAGAAAGACCTTTAACCAGGGTTGCTGCATGTAGCTCTGAGTTCTGACCCCAACCAAGTTCTAAGTTGGTTTGGGTTGGATAAAATTTCCTGATGGGTGGATCTATCCATTTCTTTTGGTGGGTTGTGGTGCCTTCACCCCTGGTCATTAAAGGTTGTAGAAAATGCCCCTGTTGGGTTGTTTTCATCATCAGCTGTTGTGTTTATGTGGTGGATCCATTGGAGGTGTGTTGCTCAGTGCACCAGTGGGTTCCTTCTCCTACAGAACCTAGAAATAGTTCTTCAGTTCTATGATTAATGTTTGTTTGATGTCTCTTGTTGATTTTCTCTGGTCTTCATGTTGGTTCATCTGAACTGAAGTATTTCTGGTTGTCCGCAGGTCACAATGGCAGAATGAGAACGCTGAAACGTTCTCAAACTCAACACTTTATTCCAACACAGAGCTCCACAAGTCCACTAGTCTAATTACAACTACAAACCCCACAATGCAATGCTTCCGGCACCTTCTTAAGACACGCCCATCGACCTGAGCACCCTGATGCCGGTTGCAGATGGCCTCCTGAGAGCTAACAGCAGAGCTCAGCAGATCCAGGACCGAGTCACGGTGAGTCAAAGCTGACGTTACGGACTCTGAAATAAAGAGCTGGGTTTGAGGGTTCCCATGATGAGGACAGCCAATCAGAACCTTTGTTTAAAAAATGCACTAAATTCATTATTTTTTAATTATTAATTAAGTCTTTGTTCTTCCCAAACAAGTAACTGCAGTGCACACAGGTGTATAGACCTGTTTATGGGGGTAAATGTCATTTTAAAGGTCAAGTGAACCTTTAGGTTGCCCCTATAACGTAACATGTGTTTGTCATGGAACAGATCAAAAGCACCCAAACCAAACCTCGTGTGTGTGTGTGTGTGTGTGTGTGTGTGTGTGTGTGTGTGTGTGTGTGCGCACGCTTCACTGTGGAACTCGTTCTATGGAGTGTGTCATTTTTGTCGTCTAAGCAACAGAACTCTATTTATCTATTCTTTGAAGTACCCTCTGCTGCCGTGCCCCCACCCACCGCTGTGCCCCCACCCACCGCTGTGCCCCCACATATCACCGTGCCATCACCCCCTGCCACCCTGTTGTTTTTTTTTATCAGAAGCACAAACAAGTCAAGCTGTAGGAGGTTATTTAATGATAAACCAGGACATGGTGACACCCGTGGGGGGGGGTTCACCCAAAGTGAGTCCCACCTGTATCTGGGCCTGTTTATATTGAAAACATGCCTTACTTCCCCCCTCCCACCCCCCAGAGGGACGGGGGACGCCTGCCCTTTGTCTGCAGCAAGCAGAGGAAACAAAAATAAATGAATGGGGAAGCGGTTACAGGACAGTGGGCAAATATAAAGGGCTTTTCCGGGGAGGGAGGGAGGGGCGTCACATTGCTTGTGTATGTGCTTGCTTGGTTTATATCGCTGCCCTTTGCACTTTCTCAGGTCTCATGAATAAATATGAGGACTCGCGTTATTAAAGCAGAACGCAAAAATAAAGAACACCTCTTTGCTCTGATGGACGTTCTCATTAACCCCCTCGACTGCGTCATGGCTCCCTGATGGTTTACACTTTCTTAAATTTGAAAAAAATCAGGTTTACAATTAAAGGTGATACGGTTGCTGTCTTTGACAAATGAAACTCTTTTCTTTCAAATTTTAATGCACTTCTGATTATACCAGCAGATTGGAAATATATATATATATATATATATATGTAATCTATTAACTTTTTTTATATTTTATTGTACGTATTCAAATTTTTTTAGTTAGTGTTTTTTTATATCTATATATACATTTACATTTACATTTAGTCATTTAGCAGACGCTTTTATCCAAAGCGACTTACAAATGAGAACACCACAAGTCAGAAGCTATGAAGAAAACCAACTATACTGTAAATTCATCAAACCTGAATGTTATTCGCTGCCACGGCACACGCCCCCCCCCTTTTTTTTTTTTTTTTTTTTTTTTTTTTTTTACAGCAGGTATTTGTTAAAGAGATGTGTCTTCAGCAATTTTTTAAAACTATTCAGTGATTCTGCCTTACGGACAGATTTGGGAAGAGCATTCCACCATTTTGCAGTGGTGGACGCCACGGAGTGAGACTTACCTGCTCGGTGAGGTGGAATCGTCAGGCGTCAATCATCGCTGGAGCGAAGAGAACGGGTCGGAGTGTATTTAGGAAAGATGGGGTGAAGGTAGGAGGGGGAAGATCCAGAAATGGTTCTGTAGGCCAGAGTCAGTGACTTGTACTGAATGCGAGCAGCTACAGGAAGCCAATGGAGGGAAGTGAGTAAAGGAGTGACATGAGTTCGCTTGGGGGTTAAACACAAGTCGGGCTGCAGAGTTTTGAATTAGTTGAAGAGGTCGGATTGTTGACGCTGAGATACCGGCAAGTAGCGCATTACAATAATCAAGCCGGGATAGAACTAGGGCTTGAACAAGCAGTTGGGTAGCATGTTCAGTCAAAAAGGGTCTGATCTTCCTTATGTTGTAAAGGAGGAATCTACAGGAACGGGCCGTTTTGATGATATGATCAGAATGATATGATATGATCATTTTAAATATAAATAAATATATATATATTTAAATCTTTTTTATGTTTTTTTTTTTTTTTGTTATTTTTCACTCTTTTATCTTGTATTGTGGAAAAGTTTTGAAACAACTTTTTGTATAACGATTATATAAAAACTGAGGTTGTCACTGAATTCAGTTATATTGCAATATTGTATTGCAAGTATATATAGTAAAATATTGCAAGTTTGGTTTTTGAAATATATATATATATATACATATATATATATAAAAAGAAAGGAATATACCACCAAACCTGTTACATTTTTCCATATCAGTATATTCTTTGCTCTTATTGTTGTTGTATTAGAATTATTATTCTATTATTATGAGAACCGGTAGCTCAGTGGTTCGGGTGTTGGGCTATTAATCTGAAGGTTGGCGGTTCAAATCCCAGGTCCACTGCAATTACCAGTGTGGGTCCTTGAGCAAGGCCCTTAGCCCTCATAGCTCCAGGGATGTTGTGATAAACCCTGTGCTCAGCTTGTAAGTCGCTTTGGATAAAAGCGTCCAATAAATGACCAAATTTAATTTAATTTAATTTAATGTCCAAAACATAGTAGGTTATTTATTAATTTATAATAATCATCCAATGTATTTAACTCTGTTCATCAACAATAGTTTGGGGAAGGTCGTAACTTCGGTGTCGGTCTTTTCTCTCTTTCCGTCGTTCTAAATGTTTACATCAGTGACATCACGTGTTTTTAATGTGGATGCACTTTGATTGATCTGTGACATTACGCGGCCAAATGGAGGCGCTACAGTTCAATTTGGTTACTTCTTGAGCTTTAACTATTAAAAACATAAGGAAAAATATAGAAATCTTGAATTTCTGGGTTAGTTCTTGGAAAGCAGAGGGCCTTCCCCAAACTGTTCCGCCCAAGCTGGCTGTATATAATTTGTAGTTTGCACGCATCACCTGAGTCCACCTTCAATATTCTGTCTTTTAAATACAAACCCTCCGTGTGGAGAGGTTATGTTCTGGTAGACGCTCATGTTCATGTTCGTCGTCATGCGCTCCATTGAATAAAATCTCCAGTGCAGACTGAGAGCCGAGCTTAAGAAGGACTTGTTTTACGAGCGCTCGCGGGCCGATAAAGGAACCCGAGAGAGCGATGCAAACCAGACCTGAGAAAAGTGAGTCCAGATGAGGGCTGCAGAGACGAGCCCCGATGAGCCGAGATCAAAGCGGCTCCATCATCATCAACGTTCTGCTGTTCCTCACGCCCTGCGTCTCCCAAACGTCGGGGTTCTGCCAACGACGAGCCCTCTCTGATAGCGTTCCTCCTTCTGGCCCTGAGTCCTGAAGGCTCCTGCTGTATTGATGCAACACCTCGGAGCGACGGCTGTAATCAGCGCGGCGTTCCGCGGCGGAACACGAGAACACGTCTGTTCTTGCAGCGCGGCATTAATCAGCGCCGGTCCGGGCGGCGTGCTTCACTGGGTGTGATCAGATCCAGCCATTAGCCCGTTCCTGTTTGTTTGCTCTGCAGCCACTTCCCAGAAACACGTCGACGTTCTTTCTTGCCATGCTGGACTTTTTCCAGAGGCTGAAGAAACGCAGCTACAGGAGGCCGAAGACGTGTACGAGCAAAGAGAACCGAAATCGACCTCCAGCAGGTCCTCAGAGGGACGCCTCCAGAGCTTTTATTCAAGATTGTGAAGATTGGATTCACATGTTTTCTATCGTGGCTTAGAGGTTGGCATGTTCTCCTCTCCTCTCATCTTGGCTTTAGGGATTCCCGGTTCGAATCCCCATCTGGGTGGAGTTTTCATGTCCTCCCCGTGTCCGCGTGGGTTTCCTCCAGGTTCTCCGGGTTCCTCCCACAGTCCAAAAACATGGATCATGGTCAATTGAATGCTCCAAATTGCCCCATATAGAGTCTGAGTGAGTGTGTGTGCAGTGATGGGTTGGCTTTTATTGAAGATCGCTTATTGGATTCACGTGTTTTGTATCGTAAGGGTGGCACGGTGGCTTAGTGATTGGCATGTTCTCCTCTCAGCACTAGGGATTCCTGGTTCGAATCCCAATCTGGGTGGAGTTTCCATGTCCTCCCCGTGTCTGCGTGGGTTTCCTCCGGGTTCCTCCCACAGTCCAGAAACATGGATCAAGGTCAATCAAATGCTCCAAATTGCCCCATATAGAGTGAGTGTGTGTCCAGCGATAGATTGGCGCCCTGACCTGAGTGTATCTGCCCAGAGCCCGAAACTTTCTCCCCTGGACGGGCATGGAGAACCCCCCCTCCCGCCCCCCCGTGACCGTAATAGAGGATAAATTGGAAGATAATGGATGTATTGGGAGAATAGTTTAGGGAAGGCCTTTATCGGTGGGATAGGATGAGTGCTGGCACCTACAGGAGCTTTTATGATGTTCCATCCTAAATTGCTTTCTTCACTTCTATAACAGCGTCCACTCGTTTGGGTGGTACGAGGTGTTGGTTCGTTTGTGGGATTTTATCTGGACCTTTGTGAAGCTGCGGCCCCTCTGTGGTCATCAAAGACCCAACATCTGTATCTTATAGTCGGGTCGTCGCCTCATTTACATGTTTATTTCTCACATCCTGCGGGTTCAGCGTCACAGTCTGGGAGGTGGAGGGTTTTGAAGTGGAGGTTCGTATGCGTTGGCGTCACACGGGACGGTTGTTGTTTATTGTTCTGTTGGAGTCGCGCTCTGGACGCCGTTCTGGCAAACGTCAGCCATCAGGCCGTCTCACTCGCTGCGTTTTGGGTTTATTCAAACTCCGAGATCAACAAAGAGCGTGTCCTTTTGATCTGCTTTAGTGTCTCGGGGGACGTGTCCCGGTTCACTGCGGTTTCATCCTGCAGGTTTATTAACGTTATAATTTAGTAAAGTTGCTTTAAAGCTTTAAACTTTAATGTTCGGCATTTCCAGAGGTCCAATGAGCCCCGTTTTTAACAACATCAGCGGTCTTTATATATACACACACAGGACTGTTTGTCTGATACCTGTCATGTTAAGCCCCTCCTACTTTTCCAGGTGACAACTGCAACCGTAAAGCCTAGTACTATCAAATATAATTATAAATATAAATTACCATAGGTGGCACGGTGGCTTAGTGGTTTAGCATGTTCTCCTCTGAGCACTAGGGATTCCCGGTTCGAATCCCTATCTGGGTGGAGTTTCCATGTTCTCCCTGTGTCTGCGTGGGTTTCCTCCGGGTTCTCCGGTTTCCTCCCACAGTCCAAAAACATGGATCAAGTCAATTGAATTCTTAAAATTGCCCCCTATAGAGTGTGTCTGTGTGAGTGAGTGTGTGCCCAGCGATGGATTGGTGTCCTGTCCTGGGTGTATCTGCCCAGCACCTGAGACGTTCTTCCCTGGATGGGCATGGGGAACCCCACCGCGACCCCTGGATTAATGAATATAAATTACCCAGCAGCATTTGTTTGGACTGTTGGAAAAAACGGAAGTAAACCCATGTAGGCACAGGGAGGACATGCAGAAAGTACTCTTCATTCACAAGAATGTTAAAAGTTTGTCAGACACTGATGCTGGGGGAGAGGACCTGGTTCATAATCGGGTTCCGTGTGGGTTAGTTCTGTTCTTTACGCCAAACTCGTATGTTGTTACGGAATTAGAACACATTCTGTCTGTTTCTTTTTTGTGTGGTCGGTTCTTCATCGTTGGTTCTGCTGAAGCTCTACGTTCTACGACGGTTACCTGATGGAACCTGGATTTCTATTGGACCGGGGGTCCTGCAGGACGCCCTCAATGGACTTATATAGTGTTCAATTGTTAAATGTGGGTCACTTGATCACCACACAATCTGTTCATGGCTGTCCTACACTGTTGACGAAGGTTGAGGACGAGTTCCTCACTGAGCCTCGGTCCTCACAAGGTTTCTTCCTTAAAATATCAACATAACATAAGTTTTTTCTTGCCGCTGTCTCTTGGTCTTGCTCTCGGGGGTGGTTTCTCTTTCTGTAAAGCTGCTTTGTGACGATGTACGATTGTAAAAAACACACCATATAAATAATGAACTTCATTCATCATCAGGATGTAACAGAAGAGGGCCTTCCCCAAACTGTTCTCACAAAGTTAAGAGCATTAACGTACCTTTAATGCATGTCCAGGTGTTTCATTTAGGTCCATTATTTAATTATTAATTAAGAAGTGTATCTCAATACTCACATCGTGTCTGTACCTTTACTTCAGTATTGATACTAATTTAATTTAATTAATGCCGGTCTGCCCTCGTCGGTTCTGTGAGCTACGTCTTTAGGTTTGCCTTCAGTTCGTTTATATAACGAGTTTTTTACAACCGTGCATTGTCTCAACTTTGGCCCTCGGTCGTTGGGCTGTATGATGTAATGACCTCTGGAAGGCCGTCCACAAAAGCAAGTCTGCTAAACGCTGTGGACGTAACGGATTTAATGCATTTTGACTCGGGGAACATGTTTTTGACACCCGTCCAATCTGCTTAATGCAGTAAACCTCCCAAAGTCCCGCGGACGCTTTGACGGACGCCTCCGCCGGCGTTCCTGTCCGAGTGATTTGAAAGCTCGGGAAAAGCCGAGAAGGCTGTTTGTGATTTTGGAAGGAATAATAATTAAATAGGCGGCACGGTGGCTTAGTGGTTTAGCACGTTCTCCTCTCAGCACTAGGGATTCCCGGTTCAAATCCCCATTTGGGTGGAGTTTCCATGTTCTCCCCATGTCCGCGTGGGTTTCCTCCGGGGTCTCCGGTTTCCTCCCACTGTCCAAAAACATGGATTAAGTCAATTGAGTTCTCCAAATTGCCCCATATAGAGTGTGTCTGTGTGAGTGAGTGTGTGCCCAGCGATGGATTGGCGCCCTGTCCTGGGTGTATCTGCCCAGCGCCCGAAACGTTCTCCCCTGGATGGGCATGGGGAACCCCCCCCCCCCCCCGAGACCCTAATAGAGGATAAAGCTGAAGATAATAAATAAATAAATATTTTAGTATTAAGGTGGCTTAGTGTTTAGCACATTCACCTCTCAGCGTTGGGATTCTCGGTTCGAATCCCCATCTGGGTGGAGTTTCCATGTCCTCCCCATGTCCGTGTGAGTTTCCTCCGGGTTCTCCGGTTTCCTCCCATTGTACAAAAACATGGATTTAAGGTGAATTGATTTCTCCAAATTGCCTCATATTGTGTGTGTGTGTGCCCCGCAATGGATTGGCGCCCTGTCCTGGATCTATCTGCCCAGTGCCCGAAACGTTCTCCCCTGAATGGGCATTGGGAACACCCCCCCCCCACAACCCTACTAGAGGATAAAGCAGAAGATAATGGATGGATATTATATTCATTCATTCATTATCACCCGCTTTATCCTCTAGTAGGGTCGTGGGGGGGGGGGTTCCCCATGCCCATCCAGGGGAGAACGTTTCAGGCGCTGGGCAGATAGATCCAGGACAGGGCGCCAATCCATCGCTGGGCACACACTTACTCACTCAAACACACTCTATATGGGGCAATTTGGAGAACTCAATTAACTTGATCCATGTTTTTGGACTGTGGGAGGAAACCGGAGAACCCGGAGGAAACCCACGCGGACATGGGGAGAACATGGAAACTCCACCCAGATGGGAATCCCTAGTGCTGAGAGGCAAACATGCTAAACCACTAAGCCACCGTGCCGCCCGGATATTATATTAAAATATACAAATATTTTAGTGTCATAGCGTTCATTTATATACTTAAATTAATTTTTAAATTTGTATTTAATATTACAATATGATGTCAGGGCAACACAATGATGTAGTAGTTGGCATGTTCTCCTCTCAGTGCTGGCGATCCAGGTTTGAATCCCAATCTGTATAGAGTTTGCATGTTCTCCCTGTGTCTGCATGGGTTTCCTTCGAGTTCTCCATTTTCAGCCCAAAAAAACATGGATTCAAGGTGAATTGACTGATCCCAATTGCCCCATATAGTGTATTTTTGTGTGTGCCCATCGATAGATTGGCGCCCTGTCCTGGGTGTACCTGCCTGTACCTGAGTTACAGCGAAATGTTCCTCTACAAAACACCAAATCTGGAGCTGGTCACTTTTACAGCCCTGATTATAGATTATTGTCCTATAGACCACAGGGACGTGCCGTCTCCGTTCAGGTGAATGACATCTGTCCCTTTCTTAGAGGGATTTCCAGCAAGATGTCGGCGCGTCCACATACTTCCGGCCGCTGACCACCCAGATCTGAGCTTCTCATTGTCTGGTTGTCGTCGTTGTAGCATGAAGACCTGCTGAAACATGTCCTGTATGTCAGAGAGGCTGTCCTCTGTTTGGTCCTCAGTTAAATCCCACCGCGGGGAGATGTTATCACCCCGTCACGCTCCCGTCACGCTCCCCCCACCCCCCACGCCGCTGACCTTCACCACCGCCATTCTGCCGCACAATGCCAGGAGACATCTCACCTGGTTAGGGAGACAAAGGGGCTCTGATTTACGGAAGGGCCGTAAACGAGGAGGCTGTGTGGTGGGCGTGTCCGGTTACCAGGGGCTGTGTGGTGGGCGTGTCCGGTTACCAGGGGCTGTGTGGTGGGCGTGTCCGGTTACCACCAGCTGTTTGTTTTCGTAATTGTTTTGTGTGTTTGTCAGGTTTTTACGGCGCTGTTCGGGGGGAAAGGCTCCTCGGGCCGCCGGGAATGTCGGGGGGGGGGGGGTGGGGGTGCTGTAGGTCTCCGTGTGAGGAAAAACAAACAGCGGCAGTCAATACATTCCCGAGATCTGATTGGCCGAGACGTTGTGACATCACAGACCTCGCCGATGGTTCTCCTCCTCATACTGATGTTGATGTCACAGCGTGGAAACAGGAACGAGGATTCCAAATAAGGGCCTGCTTATTTTTTAAAGAACATTTGAGCGCCCCACCACCACCTCACCCCCCCAACACACACACACACACACACACACATATACACACACACACACACATCTTGCTTACAATCTCCACTAGAATTTATGTTTACAGAAAACCAAAAAAGTGGCACCACCTCTCTGATGATCGTGACCATGGGCAGGTGTTATTAGGGTGGTGGATGGAGCTCAGTACTGCACTGATACTGACATGGTGGTGCAGGTGTTATTAGGGTGGTGGATAATTCTCTGTACTGCAGTGATGGTGACATGGTGGTGCAGGTGTTATTAGGGTTGTGGATAATTCTCAGTACTGCAGTGATGGTAACATGGCGGTGCAGGTGTTATTAGGATGGTGGATGGTGCTCAGTACTGCAGTGATACTGACATGGTGGTGCAGGTGTTATTAGGGTGGTGGATGGTGCTCAGTACTGCAGTGATACTGACATGGTGGTGCAGGTGTTATTAGGGTGGTGGATGGTGCTCAGTACTGCAGTGATACTGACATGGTGGTGCGGTGTTTAAACCTTCAGCAGCTCTGCTCTGATGTGTAAGGTATTTTAGATCGGACTGACGCGTCGATGCAGAACCCTGAGGTATGTCTGATTTTAAAAACCCTCACTGTGACCTTCAGCTGAGAGCAGGAACATCAGGATCTCGTATCTGCAGATGGTTCTTCATCTTCAGGGCCGTCCATCAGCGCTGGATTCCTCTCATTCCTGAAGCAATGCCAGTGAAGACAGTTCAGGTGTTGGGCATGTGGACAGGAGCCGTTATCAGAACGACTAACAGATCCAATAAACTTCAAAGAAACCCCCCCCCCCCCTGAACCCCTCCATCACTGACTGAGATACTGAGCAAAAGTCTGTGGACACCCCCACTGTCACATTCACATGATGTTCCATCAAACCTGCAGTTTCACGGTCGTGTCCTCCGTGTCGAAGCTCTGTCTCAGGGTTTTAATGGAATTTATTCCCACTCCTCGGGGGGAGGGGGGGGGAGTGAGAAAACATGCATTTTTGTGTCTTTGTAGAAAACAGGCTTAGTGGTTGGCATGTTCTCCTCTCAGCACTGGGGATTCAGGTTTAAGTCCTGCTCTGTGGGGAGTTTGCATGTTCTCCTCGTGTCCACATGCATTTCCTCCGGCTACTCTGGAACAAAAACATGGATTTGAGGTGAATTGAATGCTCTAAATTGCCCCTGTATAGTGTGTGTCTGTGTGGGTGAGTGTGCCAGTGATAGATTGGCGCCCTGTCCTGGTGCCAAAAATGTTCTGGATGGGCATGGGGACACCCCTCCCCCTGTGACCCCATAAAGGATTAAGTGGAATATAATGAATAAATAAACGGTCCAAACTTTTATATTAATATTTTTATAGCTTAATTAATAAGTTTTGATGCTTTTTGACTTCTGAAGGAGTTTGATTTATGTATTTTGCACATCTCTGGGATGAAAGTGGTTTTTTTTATTTTTACTTTAACTTTTTACTTCAGTTTTGACTCCAGAAATGTAAAAAGTTGATGCGTTCTGTACGTCATGTCCCCTCTGTGTTCTATGTTCTATTATTCATGTGTACGTGTATTAATTAAGCTAATTGTCCCAGTAATAATAAAATAACTTTTAAACATGATGCGTATAGAAGGAAATTAATACGTAAGTAAGTAAGCTTTATGTATATAACACTTTTCTCAGACACAGGCCACAAAGTGCTTTACAAAAAGGATAAAACATAAAGTATAAAAGCAAAGAAACGCGTTAAAAGAGTACGGCACATTTACACAACATTGGAAATTAATACGTAATAATAAGAAACTTAATGAATTCTAAATTAATGACGTTAATGTTAAAGCTCTGGTAGACACAGCGCAACACTGCCCTCTGCCGTCTACAAGTCGCGTCACACTACGTTACACTAAGTAGTAACCATACCACTTTTCACCAGCAGATGGGGGTATTGCTTAACATTTGTCTCAATGCAACGAAACTGCGTTTTAATTGAAAATAAAATCTTTGTTACGGAGAGCAAAATTCAAACGTAAAGACAACTCTAAATATTATTAATTATGAGAAGTGTAAAGGAAAACGTACGCAGGCTGAATGTATTTCGGGATTAATAGAGGAATATTGTGAATACACTAAACTAAAATGTACCACGTGACTGAACATCGCTTCACCAAAGATCATGACGCGTTAATTTAGGAGATTATTCTGAATTATTAATTTTATTAATTGAATTCGAATATAATAAAAAGCTCCGAGGCCCCAGCGAGGATCGAACTCGCGACCCCTGGTTTACAAGACCAGTGCTCTAACCACTGAGCTATGGAGCCGTGCGTGTACTTTATACGCTCTAAATGCTCTAAGGCTGCTGTGTCGCCGTTAATCCCGGGATTATTCATCTTAATCTGATTTAATTTGCCGTTTTATTGCGTCGTTAGATTAACGTGACGTCAGCAAAATACTAACGTATCGGTTTAACAACGTCACCCTGATGCATTCCTCTGTTTGTTAATAACGTCATGCCAACCGATATTAACATATCGATTAATAATCGATCTAAAGTATCGATCAAACCACGAAAACTGATTTATAAACGATCTCCACCGACAACTGGTTAAGAATGCATCGAGTCGACTCCAGATTCGACTCCGAGTTGTAGGGAGTCGGTTCCGAAACTTTCACGAATTAGGACTTTTAAAAGGTCTGACTACAAAATAAGAGTCCGCAACACGGAACACGTTTCCTTTTAGATTTTCTCGTATTTATTTTCTCAGAGTCGCGTTGTTTTCGGCAAAAAACATTTTTATATTTCGTTTTTTGAATTTTAAATTTGAGCATTTTAAGCAGGTATGAAACTAGAGTCAAGATGAATCGATTCTGTAGCGACTCCTGATTAATTGCGGCAAACTAATAATGAAATCCCTTCATTATCTCCCACTTTATCCTCTATTAGGGTTGCGGGGGGAAGGGGGGGGGTTTCCCAATGTCCATCCAGGGGAGAACGTTTTAGGCGCTGGGCAGATACACCCAGGACAAGGGGGCAATCTGTCACTGGACACACACTCACTCACACACACACTCTATATGGGGCAATTTGGAGAACTCAATTGAACTTGATCCATGTTTTTGGACTGTGGGAGGAAACCGGAGAACCCGGAGGAAACCCATGCGGACACGGGGAGGACATGGAAACTCCACCCAGATCGGGATTCAAACCGGGAATCCCTAGTGCTGAGAGGAGAACATGCTAAACCACTAAGCCACCTAATAATGAAATCTATAAGCAAACTGTTTTAAGCCCGTAAATAAAAGATATGTATAAAAATGTCATAAAATGATAAATCACACACACACTAACGATCACACACACGTTTGCACCCTAAGTTCCAGAAACAAATGTTTTATTTATTATTAAATAAATTAGATATCAAGGTTGATCGCGTTATGATGTCACAACACTCGCTCCTTACAGAAAAGCTTCAGTGTTCGCAGTAAAGCCTGTTTTCTAGATTTATCTTAGTTGTGAGCGTTACCGTTGCTTTATTCTTTTTTTTTAATCAGAGTCTGTTTGCAAAATGATTTTTTTAAAATTTGTCTTTTATTTCCCAGTTTACAGAGGATTAATATTCGGTGTGTATGAAAACAGAACTGGGTCCTGATTTTTGGGAGTCGTATCAGCGTCGTATCTTCTTGTCCATTTGCTCAGATTTGCGTCCTCCTTCCCCCCTCCTTCCCCCGGGACGCTTAAATAAATGGGTTTAGTATTTTAAACTGGGCGGCACGGTGGCTTAGTGGTTAGCACATTCGCCTCTCAGCGCTAGGGATTCCCGGTTCGAATCCCCATCTGGGTGGAGTTTGCATGTTCTCCCCGTGTCTGCGTGGGTTTTCTCCGGGTTCTCCGGTTTCCTCCCACAGTCCAAAAACATGCAACAAGTTAATTGAATTCTCAAAATTGCCCGCTATAGAGTGTGTCTGTGTGAGTGAGTGTGTGCCCAGCGATGGATTGGCGCCCTGTCCTGGGTCTATCTGCCCAGCGCCTGAGATGTTCTCCCCTGGATGGGCATGGGGAACCCCACCGCGACCCTAATAGAGGATAAGCGGGAGATAATAAATGAATGAATGAGTATTTTAAACTTAATTTAAAGTGCTGACCCGGTTTTCAGCGTGTTCTGTTTCTATACGATTGATTTCGAAGCTGCTTGAAACGTTAATGTTTGCATTTTTTATTAAAGTTAAAAGTTGTGTATTAAACCCTTTAATCCAGTTTTAATCAGAAATACAATGCAGTACGCGCGGCGTCGCCGCTCTTTCAGTGTCCCGTCGACGCGTCTGTGTTGATCAAACATTTTCTGAGTGGCTACATACGACGCCGGCGTCCTCGTGGTGGCCGCAGTTGTGTACGCCCACGCCGGCGTGCCTGCAGTCCAGCAGGGTCTTCTCCGAGCCCTCACACTGCACGTCGTCCAGAAGGATTTTTAGACGATTTCCTTCTCCGAACTCGGCAAACTTGGATGCTTTTTGTACGTAGCTGAAGCCCAGCTGTCGACACACTACGCTGGCACTCGTGGCGTCCCAGAGGTCATCACAGACCGTGCCCCATTCCCCATTCACATTGATTTCCACTCTGCCCCGGTCCTTACGCCCTGAAGCATCGCCCACCAGTCTCACGGCCCCGTTCTCAAACTTCTTGACTTTTCTGCGTCTGCCTTTACCCAGCCGGGTGTGCTGAGGAGCCTTTGTGGTGGTGGCGGTGGTGGTGGCAAATGGCTTGGTTGCCCCCATAGCCTCGTCATCCTCTCTTAAAATGTCCAGCAACTCCTCCAGCCAGTCTTTGGTTGTAGCCTTGGGCGACGCTGTTACCTCTGCTTTCAGCTCGTTGTCCTTGTCGGAGGCTCTCGGTCGTTTCGTTGGCGTCTCGACTCCGATCAACGCTGTGGAGAAGAACATAGAGCTTTCAGTGTTTTAAAGGATTCTGATTTCGATGAACCCAAACGTCAGACTGATGAACCGAGCGCCGGAGTGCGAGCACATACTTTCCTTCGGCTGAAACGCTATGAGCTTGCTCTGCACGCGAACTGGCAGAGGGGTGTAATGACATTTTCCAGGGGGCGCACGTCTGGAATAGAACATGAAAGACGTCGGGTTAATTCGTCACGGTTCAGAACTCCACACCTGCACATTTCATCTCAGACCTCAAAACCGTGTACAAGCACAGAGAGACGGCTGTGAGCAGGACGGCGGTGGATTCCGTCCAGGTCTGAAAGCTCTAGAAGACAGACCGAGGTGGAGGTGCCAGGTCTGGTGTTTTTCCTCCAGAACAACCTCAGTATCGATCACTTTTCATACGTTTTGGAAATTAAACTCATTATTTAAAAGAATCGGAGTGAAATATAACACTGCAATGATGACATACAGGTCAAAAGTATTAGGACACATCTCTAAATTAGTCAATTCTGGAGTCCCATTAACACATCCATCCATCATCTTACGCTTTATCCTCTATTAGGGTTGAGGGGGGGGGGGTTCCCCATGCCCATCCAGGGAAGAACGTTTCAGGCGCTGGGCAGATACATTCAGGACAGGACGCCAATCCATCGCTGGAGACACATACACTCACATACACACACACACTCTATATGGGGCAATTTGGAGAATTCAATTGACCTTGAATCCATGTTTTTGGACTGTGGGAGGAAACTGGAGAACCCGGAGGAAACCCTGTGACACTAGAAGAATATGGAAACTCCAACCAGATTGGGATTTTAACCTGGCTCCCCAGTACTGAGAGGAGAACATACTAATCACTAAGCCACAGTGCCATCCTGTATTTATACTTTTATTTAAATTATATATATATATATATATACACAGCGGCACGGTGGCTTAGTGGTTTGGCATGTTCTCTTCTCAGCACTGGGATTCCCGGTTCGAATCCCCATCTGGGTGGAGTTTATATGTCCTCCCCGTGTCTGCATGGGTTTCCTCCGGGTTCAATTGAGTTCTCCAAATTGACCCATTTAGAGTGTGTGTGTAAGTGTGTGTCCAGCATCCTGTCCTGGGTGTATCTGCCCAGCGCCCAAAACATTCTCCCCTGGATGGACATGGGGAACCCTAGGCCCTAGGAACCCAAGGCGAGCCTAATAGAGGATAAAGCAGAAGATAATGAATGAATATATATATATATTAAAGACCTGGTTCACGGCTCTGTCAGTGTCTGTGTCTCTCTCCCTGTTCATGCACAGGATTCTAAATATTTTGGGGAACATCTGCAGATGTTAGTGATACAGGAACGTACCGTGACGGGTCGACGATCTTATAAACCACTCCGCTGGGTGACGTGGCGCTCGCTATTCCAGTAGACATGAAATACAGCTCACCTAATATCACATGATCAACAAAATAGAGAGCCATCGCTTATACACGTATGTATGTAAGTGTATATAAAACATTATTGAATAAAGGTTTTAGATTAATCAGGAGGGAACCTAATTAAATATTCATACCTGCTTCATCCTCCCCGAATGAGATGATGTATTGGTAATAGTTGTTGATGAGACCTGGAAAGGTGCAGGTCTGACCCATACCCATACAGATCTCATTGTAGTTCCACTGATCCGAGTTCCCGTTCTGCTTCAGACTCATTAAGCGCCTGCAAAAAAAAAAAATAATAATTATCATTATTTTTTATTTGAACTGGCTGACATCATCGTTCTCATTTACTTCATTCATTCATCCATCCATTATTTTCCACTTTATCCTCCATTAGGGTCGCGGTGGGGTTCCCCAGGCCCATCCAGGGGAGAACGTTTCGGGTGCTGGGCAGATAGACCCACAACAGAACGCCAATCCATCGCTGGACACACACTCACTCACACACACACTCTATATGCGGCAATTTTAAGAACTCAATTAACTTGATCCATGTTTTTGGGCTGTGGGAGGAAACCGGAGAACCCGGAGGAAACCCACACGGACACGGGGAGGACATGGAAACTCCACCCAGATGGGGATTCGAACCGGGAATGCCTAGTGCTGAAAGGAGAACAAGCTAAACCACTAAGCCACCGTGCCGCCCTAAATAATAATAATAATAATAATAATAATAATAATAATAATAATGCTGCTAAAGCATATCATATACGACAGTGAAAACATGATGGCTTAGTGGTTGGCATGTTCTCCTTTCCGTGCTGGGGATCCAGGTTCGAATCTTAACCAGGGTGGAGTTTGCATTTTCTCCCCATGTCCACGTGGGTTTCCTCTGGGTTCTCCGGTTTCCTCCCACAGTCCAAAAACTTAAATTCAAGGTAAAAATGAATGCTCTAAATTGCCCCATGTCGTGTCTGTGTGAGTGAGTGAGCCCAGCGATAGATTGGCACCCTGTACCGGGTGTATCTGACCCCCGTGACCCTAGTAGAGAATTAATTGGAAGATAATGAATAAATGACTATGCATAAAAATGGGTTTCATAGCCCATCAGTGTATTCTGTGAGGTGGGCGTGGTCTGCCACAACAACAACAACAACAACAACAACAATGTAAATCCTTAAACCATATAACAGTGAGATGTGTACAAATAGTTCCACACAGCTTTTTTTCTACGTACCCGCTCATGAAGTCTCCGAATATGTACATGCCGTTTAAATTGGGGTACTCACAGCCTCGGTAGACGTACCCCCCCGTTACCGATTTGCCCACCTTATGACCGTATGCATAAATAGGAAGCACGTCATCTAAACCAAGACAGAGAAACAGCACCGTACTTGACAGTTGGGCATCACACATGCAAACGATTGACAAGGATTTTGGAGGGAACTCACCTAGAGAGCTGTTGGCACACATTTTCCTGTCATAACAGGAGAAGCCTTCTTTAGCCCTCCAGCCGTAGTTTCTGCCCTTCACCACTATATCCACCTCCTCGTATTTATTCTGTCCCACATCTCCACAAAAGATGCGTCCTTTACCCTCCTTGTTGAGGGCGTCGCCTCTGTCCACCGAACATCTCCACATGTTCCTCACGCCGTACGCGTAAACTTCGGGACGGGCGTCCCGCTCGTGGACGAACGGGTTATCCGGAGGGATCCTGTAGAGCGGGCCCTTGTCGTTATCGGTCACGTCTATGCGCAGGACTTTACCCAGAAGTGCTGACCTGCAATTAAAAAGCAAAGACGTTGGAGTGATTAAAAATGAATAAATCACAGTTGTGATTTGAACTTTTATAACTTATCACAATTTTTTTTTTTTTATGTTTATGCCACCGCGGTAACACCTTCTGATGTCAGCCAAGATCGAAAAACAGGCCTTGGGTTTGTTCAGACCGTGTGCTGTTGTGATGCTGGAGTTAGGGAGGGTGTTCCAGAAGACTGGAGAAGCAAAAGTTCATCAATTATCTTCCGCTTTATCCTCCATTAGGGTCGCGGGGGGGGGGGTCCCCATGCACATCCAGGGAAGAACGTTTCAGGCGCCTGGCAGATACACCCAGGACATGGGGGGCAATCTATCACTGGACACACACTCACACACACAGACACATTGTATATGGGGCAATTTGGAGAACTCACTTGACCTTGATCCATGTTTTTGGACTGTGGGAGGAAACCGGAGAACCCGGAGGAAACCCACGCGGACACGGGGAGAACATGGAAACTCCACCCAGATGGGGATTCGAACTGTGACTCCCTAGCGCTGAGAGGAGAACATGCTAAACCACTAAGCCACCGTGCCGCTCTGCAAAAGTTCATTAAAAATGTGAAAATAGATTTAAAAAGTGAGAAAACAACACAAGGGACGGCACGGTGGCTTAGTGGTTTAGCACGTTCTCCTCTCAGCACTAGGGATTCCCGGTTCGAATCCCCATCTGGGTGGAGTTTCCATGTCCTCCCCGTGTCCTCGTGTGTTTCCTCCGGGTTCTCCGGTTTCCTCCCACAGTCCAAAAACATGGATCAAGTCAATTGAGTTCTCCAAATTGCCCCATATAGAGTGTGTGTGTGAGTGAGTGTGTGTCCAGCGATGGATTGGTGTCCTGTCCTGGGTGTGTCTGCCCAGCGCCCGAAACGTTCTCTCCTGGATGGGCATAGGAAACCCCCCTCCGCAACCCTAATAGAGGATAAAACGGAAGATAATGGATAAATGGATGGAAACAACACAAGGTATGGATTAGAAAACTGTGGAATTAATAATAAAATCACAGGAATGGATTATGAACAGGAGGCGAGGTCCAGTGGAACCAGTTAATAATATTTTGAATTAAAGTGAATATATTTTTACGTGAAAGCATATCTGTAGTTTGAATATGAATGTCTTAGTAACCTTAAACACACACAGCAGGATTACAGAAGTCAAATGTGTTCATTTAATTGCCGTTACATTACGACTGTCCTCTGAAGAAGAAGAAATCATACCAAAATAAGACAACGCTCTGGAAACACAACTGACACTCAACACCATCACGTGTTTAACACATTCAGTCACCGCGTTCCGGTATTCAGGGAAAGGAAACATGACGTTGTGCAGAGATGCTACGGCGATGGGGATTCCGGGTTTTGCCAAAATAAACAGAGTGCAGTTGGACTTCAGCACACGTTCATCCAGACGTTACAACCAAAACCAAACTCAGGAATTAATCCCAACTCCGAATTCAAAATGTTATTTTCCCCTCACGTGTACATAACGTCAATCATTAGACGTTTTAAAAAACGTTCAGCTTTGAAGTAATATTCATTCACATTCATTTAGTCGTCATTCGTTTCTTTAGAATGAGATTAAAAAACACTACACACACAACAAGGAAATTAAATGAAGCATATAGGGTTAAATTATATTTAACGGTGGCTTAGTGGGTTGGCATGTTCTCCTCTAAGCACTAAGGTTTCCTGGTTCGAATCCCAATCTGGGTGGAGCTTCCATATCCTCCCCGTGTCCGCATGGGTTTCCTCCGGGTTCTCCGGTTTCCTCCCACAGTCCAAAAAACATGGATCAAGGTCAATTGAGTTCTTCAAATTGCCCCATATGGAGTGTGTGTGTGAGTGAGTGTGTGCTCAGTGATGGATTGGCGTCCTGTCCTGGGTCTATCTGCCCAGTGCCTGAAACTTTCTCCCCTGGATGGGCATGGGGACCCCCCCCCCCGCGACCCTAATAGAGGGTAAAGAGGAAGATCTTTTTACAATGGAGAGTCAGGAGGTTCTACATGTACAGGTTCGATGAATTCTGACTTGCATGTAACCATGTATGTAACCAAACTGTCATAAGGGAGAACATGCAAAATCATGAATTATCAAAATCATGCATATCCAGTATTGGTCAGGTGGAAACAAAAAACATTCGCTGACGCAATCCTGTAATGCAAACTCACTTGTTCTGTGAATTTCCAAATTTCCCGAACGGGTCTCCTGCCATGCCGCCATCACCGGTGAAGATGTACAAGTATCCATCATCAGCAAACAGGAGCTGGCCTCCGTTATGATTGGAGGCAGGTTCATCGATCTCCAATATCACCCTGTGAAAACAAGACATGGAGGTTCTGAGAAAACATGGGAACTGAATACATAAACATCTACTGATGGATTTTGTCCATACAAAGATTGTTTTAAGCCCCTTTCTCTGGTTCTTCTTGCTTTGACTACTTTTATAAACTTTATTCCTATAGGTTTGCTGAGATTAAGGTCAGATGATGTGAGGAGGTGCTCCTGAGGAGGTTCATTATGGACTATGAGGGGAGTTTAGGATCGTTATCCTGATGTAGAAGCTTTTTCTGTTTCCATCCTGCTGGAAAACATCATTCCACCAGTGAGTGCTGATGAAGAAACGATATGACGAATGAACTAGAACCCTGGTGAGGTTGAGAATAGCTACTCGGACACATGACCAGTTGATGAATCATGTTGACCTATGAAATATTTGCAGGTATAGACCTGACAGCTGAGGATGAAGAATAGGAAGAGGACCTATAATCAGGACATAAAGACATGGTTATGTTCTACCTTTCTGATGTATGATCCACCACGTTCATATCTGCATCAGAGATCCGGAACTCGCTGATCCGAATTCTCTCATCCCGTTTCACTTGGATGGAGTAATACACATACAGCTTCCCGTTGTATTTAAAATCGGGATGGAAGACTAGACAGAGGAAGCCTCGCTCGTCACCCTCCCACGGCGAGGTCAGGACCGCCTGCGAGATGTTCAGAAACGGCTTCTCCAGTCTGGACCTGTCTGGGAGGTACACCCACACCACGCCCACCTGCTCGGCGATGAAGAACCTGTGGGTGCCGTCGTTGGCGTGCACCATGGCCAGAGGGTTCCTGAGTCCGTTGGCCACTTCTTCCAAGCACAGCTGGAGGCATCCGTCCGTGTCGGCGCTGACCCGACCCAGGTTCTTGTTCAGCTGCTCGTTGGTGAGGATGTGAGGAAAGCAGTAGTCCGGGTCGTCCAGCTCCAGGTGCCGGCAGAGCCGACTGCCGTTCTGCATCGCCTCAATCAGGCTGGAGTCGTTGGAGAGCAGGGGGATGATGGACGTGCATTTTGAGGTTAGCACCGAGCAGTAGTCTGGACACAGGCCAGGGACGGACCTCGGTTCTGTGTTGGGGTCTTCAGCATCAAACAGATGAGCAGCGTATGGTGAGCATTCCTGAAAGAACATGAAACATCAGAACATCAGAGCCACACATCTCAGCCTGTTACGTCACCTGACACATCCAACCATGATGGATGGACATTAATATCTAGTCACCCTTCTGGTAGCCTCCATTCTCTTGGATTATCCATCCATCCATTATCTTCCGCTTTATCCTATATTAGGGTCGCAGGGGGGTTCCCCATGCCCATCCAGGGGAGAGCATTTCGGCGCTGGGCAGATACACCCAGGACAGGGGGGGCAATCTATCGCTGGGCACACGCTCACTCACACTGACACACACTCTATATGGGGCAATTTGGAGAACTCAATTGACTTGATCCATGTTTTTGGACTGTGGGAGGAAACCAGAGAACCCGGAGTACACCCACGCGGACACGGGGAGGACATGGACACTCCACCCAGATGGGGATTTGAACCGGGAATCTCTAGGTCTGATGGGCAGTCGTGCTAACCACCGTGCCGCCCCTTTTTGGAGAGCATTTGTTCATCTGCAAGATACGGAATTACCACCACGTCAGGGTCCGAATGCAGAAAATTCAAATTTATTATAAATATTAGATGTTATAACTGATCTAATGCTTCTCCAATTCGTGGTCCTGGTATTAAACTAAGAGCTAATAATACAGAATGCAAAAGCCAAACAAAATGCTAGGATTTTTTTATATTTAAAAGATATTTCTAAATAAAAATATAATAATCATATGGATAAAACCGTCAGTGTACAATTTGCCTAATAATTTATAAAATACAGCACGATCTGATTTAGTGTACGGTCATGTGATCTAACATAAATAAGGTCGATAAGGTCATCGCTTTATCGATGGAATAGAATTACAATCTCAGTTCCAAAATCAGACTCACCTTCAATCTTTAAAATTAAAAAATAGTGGTTTAGCATGTTCTCCTCTCAGCACTAGGGATTCCCAGTTCGAATCCCCATCTGGGTGGAGTTTCAATGTCCTCCCCGTGTCCATGTGGGTTTCATCCGGGTTCTCAGGTTTCCTCCCACAGTCCAAAAACATGGATCAAGGTCAATTGAATTCTCCAAATTGCCCCATATAGAGTGTGTGTGAGTGAGTGTGTGTCCAGTGATAGATTGGCGTCCTGTCCTGGGTGTATCTGCTCAGCGCTCGAGACGTTTTCCCCTGGATGGGAATGGGGAACCCCACCGCGACCCTAATAGAGGATAAAGCAGAAAATAATGTATAAACGAATGAATGAAATTCTTAAATTATTTTTTTATTGTATGAGATGTTGCTGTACTCCTGCTTTTTTATTTTTATTACTGTTTTTTTTTTTTGTAAGTGCCTTGTGTCTCGTGAAAGGCGCGTATAAATAAAATTATATTATTATTATCATGATTATTATTATTATTTAAAAACCCTATAACAGAGATGTCTGCATACTTTTGGCCCGGCAGCGGTGATGAGAATGTTGCATTCTCTCTTCCGTCTCTGAAAACTGCAGTTATTTCTATTTTCTCTGTCACTGCAGCTTGTGGTCTTTATTTTTGGTGCAGCTGTTTTGTCCTGACGCTCAGTTGTGGTCGGCTCGGAATTCTGCGCAGCTGCTTTTATAAAATGTCCACGGTTAAATGAGCCGCGATCGTAAAGCTGAGCTGAACCAACCCTAAATGTTTTTACTACAGCACTGTCATGATGATGTGTACAATATAATCCGCTGTGGTAGCACCGTGGCTTTAACGGCAGCTGTGATGGACTCACCATCCGATTGAGACTGAACGTGCACATACACACGGAACAGAGGACAATGAGGACAATGAGACCATCAGACAGGCAAAGATCAAACGGTTCCATTCATAAATACACTGTTAACTGATCAGAAAACACAGGGATCAGTAATGAAGACACATCAGACTATCATATGATGGGATGTTAAATAAGGTTTACTATGTGTTGTGGTCCGTGTGTCCATCTGTCTGTCTAAATGATTGATGATGATCATGATAACTGAAGATCTATCTGTCCATTTGTCCATCTGTATGTACATCTCTCCATCTATGTCCGTCTGTCTGTAGGTCTATTTGAACACAAGTGTTTTTCTGTTTGTTTTTTTAAGAGGTACACTTCACCAAACACACCGCCACTACATCAGGGGTGGGGTTGCTCCGTGGTCAGGGCGTTGGTCTATCAATCAGAAGGTTATGGGTTCAAACACCAGGTCCACTAAAGTTACCAATGTGGGTCCTTCAGCAAGACCCTTAACCCTCATTGCTCCAGGGGGTTGCTGTACCAACCCTGTGCTTTGACCCCAACGCTTATCCTCTATTAGTGTCGCGGTGGGGGGGGGTATCTGCCCAGCGCCTGAAACGTTCTCCCCTGGATGGGCATGGGGAACCCCCCCCCGGGACACGAATAGAGGATAAAGCGGAAGATAATGTATGGATGGATAGTATTAAGGTGGCACGGTGGCTTAGTGGTTTAGCATGTTCTCCTCTCAGCACTAGAGATTCCCGCTCGAATCCCCATCTGGGTGGAGTTTCCATGTCCTCCCCGTGTCCGTGTGGGTTTCCTCCGGGTTCTCCGTTTTTTCTCCCACAGTCCAAACACATGGATCAAGGTCAATTGAATTCTCCAAATTGCCCCATATAGAGTATGTCTGTGTGAGTGAGTGTGTGCCCAGCAATAGATTGGCGTCCTTTCCTGGGTGTATCTGCCCAGCACCCGAAATGTTCTTTCCCCGCGACCCTAATAGAGGATAAAGCGGAAGATAATGGATGGATGGATAGTATTAAGGGTGGCGCGGTGGTTTAGTGGTTTAGCATGTTCTCCTCTCAGCACTAGGGATTCCTGGTTCGAATCCCCATCTGGGTGGAGTTTCCATGTTCTCTCCGTGTCCGCGTGGGTTTCCTCCGGGTTCTCCGGTTTTTCTCCCACAGTCCAAACACATGGATCAAGTCAATGGAGTCCTCCAAATTGCCCCATATAAAGTGTGTGTGTGTGAGTGAGTGTGTGTCCAGCAATATATTGGATGGATGGAGGGTATTAAACGTATTTAAAGTTGTTTTTTTTTAAGTTTGTTTGGAATATAAAGCTCAGATGTTCTGCTCCACAGACCTGACAGAGGAGGTCCTGCACGTACCCCGCACAGCTCATGTAGCCCTGGTAGTCGAAGGCGTCCATGGTGAGGTAGAAGCGGCTCATGAGCTGCTGGTCGCGGCTCAGGTCGCAGCAGCCGAACTGTCTGTACATGGCGCAGAACTCCAGCTCCTGCTGCGGCTGGAACGGCGGCTTAAAGTCCAGGCACTGCGGATGGGGCAGCACCGCCGCCGGCAGCCAGCAACCCCACAGATACCCCAACAACGCCAGCGTCCTGCGCTCCATCGGCTTTGCAACGAGCTCCTGTAAGTCCGAGTCCGCCCGTCTGTCCTCCTGTCCCTCTGTCCGTGGGTCCGTCTGTCCTTCTGCACTTTGAACGACCTGAATCAGCACGTCGAACCCGACAGCACAGCCTACCCCTGCGTCTCCCTGCACTGTTCTTATTCTTCCACATTCACGGCTGATTACTTTCTCGTTATGTCGTGTTGTATTTATTTTTTTAAATTCCGCTCTTACAGACTCCAGCTCTCTGTTTTTTTCCCCCGTGTTTATTACAGTCATTAAATAATTAGACATTTAAAGCTACAGTGTGGATTTGTTGTTGTTTTTTAATGTTTGCTTTCCATGGCAACGCACGTCCCGCTGTGTGGAGGACTCTACGTCGTTCTTCTTCCCTTTAGTCTTTAACAATTAACTTATTTTTCACTTATTTCACCTTCTTTTGGGCGGCGGCACGGTGGCTTAGGTGGTTAGCATGTTCTCCTCTCAGCACTAGGGATTCCCGGTTCGAATCCCCATCTGGGTGGAGTTTCCATGTTTTCCCCGTGTCCACGTGGGTTTCCTCCGGGTTCTCCAGTTTCCTCCCACAGTCCAAAAACATGGATTAAGTCAATTGAGTTCTCCAAATTGCCCCATATAGAGTGTGCCTGTGTGAGTGAGTGTGTGGCCAGCGATAGATTGCCCCCCTGTCCTGTGTATCTGAACAGCGCCCGAAACGTTTGTATGTTTTATTTAATTTAATTACCAGTTTTTATGTGAATGTGTTAGACTGTACGTCTGCCCTGTGATGCACAACATAGGACAAAGATTGGTGTCCCACCCTTTGTCCTATGAGTTGCACCCTAATCAAGATAAATGGATTATGGAATAAATTAATCAAGGGATTATTTAATAATAGCTCAGACCTGACACTACCTATATGTTGAAGTTTAAAAAACACAATCATTCGTGAAAATTGACAAATTAAAATGGACTTAAAGAAGACATTGGCTTGCTCGTACAGTTTTTGAGGATTTTTTTATAAGAATAAAACTTATATGGAGGAATTGACAACGTTTAAAACGTCGTTTAAATGTTGATTTACATTGTAAAAAGTTCCAAAGAATCGACTGACACTAAAGACATGTGAAGCCAAAGAGGTTAAATATCACCTGATATATTATTACATGTAAGAGATAAAATAATTTAAAATAGCACATCAAAGAAAGTTACACAACAAAAGACTTCTGTCATTATTATATACATTTAATAATTTATTACCTGGTGTATGACGCTCTGTGTTCCACTAGATGGCGATTGGTTCACATCAGTTTAGTTCATAAAGGTTTCTTTTGTTAATTTCTCAGAAAAAGAACTGGTCTAGAACTGAGGAATAATGAGAAGTATAAATAAAGAAGTGGTGTAAGGACCTGGTTTTGGAACTAGAGGAAAACCGAACACCATGCACTTTAGACCAAATAGAAAAAAAGACCATCCAGACTGTGATTAACAGGAGCCAGGACCTGTGATGGGATAGTGCTGTCCGGCAAAGGACATCACACTCTGTAATCACAGCATTAATTCAGAAACTTACATTTGAATTGTAGAAGAACATATGCTGCCTTTAAGACGTGACATTTTAAAGAGATGTTCATGCATTTTTTTAACAATACAATACAAAACCACATTTTGTGCAACACGACTACAGAAGAAGAAGAAGGCATTGGTACTGAACTGACCTCCACCCTGACCTCTTCTCTATGGGGAACGTGTAAAGAAATTTAAAACAAAAATTAATAAATTAACCAAAGATTGAATTAATAATGGATCAGACCTGACACAACGTGTTAGAGTTTAAAAAACACAATCATTCGTGCAAATTGACAAATTAAAATGGACTTAAAGACAACATTGAATTGCTCGTACAATGACATGTGAAGCAATTTAAAACAAAAATTAGGAGGACGACCACTGTTTATTGTAATAAAAACGCATATAAGACACTATTTCCATTCACCAACACCGAATGTGAACCGTGTCCCTGATTTTATCCCCTCCCAAAAATGCATGCCTGGAAACCCTCTGGCACACACCCCCATTGGTGCACACAACGCCAACGCCTCCTGAAACCGGATGTGTATAACTACGCATGTGACAAACTTGTTTTTTATATTTTATACATGGGGTGGGATTCATTGTCCATAAGAGTTGCCAGCTTGTAAAGAACTGATATCTGACATCTTAAACCAAAAGGTGAAATATCGATATTGTCGACTATTAAAACAGGATTTGGCTATTTTCCTCTGAAAAACAGTTGGGGGCACTGCTGTCTGTGTTTTTATTGTGCTGTCTCTTTAAGGACGCTCTCAGGCTTCAGGCTGCTCGCTCTCTCTCTCTCTCAATCTACCTGCTGTACGGCTTCTGTGTAAACGATTCCATCCCACATTTCTTTTCTTGTATGGGGAACGTGTGAAGAAATTCATCCATTCATTATCTCCTGCTTTATCCTCTATTAGGGTCACGGTGGGGTTACCCATGACCATCCAGGGGAGAACGTCTCGGGCGCTGGGCAGATACACCCAGGACAGGCGCCAATCTATCGCTGGACACACTCACTCACTCAGACACACACACACTCTATATGGGGCAATTTGGAGAACTCAATTGACTTGATCCATGTTTTTGGACTGTGGGAGGAAACCCACGCGGACACGGGGAGAACATTGAAACTCCACCCAGATTGGGATTCGAACCGGGACTCCCTAGCGCTGAGAGGCGAACGTGCCAACCACTAAGCCACCGTGCCGCCACGCTGTGACAAACTTGTTTTATATACTTTTTTTTTCCATACATGGGGTGGGATTCATTGTCCATAAGAGTTGCTAGATGTAAAGAACTAAAGAATATCAATATTGTCGTCTATTAAAACAGGATTGGGCTTCTTTTATCTGAAAAACGGTTGGGGGCACTGCCGTGTGTGTTGTTATTGTGCTGTCTCTTTAAGCGGACTGCAGGGTACTGTCTCTTTAAGGACGCTCTCAGGCTTCGGGCTGCTCGCTCGTTCGCTCTCTCTCAATCTACCTGCTGTACGGATTCTGTGAACGATTCCATCCCTCATTTCTTTTCTCGTAAAGCCGTAAACCGACGTTTAATCGACGGAATCCCGCTCTCCATCCCGCAGAGGTGAGGCGCGCGCCTGAGGTAACGCTGTCCCGGCTCTGAGGTGAAGGTGTTGCTGAAGGCTGAAGGGTAAAGTGCTTTTGACTAAAGTTTCGCCTCAGGAAGCTTATTATTAACGGTTTGCTTGCCATTAAACCGTGTTGTGTGAGATAAGTTCGTGTTAAAGATCACGACAAATTTAGGAGCTTACAGGATAACCGAACGCGGGCTGTAAAAACGCTGCTTTTATCTGCGTTGCCAGGTCAGGACTAAATCCACCTGATTACGGACAGGTTAAAAGTGTATTTAAATTGGATCAAAAATGTTTTGAAGTGTTATTAATTTAGTAATCGTCGTAGTAAACATGCCGGACGACCAGATTGTATATTATCAGGTATTAAAATTTGGTTTTGTGAGGTGTATATGGACCCAATCTGGCAACCGCGTTTCACTGCAGTGATTCAGGACCAGTTTATTCTCTTATCTGAGTATTTATTGTTTTATGCTGTTATTTTTTTTTCCTATAGAATGAACATAAGCTTCACATCCGACCTCACCTGGACAGACTGAAGGTCTAAAGGCTTTCTGAGATCTTCAGCTCCCCCGTTTCTTGTTGGAATTACTTCTGAAAGCATTTCTCAGGATCTTCTTCCATCATCATGGGTTTGGATTTGGGATTGTTGACGGCCTTCCATAGGTGTACTTAGCTTCCGTTATAAAAAATAATAATAGTTTTGGGTGTAGATGCCGTTGGAGGGACGGATTATGGCAAAACATGTTTCAGAAGGACCACGGGAGGATTTAAGTAAGACCTCGGACGAGGAGCTGCTCCGCCTCGGCAGGGACGAGCTGATTCGCCGGCTCCGCCGCGTGGAGGCTGAGAAGATGGGCCTGATGCTGGAGCATGGGAACATGATGAAGGACGTGAACCGGAGGCTGCAGCTTCACCTGCACGAGATCCGCAACCTAAAGGAGGTGAACCAGAAGCTGCAGGACGACAACCAGGAGCTCCGGGAGCTGTGCTGCTTCCTGGACGACGATCGGCAGAAGGGGAAGAAGCTCTCGCGGGAGTGGCAGCGCTTCGGCAGGTACACGGCCGGCGTGGTGTGGAAGGAGGTGGGCTTCTACCAGCAGAAGCTAAAGGACCTGGAAGCCAGTCAGGAGGCCATCACGCGTGAGAACGTGGAGCTGAAGGAGATCATCCTCATGCTGGACGAGGAGAGGAACGGCGCTGGATCCAGGAGCTCTATAGACAGTCAGTCCAGCTTGACCAACCTGAATGGAGGCTCCAGCAACGTGAGGGACGTCGGCGATGGCAGCAGCACGTCCAGCACGGGGAGCGCCGGCAGCCCGGACCACCATCACGGGCACAAGGCCATGGAGGGCAAGATAACCTCCATCAGGAGATCCATGGATGATCTATCCACCAATCATTTGCACCGGAGCATTCCAAATGGACTGAACGGTAAGTTTCTGCCTCGACTTTCATCTCCGGTCAGTTGAGCCTCTCCCTGGCCATTTTATTAGGTTCCTAAAAACTAAAAACCACATAAAGAAGATCAGTTTTCCAAAAACAGAAGAACGTTATTTGTACTGTTGGTATTTAATTCTGTTAAATGATATGCGTCCTGGCGGCACGGTGGTTTAGTGGTCAGCACGTTCGCCTCTCAGCGCTACGGATTCCTGGTTTGAATCTCCATCTGGGTGGAGTTTCCATGTCCTTCCCGTGTCCGCGTGGGTTTCCTCCGGGGTGGGTTTCTTCCCACAGTCCAAAAACATGGATCAAGTCAATTGAGTTCTCCAAATTGCCCCATATAGAGTGTGGTTGTGTGAGTGAGTGTGTGCCCAGCGATGGATTGGCATCCTGTCCTGGGTGTATCTGCCCAGCGTCCGAAACATTTTCCCCTGGATGGGCATGGGGAACCCCCCCCCCCCCCCCGCGACCCTAATGGAGGATAAAGCGGAAGATAATGGATGAATGAATGAATAAATGATATGCATCCTGGCGGCTTAGTGGTTGGCATGTTCTCCTCTCAGCACTAGGGATTCCTGGTTCAAATCCCTATCTGAGTGGAGTTTCCATGTCCTCCCGGTGTCCGTGTGGGTTTCCTCCGGGTTCTCCGGTTTCCTCCCACAGTCCAAAAACATGGATCAAGTCAATTGAGTTCTCCAAATTGTCTCATATAGAGTATGTTTTTGTGCGTGAGTGTGTGTCCAGCGATAGGTTGGCGCCCTGTCCTGGGTGTGTCTGCCCAGCGCCCGAAAAGTTCTTCACTGGATGGGCATGCCTGATGAAACCGTGGAGACGGCGCATGGTACACTCTTCAGAACGAGGGGACGGCGTCTGCACGTGGCACGCCAGGCTTCTTTCAACAAGCAGGCTGGCGTTACCGATGGCACCCTGTTAATTAGCGCGGGCTGTAAAGTTGAGTCTAACGAGCGTTTAACGCTCTGCGACTTTCTGTTCACACCATGAATTCACTCCAGGAATCTCGTTGAGGACATTGCGGTTTCCACGGGGCTTTTAATACACATGCGGGAACTAAACGGTTCCTAATGTGGGGGTGAGGGTGTTCCATATCAGCTGTGTCAAAGTTCGGCGTGAAAGAACTGGACCGCCATCCATCAGCTTTTGAGATGAGACTACAACTGACACTCTTGTTTGTTCTTATGGGGTGTGTTCTGTAGGCTTTCCTTTCTTCACACCTCTTTTCAGGTGTATAAAGGTATCGGTGCCCGGCGTGTGAATCTGAAGGGTTTATTTGCCGTGGGATTTCAGACTGGACGTGTTTGTTTGAGGAGTCTGCTCCGAGTATCAGCTTGGTTTCCTGATTTATGTAACGTTTTATGTTCAGCGTTTTTATGGTTACAACCCGTCAACGCCGGGCGGTCTGATTGGGTTGGGCGTCTGCTTCTCGCTAAGCTGTTGCGCAACGCGTCACGTCTTTCTGTGCGACTTGTCGGATCCCGTTTGCACTTTTACCCTCCGTGCCGTTTGTTGGTTCTCCTCACACGACCGTGGTGTGAATTCCCTCGCTTCGGGGCGGCAGGCTCCACCCTCATCCTCAACCTGCGTCTGAAATTAAATCCGGCTGCACCTTACAATTAATTTTCACTTAATAAATCTAATGATTTTTTTTTTGATTAGTCGATTCATCTTAAAAACTATTACTCTAATGGGATTGTGTTTGGAATAAAAAAAAAAAAAAAATCTATTATTTTTAATTTAAAAAACTTTTTCAAAATAATAAAACATAAAACCCTTTAATTTTTAGGGCTCTATGGAAACAGAGACATGCGTTTTCATTACCGGCTTCAGTAAAGATCAAATCTCAGCCAATAATTCAGGTATAATTTAAAGCTCATTAAAAAGATCGTGGAATATTTAAAAATGAGTCTTTTACTATTGTTGAAATACTGGATGTGAAAATGTATCCTATAGTTTACTTTAAATGAATAAATCACCAGGTAATGAGTCGGTTCTGAAAGGGGGAAAAAACAACTGTACTGACTGTACAAACATTGTGCACAATAAGATTTGACATTTTGGACTATATATATATCCTTCAATCATTATCTTCTGCTTTATCCTCTATTAGGGTCGCAGGGGGGGGGGTTCTCCATGTCCATCCAGGGAAGAAGGTTTCAGGTGCTGGGCAGATACACCCAGGGCAGGACGCCAATCCATCGCTGGGCACACACTCACTCACACACACACTCTATATGGGGCAATTTGGAGAACTCAATTGATCTTGATCCATGTTTTTGGACTGTGGGAGGAAACCCACGCGGACACGGGGAGGACATGCAAACTCCAGCCAGATTGGGATTCGAACCGGGAATCCCTAGTGCTGAGAGAAGAACATAATAGGAGCGGTTTCCTCCCACAGTCCAAAAACATGGATTTAAGGTGAATTAAATGCTCTAAATCGTTCTGTAGAGAGTGAGTGATCGATTGCCGTCCTGTCCTGGGCCCAAAACGTTCTCCCCATGGGCATGGGCTCTGATGAAGCCGGTGTGTTGATGGTGGTTGTGTTCCGTGTCTCGGTTCTGTCTGTGTGTCGGAGGGCTGACCGGAGGGCTGACCGTTTTTGTCTGTGCTAATTCAGGATTTTATGTGAATCAGTAAACCTTATTTATCATGTTTAAAGTTTTATGGGCCGTGTTTATTAGTGTGTTCTGTGGAACACAGATCTGCAGGGCGCCGTTCAGCTCGTTCTCCTGACTGTCTCCGGTACATTCAGGGCTGTATATTTTGTTCTGTAAATAGGCCGAGGGTAAACGAGAACTCAACGCTGTGTGTGTGTGTGTATACACAATGCCGATCCAGCATTCCACCGCATTAGTGGAGTTGTACTTTTCTTGTCTCCACCCTGAGGAGCTGACACAGACAGACGGCACTGAGCCCGTGTTTATTCAGTGGGTGTGTCCTTATTATTATTATTATTTGGAAATCTCTGACGTAGTGAAAACCTGCTCTCGCGTCGCACTGTTTCATAGTCAGCATTTCTCAGGCTGCGATGCTTTTGTTCAGCAACTGGGATAGGTCTTATTTAGATACAGGGATATGTCTCCTCAGGTGATGCCTTTGATTAGACACTAGTATGGGTTCACTCAGATAATGGGATGTTTGTCCTGAAGAATCCTTCGGTTTTGGGATGTGTTTATATGAATGAAAGGACGTTCTTCCTCAGATGTTAGAACGTCTGGAGCGGGGACAGCAGAATGCCTGCGCTGTAGGGGGTCTGGATTGGTTGTGATTTGGTTCCGGGACACGTGGCTGTTAAAGATTCCTGCAGATTCCTTCTTTAGAACATCAGGAAGATCAGAACCTTCTGGACTGAACATGCGACCCAACTGCTCGTCCAAGCCCGCGTCCTATCCCGGCTTGATTATTGTAATGTGCTACTTGCTGGTATCTCAGCGTCCACAATCAGACCTCTACAACTGATTCAGAACTCTGCAGCCCGACTCGGGTTCAACCCCCAAGAACTCATGTCCCCTCCGTCACTCATGTCCCCTCCGTCACTTATGTCCCCTCCGTCACTAACCATGGCCTACAGAACCATCTCTAGATCTGGCCCCTCTGACCTTCACTTTATCTTTTTAAAATACACTCCGACTCTTTCACTTCGCTCCAGTGATGACCGCCCCCTGGTGGTTCCACCTCACCGAGGAGCTGTTTCTCACTCCATGGCGTTCACCACTGCAACATGATATTACGATCTTCCCAGCTCTGTCCATAAGGCAGAATCAGTGAGCAGCTTTAAGGAACTACTGAAGATGCATCTCTCTAACAAATACCTGTTGTAGAAAAAAAAACGGGGGGGGGGGGGGCAGCATTAAATAACAATCAGGTTTGATGAATTTACAGTGGAGTTGGTTTTCTGCAGAACTTCTGACTTTAATGTTCTCATTTGTAAGTCTCTTTGGATAAAAGCATCGTTAAAATGTTAATGTAAATGTAAAAATTTGGATCTGGTCCTGGACGGGTTTCAGTCGGGTCTCGGGTCGGGTCCCGGGCTTGGTTCTGTCCTGTGTTTCTATAGAGGTGGGAGGTTTTATGATTAATGCAGTGCAGATATCCCGGGTGCCGGGTGTCACCCGAGCCCGTTCTCACGCAGGAGGCGGCACAAAAGCTTTCTTTGTGGAAGTCGGCGCTTTTGTTAAAGGCCGCGTTACATTTAGGACGAAACCGACTGGCCTTTATCCGTTAATTCGGAGGACTGGATGCGAGCTGCAGGTTCGTTCACGCCTGCGAACTGTCCTCACACGCTGGAGCTCCTGCTCCTCCGCTGACATGTGATCACGAGGAGACATTACAGAATAATCCTTTAAATAATGAGCTGTTCTGGAAACAGGGCTGGAGTCAGAACACAACACAGAACAGACAATCTGTAACACAACAACCACCTTTTATATTTTGTATCACAAAAAAAACAGGAAGGGCTGTCCTGTTTTGGGGAGAGCTGCCGGTTTGGGCACTTCTGTGTGGATTTTGCATGTTCTCCCCTTTTGCCTTTTTTTTTTAAAGGAGCATTATAGAGGCAGCACGGTGGCTTAGTGGTTTAGCATGCTCTCCTCTCAGCACTAGGGATTCCCGGTTCGAATCCCCATCTGGGTGGAGTTTCCATGTCCTCCCTGTGTCCGTGTGGGTTTCCTCCGGGTTCTCCGGTTTCCTCCCACAGTCCAAAAACATGATCACGTCTATTGAGTTCTCCAAATTGCCCCCTATACAGTGTGTCTATGTGAGTGCATGTGTGCCCAGTGATATATTGCCCCCCTGTCCTGGGTGTATCTGCCCAGTGCCCGAAATGTTCTCCCCTGGATGGGCAAGGGAACCCCCCCCCCCCCCCGCGACCCTAATAGAGGATGAAGCGGAAGCGGAGCATTATAGAAACCCATATGCAGGTGAATTTGGGATACAAATTAGTGTGTGAATGTCTTTGTATGTCAACCCTGCATGGACTCCAGGGTATTTCCTGACCCTCAAGTGCTGGGATAGGCCTCATGACATGCGTGAATGGCTTAAACGCTGTGTCTGTAACTTGGTAATTGTTATCGGTGCTCAAAATCTGTTTGATGTCTTTAAACTGACCCCCAGCGGTTCCCGGGTATCCGGATCGGTATCAGCACTCGGGTGGAGCCGTATCACGCGTATCTCCTCCGTCAGTCTGAATTAGAGGATTCTGGGACTTTGTTCTTCATTTACTCAGAGTGAGAGTAAAAGTTTGTGCTCTGCGGTTCTAATTAAAGCGCAGAGTGAAGTGACTGAAGGTCTCGTGGGTGTTTGGCTGTGATTGCGGAACATCCGCAGTGATTTATCTGGCGTGACGGCGTAATCGTTCAAGCTTAAATGAGATGATGAGAATAGAAATTGTCCGCATGGGAACGCGCTCGTGATTAATTCCACATGTCGTTACTTGTTTTCTGTTCTGAAATGGGATCTGCGTGAACCTCCAAAAGCTTGTTTGACTCTCCTGTAGTGTTTACACCTCACATGGTTCTGCAGAGGCGCTGGTTTACCAAGGTGTGGGTCGCCCCCTGAAGAATATAGGCAGCAGCTCTGTAAGGTGGTCTGGGCAACCCCCCCCCCCCCCCCCCACCGCCTCTGCTCAAAACTCCAGGCCTTTAACTTTTCGGGATGATCGTCACAGACACGTGGCATTGACCTAGATCTTTTAATTAATTAATTCATTATCTTCCGCTTTATCCTCTATTAGGGTCGCGGGGGGGGGGAGGTTTCCTAATGCCCATACAGGGGAGAACGTTTGGTGCTGGGCAGATACACCCAGGACAGGGCGCCAATCTATCGCTGGACACACACTCACTCACACAGACACACTCTATATGGGGCAATTTGGAGAACTCCATTGACTTGATCCATGTTTTTGGACTGTGGAAGGAAACCGGAGAACCCGGAGGAAACCCATGCCGACACAGTGAGAACATGGAAACTCCACCCAGATGGGGATTCGAACCGGGCAGGAGGAATTTACTTATAGTTTTTAGAACCGCTGGATGAGTTTGTTGCTTTTAATAAAACATGAATTTTTAATGATATGGGTTACAGACAAGTTTTGGGAGGCCTGTACACTTTTCCAATTTCATAAAATTGGAAGTTGTCGGTCCCCGTGTCTGCATGGGTTTCCTCCGGGTTCTCCGGTTTCCTCCCACAGTCCAAAAACATGGATCAAGTTCATTGAATTCTCAAAATTGCTCCCTATAGAGTGTGTCTGTGTGAGTGAGTGTGTGCCCAGCGATGGATTGGCGCCCTGTCCTGGGTCTATCTGCCCAGCGCCCGAGACGTTCTCCCCTGGATGGGCATGGGGAACCCCACCGCGACCCTAATAGAGGATAAAAGCGGAAGATAATGAATGAATGAAAGAAAGTTGTCGGTGGGAATTGGAACGCTGAAGGTATGGATGATGCCCTCAGTGATGAGCTTCCCTCACAGCCCTGGTGCAGTGATTTATGGCTTTGTAAATGGAGTAGAGTGGAGTGGGTGGGGCAGGCGAAGGGGGTGGGTGTTGTGGTTGTGATAAGGTCATGGCTTGTTTGGATGTAATGGTCTGGAAAAGATCTGTAACAAGTAGCACCAGATAGCCCTGAGTGTTTCCTCCTGAGTGTGATGGGTGATATAAAATCATTATATATATATATATATATATATATATTTTTTTTAGTCTTGTGTGTTTGAGTTCTTCTGCACACGTAGTCCCCACACGGGGGTTCAAAAGTTCATGATCCTACAGTCCGTCAGCTCTGGATTACGGGTCTAATTTAAAGTTCTAATAATAAGAGATTATCAGCTCTACTGCGATCCGAACCCGCTGGTCACCGCGACCCTTTGTCGTCCTGCGTGAGATCAGGGTTCGAATGGACGTCACTGAAACTGGGTTGGTTCATTATAAAGATGAAGGTGTTTTTTTTTTTTGTTGTTTCCTGGTTTAATGAAAGCTACACAATGAGGCCGCGTCTCCTTTGTTTTGAATGTTGGTTTTAATAAAGACCTTAACAATGCGTTCCACATCGGGCCTCTCTGGAGACTCTGCATTCCATCGCAACAATACGGAACCTTTCTGCTTCTCTTTTAGCATCGGGACCTGATTCATGAGTTCCTGTGCATGATGTGTAATCACTTGTCCGGGAACTGGTTAAGCCAGCGCGGGTGGAATGAATTCATCCCAGCATGCACCAGTCTCCAGACCTAAAAAGTGTCCATTCAGCTGAAGATATCCCTCCAACACATTCCAGCTGGAGTTAACCACCGGTATGCAGGAGTCTCGGTGGAGGAAACGGGATCAGTGAAAACAATAAGACTCGTGGAGGAGGAGGGTTCTTTAAGGCCATGGGGTCCTGTCTGCAGCATCCTGTGATCACTGATGAAGCATTAGAGGATGATGAACACAAACGGATGTCTTACCGTCTATGGTTCTACATCTCCAAGGTGAAGCGAGGAGGTGGAGTTGTGTGGATAAAGGGGTTATACTCTTAGAGTTCCAACATCCCAGAGATGGATTCTCCAAAAAACAACTTCATATACACAGATGGATCAAAATCAGAGGACCAGCCCCTACACAGCTCCTCCTCCTAAAAGAGAGCTCTATTTTCGCTACAGAAGCAATAGCTACATTGAAGGCCCTCAAATATCCATCCATTATCTTCCGCTTTATCCTCTATTATGGTCGCGGTGGGGGGGGTTCCCCATGCCCATCCAGGGAAGAACATCAGGGGCGCTGGGCAGATACACCCAGGACAGGACGCCAATCCATCGCTGGGCACATACTCACTCACACAGACACACTCTATATGGGGCAATTTGGAGAATTCAATAGACTTGATCCATGGTTTTGGACTGTGGGAGGAAATCGGAGAACCCGGAGGAAACCCATGCGGACACGGGGAGAACATGGAAACTTCACCCAAATTGGGATTCAAACCACGAATCCCTAGCGCTGAGAGGAGAACATGCCAAACCACTAAGTCACTGTGCCGCTGCCCTTGAATATCTATCCATCCATTATCTTCCGCTTAATCCTAATATATTAGAGTTGCAGGGGGGTGTTCTCCATGTCCATCCAGGGGAGAACGTTTGCACTAAGAGGAGAACATGCTAAACCACTAAGCCACCATGCCGCCGCCCTCGAATATATTAAAGAAAATAATCATTCAGACCATATTATCTTCAGATTCCAAGTCATGTCTACAAACTATAAGAATCTACGTCTCAAAAGCATCCGGTAATAATCAATACACTGGTCTAAATCTTCAATCTCATAGACCTGAAGTACCATATTCAAATATGCTGGACACAAAGTGTCCCGAAAAGCCCCGAACACTGTACTGCAGAACAAAGGTACCGGCCCCAGATCGTACCTCAAAGAACTATGAACACCAGGGAAACAAGCAACGTCAAGAAATAACCCCAGCCATGAACACCCCACCAATCATACATAAAGGACCCAACAACATGGACAAGATGTCAATTAGGTCACACGAAACGGACTCACCAGCACCTCCTAAAGGGGGAGCCAGAAACTAACCAAAAAAATACCCCGATACCTACAATCTGCTTTAAAAAGAAACAAAATGTTCAGAGATTCTTGTTTCTAAATGATATTTGAACAAAGGCCCAATTATAGCTTCATAATAAGACTGGGTGGCACGGTGGTTTAGTGTTCGGCATGTTCTCCTCTCAGCGATAGGGATTCCTGCTTCGAATCCACATCTGGGTGGAGTTTCCATGTCCTCCCCGTGTCCGCGTGGGTTTCCTCCGGGTTCTCCGGTTTCCTCCCACAGTCCAAAAACATGGATCAAGTCAATTGAGTTCTCCAAATTGCCCCATATAGAGTGTGTGAGTGAGTGTATCCAGTGATAGATTGCCCCCCTGTCCTGGGTGTATCTGCCCAGCACCCGAGACGTCCTCCCCTGGATGGGCATGGGGAACCCCCCCCCCCCGCCTCCCGCAACCCTAATAGAGGATAAAGTGGAAGATAATGGATGGATGAATGAATAATAAGACTATATAAACTGCAACCCACCTTCTGCCAGGAGTAAGGCCGAAGGGAGACTCAAAACCCAAACAAACTAACTGAGCATCATCCACCACCCTAATAACACCTGCTCTGTCCATGGTCCTGATCAGAGAACAGGGTCAAGAGGACTAACCGAGTCTATAAAGATTTTAAACAGGTTAGACCCTCCTGATTTTGTACAGAGATCAGGGTTGTGTGTGGGTTTAGGACTGAATGTCCGGCAGAAGGCCGTGGTTCCTGCTGGGTGAGTTCTTGAAGTGTCTTTAAGGTCGACTTCAATCCCGGCACCCTTCACTCTGACTGTCCCGATCTGCTTCCCGTAAATCATCTTTATCCCATCAAACCATGAAATGATATTATGGTGCCGTTATTCCGACCTCGGCTCCGGACCTCCCGCTCCGTGTCCTTTTCATTACGGACTAAACGGATTGAGTGCAGCCTTGTATTTTGGAGACGCTGTCCTCAGCAGCTTTCCTAATTGAATGGTGGTGCGCTCGTGTTCCCTGCTGAAGTGTTGTATGTTGCTGTATAATCATTTCGAGCCGGGGTGGACGGATGGATCGATAAACTCAGACGTTTATATTGCACCGAAAAACAGATTTTAATGTCTTTATTGCTACCGTCAGTTAAAATACAGCACGACTAGTCACTAATGTCATGAGACCACACAGCGAGTCCTTTGTTATATTTATACCCCGACTTGAAGGGCAATCATAGGTTGGTCCACGTATCCCAAGTTCATGGATGGGGTTCATCGAAGCAGACTGTAGAGGAACAGATGGACTACAGAATGTAATTGTAGAACTTCAAGGTCAATCTGTATGATCAGTGGAGCCCAACTTGGTTTGCTCAGCATAGGGTTGGTAAAGCGCCCCCTGGAGCAATGAAAGTTAAGGGTCTTGCTCAAAAGACAGGCTTTCATTAAGTGCCTCAGTCTCAGAGAACAGAACCTCGCCGTTCCGCGCGGCCAACTGGGTCCGGTCCAAACACGCCAGCGATTTCATCAAGCAATAACAAAGCGGGTTTAATAATCTATTAGGACGTGATGTGAATGGAGGAGCAGTGAACTCGGTGGGTTATGGGTTCACACCTGCAGCATTGTTCGGTCCAGTTGAACTCTGGGTCGGGTTGACCCTCCATACCAACCCTACCAAAGGGTTCGGGGATGTGGAACCTAAAACCAACCCAAGCATCACGCCGTCCAATTAATCTCTCATAATTGTTGGACCACTGAGCTGATACAAGGTGGTAGAAATCAGGAGGTGTTTGTTGGACCTGGTGGTCCTCCAGATCTCCTTTGGTTGGTGGTTCTGGTTGAATTCTCAGCCGTCGCTTCTATTGGAAGCTGATGGGTTGGAGATCTACGACCTGCTCGTTAACGAGCCATTATTCTTACAGAGGATTCATTTCAGCGTTGTAGCGCTGAAGCCTATCCCGTCATGCAGCCCTTGTTTTAGCCTGAATCAGGAAGGCGACTTAAGCCGTCAATTGGCTTGTCTGAGGCCGAATGCAAATCCCTTAAATCCGTCACCCCACCTCTCCTCTTAACGTGTTTGTATTTCTTGCGGTGTGCATGTCTGAGCAGGACCTCCTGGTGAAGATGATGTGAAATGAACACAATGGTTAACGTTACATCGGTGCGCCGCACACGTTTGAATAAAAACAGACCTGAAGGACTGAGGTTATCAGCGTCAGGTCTTTATGAGAGATTAATTGGACGGCGTGATGCTTGGGTTGGTTTTTGGTTCCACCTCCCCAAACCCTTTAGGGTTGGTATGGAGGGTCAACCCGACCCAGAGTTCACCTGGACCGAACAATGCTGCAGGTGTGAACCCATAACCCACCGAGTTCACTGCTCCTCCGTCCACATCACGTCCTAATAGATTATTAAACCCGCTTTGTTATTGCTTGATGAAATCGCCGGCGTGTTTGGACCGGACCCAGCTGGCCGCGCGGAACGGCGAGGTTCTGTTCTCTGAGACTGAAGCACTTTATAAAAGCCTGTTCAGTGGTTCGGTCAGAACTCCCCTGTGTCCTGCTGCCCAAAGCATCGCACTCGCGGGCCGACGAGCGTTCTCATCTCATTACGGCGGCCTCTGAGTGCGCACTTATATAACTCGCCGGGACAAAACAAAACTTCACGATTCAGCAAATCGGATGAGAGCGGACGGGGGAGGCGCAGACGCACTCTGCCCGGGTCCCAGGAGGCCCCCGGCGAGATGTTAGTGTACTAATGGACGGAGTGTTCCACTAAAACGGGCCCGAGAGGTCGGCGAGACGCTCCGATCGGACGTCCCGACGACACCACCGCCCCTGTGTCCAAACGGTGGGGGTGAGTAGTGGCGGGATGGCGGCCCTTGACACTTGAGTGAGTTTGTAAATGAAAGCGTGTTTGGTTTGGACGAAGGAGATAAAGAGAGGAAGAGAGTGGACGTTATTATGACTCCATTCTCGGCGCTGGCTTTTCAGAAACTCTTTCAAAACCCTTTGTGCTTCAAACAATGCGGTGGACAGATGGCCCCACTATTAACCCCGCAGACCCCAGCATCTACCCCGCCCACACCACCCCCTACACAGGACACGGGGCTTCCAGAGATCTCCAAGGGCTTTATGACCAAAACGAGGGACAAACAGAAGGGATAAACAGAATCTGTTTATCTGAGTATCAAAGGTTTGATGTTCAGATACATTGTATCTCCCATACAGATGGGGTTTGTAGTTCTACAGTTCCATTCTGTAGTCCTTCTGTTTCTCTACAGACTGTTAATCCCCCGTACTCAGGACCCCCCACAGAGCAGGTCTTATTAGGGTGGTGGATGAGTCTCCGTACATGGTGGAGACCCTGTATCCACCATACTGCGCCACCTTGTAGATGCAGAATGAGACAGTAGGTCAGACGGGTCGTGTTTTTGGGGGGCGTGGCACGTTTATGTATTTATTTTTACTGGGTTTCACCTGAAGTTTATCCCTCAACAAAAGAGAAACTAGTCAACACCCCTAGGGCACTTCAGAGCCCTTTGATGGGGGGGTATGTCTTTAAAGTGTACCCTCTGTTGAAGCGTGACGGATTTGATTTCATGCAATTAGGCGTGTGCTTATGGTCCCGTTACATCACCGTCAACATTGGAGTTCTAATCACTGTCATCGTGGAGGTGTCGGTAAGCTGCTTCATGGATGAAGGATGATGAACAACATCTTAGCTGAATTCTTTTAAATTGCACGTGTTGAGACGCCGCAATAACGACGTGGACTGGTATGTGGACGGTCCGGGTGATTGAGTACAGTATGGGTCCGATGACGGCGTTGTGGTCAGCCCTAATCCTTTAATTTTAACCCAACATTCAGAAGGAAGTCGACCTCGTCCAAACACCACGAGCTGTAGAAACCATATTTTAAATTATTCTTCTTCAGCCTCTTCGTTTTCTCTGTGTTGGTTCTCTGTGTGCCACTATGGACAAAAGTGTTGAGACACCTACGCATTAAATTTACAGGGGCATTTAGGACACCCGGCGGCACGTGGCGTAGTGGTTTGGCATGTTCACCTCTCAGCGCTAGGGATACCTGGTTCGAATCCCCATCTGGGTGGAGTTTGCATGTCCTCCCCGTGTCCGTGTGGGTTTCCTCCCACAGTGCAAAAACATGGATCAAGGTCAATTGAGTTCTCCAAATTGCCCCATATAAAGTGTGTGTGTGTGTGTGAGTGAGTGTGTGTCCAGCGATAGATTGGCATCCTGTCCTGGGTATATCTGCCCAGCGCCCAAAATGTACTCCCCGGGATGGGAACATCCCGCGACCCTGATATAGGATAAAGCTGAAGAATGAATGAATGAATTAAGGACACACATTTTATACTGGTTTCCTCCGTTCACAGCGGTCACAGCGTCTCAATATGTGTGATGGGGGTGGTGACTGATGCGGTAATCAGTTCAGATTTGGGTTATTGATGTGCGTTGCTGGTTTCAGATGGGGGGGGGGGGGGGGGGGGGGGGGGGGGGGGGGGGGGGGGGGGGGGGGGGGGGGGGGGGGGGGGGGGGGGGGGGGGGGGGGGGGGGGGGGGGGGGGGGGGGGGGGGGGGGGGGGGGGGGGGGTGCCCATGCCCATCCAGGGGAGAACGTTTCGGGCACTGGGCAGATACACCCAGGACAGGACACCAATCTATCACTGGACACACACTCACTCACACACACACACTCTATATGGGGCAATTTGGAGAACTCGATTGACTTGATCCATGTTTTTGGACTGTGGAAGGAAACCGGAGAACCTGGAGGTAACCCACGCGGACACGGGGAGAACATGGAAACTCCACCCAGATGGGGATTTGAAGCAGGAATCCCTAGCGCTGAGAGGAGAACATGCTAAACCACTAAAGCCACTGGCCACCCCTTTCCTATATTTATTTTGATAATATTAATTCAATGTGACATTTACAATAATGACATTTGGAGCATTAAAACAACCTGGACGTACTTTAATATGTTCTCCAGAGCTGTTTGTGTGTTGTAGACACACCACTAAGCATGGTGGAGGAACTACAGAGTCCTTTACTTCACCGCAGAGCTTTGCTGTGAACTCTGTGGTAGTGTTTGATGGTTGTGGGTGTTTTTTTGTTTTTTTTGGTTATGTAAAGTAAAAGCTGGATGAAAACGTCCTCATTGTTCAGATCTTTTTATAACCCTCCTGTGTTCGGCCCAGCTTTTATTACCCAGCATTCCTCATTCCTGACATTCCCCAGTTATCATCAAGTTCCACATCAAAGAACGTTGATCGGTCTCCAGGAGACTGAGACTGTCCTGTCCTGAAGCGACATGTCCTGGTCCTGTGGTTTGGTTGTTAGATCAGAAGGAGGTTCCTGGATTATGAACTAGTTTTTAATTAAATTTTAAGTCCTGTATATTTTCACCAGAAACCCCGCCTTCTTGTGTTGATTAAAGGTGAATGGCTAAAATTCTATAGGATTGTTGGCTCCAATGGGGGTGGCACGGTGGCTTAGTGGTTTAGCATGTTGTCCTTTCAGCGATAGGGATTCCCATTTCAAATCCCAATCTGGGTGGAGTCCCCATGTCCTCCCCGTGTCCGTGTGGGTTTCCTCCAGATTCTCCGGTTTCCTCACACAGTCTAAAAACATGGCTCAAGGTCAATTGAATTCTATAAATTGCCCCATATAGAGTGTGTGTGTGTGTGTGTGTGTTTGTGAGTGTGGGCCCAGTGGTAGATTGCCCCCCTGTCCTGGGTGTATCTGCCCAGCGCCCGAAACGTTCTCCCCTGGATGGGCCCCCCCCCGGCCCCGCGCGACCCTAATAGAGGATAAAGTGGAAGATAATGTATGGATGTTACTAAGTGAATGTTTATAGTGAGATGGTAATGGGCGGGGCTACTTAGGGTGAATTGGGCAAAATGAGAGTTTTCTGACAAACACCATCAAGTAGAGCTGTAGCCCCGCCCCTCCTTTTTAAATTTTTTTTTTTATTCATTAAAAAACAGTCGATCAGACCAAACTGAAAAAAAAGGCCGTTCACATTATATTAATATTATTATTTTAATATCCAAATGAATCTTAAAGCAAATCAGATTGCTGTTGTGCAAAGGATTCCCAAACCCGCGTGTGTGTGTGTGTGTGTGTGTGTTCAACATAGAGTGCGAGGTGGGAGAACCAAAGAGCAGACAAACCCTTTAGTCAAACACTGGAGCTTGTTGCTAGGAGACGCTCTTATCAATACCTCGGTATGCCGCCCGTCTCTCGCTCGTGCGTTTCTCAGCCTCGCTCTCATTCTCATGTTTATTCCTCAATCAGCTACGCTGGGATCCGCCGGCCCACGTACCCCCCGCCATTTACCCACATTCAATCATACTGAGCTCATTTACATCGTACACACACCAACACACACCAACACACACACTTAATTTGTATATTAATAAAGCTCTTGTTTTGTTAAGGATGTCACGCCAGGACAGACAGACGAACACATTCACACATGGTGCATTACCAGAGCACCCACCAAACCAGGGAAACTGTGCCACCCACTGCCCCACCAGGCCTTTAATCTCAAATCTGAAAATCAACCCATGAGAATTTGACGTCCTGACGCTCAGCCGTCAACGAGCGTCACGCCACAATGAGTCGTCCTGATGCACACATTGGGCCTTCCATGTTCAGAACCTGATCAGGACCCAGTGCAGAGAACTCTGACATCAGCCCTTAAAGCGCTCGGCTCTGGATCCAGAACCTCTTCAGCTGGTTGTTTCACACTGATGTTTGCTAAGAGACGTCGTTTTGATGTTTCTCTTTGATTTGAGTTATACCACATGAGTTCCTCTCTGATTTATTAAATCTGCGGATGAAACGCCGGCTCGTCGCGTCCGCCGGAAAATCCGAAACGCCGGATCGGACGTCCTGCCGACAGCTGGTTTCCTTTGAACGGCGCTGCACCCTGATATCAGAGATAAGAGAGGAGAGAAAAGAGGTTCCGCTGTTTCGTGAACCCAAATGAAACCATAACAAAGGGAGGCATGTGGAGCACAACCGCTCCCAGCATGAAGTTCAGACGCAGCGACCGAGAACTAACACCGTCTCGGTCTGGGTCTCGTCCGGATCCAGCTGTGCAAAATCCAAACACTCCACCCTGAGCGTCGTCAGAGAGCGAGTCGGTCTGTGGGAATAGATGAGTTGTGAGGTCGGACACCGATGTTGGGTCACAGATCTGATCCGGTTCATAACAGAGCTGTTGGATGGAGGTCAGCAGGACCATGGATCAGACCGAGCTCTCACACCCAGCGTACTCAGCATGACGTTATCTGGGACTTTGAGAAGAATCAGATGGTCATTTAGAGGCAGATATAAAACAGATGCCCCTCTCGACTAATCTTCTGCCCCCAACCCCCCTCCCCCCCGGTACATGACTACACTCCCTTCAGAATGCATCAGGAATGATGAACAGACTCCGTGCGATGCCGGTTAGTGATGTGAGGGGTCTGTGTTCTGAGGTCAAAAGTAAATGGACACCCATTTGGTTTCAGGTTTATATTATGTGGTACCAACTGAGTGTGTTGTGATGTGATGGTCACATGTCCACATAGTGTTGGCTAACATTTATTCATTCATTATCTTCCGCTTTATCCTATATCAGGGTCGGGGGGGGGGTGTTCCCCATGCACATCCATGGGAGAACGTTTCGGGCGCTGGGCAGATACACCCAGGACAGGGGGGCAATATCGCTGGACACACACTCACTCACACACTCACACTCTATATGGGGCAATTTGGAGAACTCAATTGACCTTGATTCATGTTTTTGGACTGTGGGAGGAAACTGGAGAACCCGGAGGAAACCCACACGGACGCAGGGAGGACATGCAAACTCCACCCAGATGAGGATTCGAACCGGGAATCCCTAGTGCTGAGAGGAGAACATGCTAAACCACTAAGGCTGGCTCACATATAATATACAAAATGAATTTAGTTTGGAACTTTTACTGTCCTCCGTTGGCCAGTTAGGAATCAGTGAATCGTTAGTTAGTTCCTTAGAATTTTTGTCGAATCAATGAATCATTTAGATGTAAATATAAAAATCCTCAGCAAGACGTAAACCACATGAATGAACACGTCCAGTAGGTGGCGATCACATTGTTTATAACTGTGGGTTACTCAACAGGTCAGTGTCGAGTCAGTCGGCCATTTGGTCTGTTTTGTTTTGAATGCAGTGTGTCAACTTTTCAGTCGGTGAGTCATTTGGTCTAATTTAAGAGTTGTTTTGATTCCATGCAGTGAATCAGGACTGAATCGTTTATTTGGTTCTAAAACAAAACCGTGCTGAAAGTCGGTGCTGAATCGGTGAATCACATCGGCACAAGCCGAGCATTTGAACCCAGGAATCGATTTTGTAAACGAATCCTTCCCCCCAAACCGACTCCTAATGACTTAACGTTAGTCATGTTGACCACAGATGTGGACTTTTGGCCGCTCGTCATCCTGAAATTGCAGCGTTTAAAGGTTCTTCGTGATGATTTGTGAAGCTGGCTGGAGAATTGTGAGAGCAGCTCCACTTTGTGAGGCTTACTCACTTTTTCCTTCGGCTTTTCCTGAATTCCTGCGCATTCCAGACCCCAGTCCCTAAATCCACGACGCCGGCGGATAGGCTCCTAAAACTACAGCTCTGAACGGGACCTCGAGCTTAAACCTGCTCCTTTATAGAGGTGCAGGAAAAAAATCGATTATTTGAAGAATCGCGATATGTAGTCCTGCCGATTCTGAATCGATTCACAATGGCCAAGAAAAATTTTTTAAAAAATGCTTTTAAGTTTTTTGTCTTTTGGCGCCCCCTATCGAGCATATCGCATTACGGATCTGCTCGGCCACCGTACAGCATGCTCGTTAACCAGCCCACCCCCCCGTTTACACAACTGTTTACAACGAGTGTGACATAAAATCGCGGTGACATCACCCTGAGATAAAAGAAGATGAAATTAATATTTAAAAGTTAACTTTTGAAAATGTAGCAAATGTGCAATATGGTTCAAAAGACTGAAGTTTAGTTTTTATTTTTAATGTTAAGTTTTTAAAGATTCGCAAAATAGAAATGCACTATGACCCCCCCCCCCCATCCCCCCCACACACACACACTCTTTTTAGTTCTAGTTGCCCCTCTGGCTGCTGCATTGGGAACCGTGTGATGTTTTGCTGTCGGGGCGTTTCAGGGACCTGACCTCTGGATCAGGATGGTTCCCTGAGCCCATGTTATTACCCCGGGTGGGTGTGGATGTGGGTGTGGGTTGGTGTAGCTCTGAGGTGGTGCTGCGCAGCGGGGTTGTGTGTGTGTGTGTGTGTGTGTGTGTGTGTGCAGGCTCGGCGTTTTGGTAAAGATGCTGAGTGCAGTGACTCGCTGTCTCCTGCTAACAGAGATGAATAGTGACAGCAGCATGCACAAGGACACCGCCGCTGTCCTGCCCTCTATTCCTCCCCCCCCCCGACTCTCTCACTCTCGCCCTCTTTCTGTCTCTCTCTCTCTCTGTCTCTCTCTCTGTCTCTCTCTCGTTCTCTCTCTCTCTCTCTGTCTCTCTCTCTGTCTGTCTTAGCCCATGCCCGTGGGGGGGGGGTTCCCCATGCCCATGCTCATCCAGGGGAGAACGTTTCGGGCGCTGGGCAGATACACCCAGTACAGGAAGCCAATCTATCACAGGACACACAGTCACTCACACAGACGCAATTTGGAGAATTCAATTGACTTGTTCCATGTTTTTGGACTGTGGGGGGAAACCGGAGAACCCGGAGGAAACCCACACGGATACGGGGAGAACATGAAAACTCCACACAGATGGGGATTTGAACTGGGAATCCCTAGTGCTGAGAGGAGAACATGCTAAACCACTAAGCCACCATGCCGCCGTAAAAACGTTATTATTATTATTATTCTTATTCTGGAGGTGTAGACGTTCTGCTGCCTGCTTCAGAAACATGCTGTAGAGGTTTTCTTTTCTTTTCTTTTCTTTTTCTTTTCTTTTCTTTTTTCTTTTCTTTTTTTTTTTTTTTAAATAAATAAATCCAGATGTAATGGCTGGAATGTGCGAACGTTGGTGAGGCTCTCGGTCTCGCTGAGTGAATTCAGTCCAAACGAGAGCCGCTGAGCTTCGGGTTTCGGGAGGAAACACCCGACACCGGAGAGAGGGGCGCGGGGCGGAGGGGCTCGGCTCTGTTTATTCAGGCCCTTCACATCTTGCACTGATTTAATTCGGCCCCGTTCTGCGTGGTGAGGAACCGTGTTCCCGGCTGTTTGTCTTCCCCTTTGTGTTCAGAGAGCCCACCTCGGCGGTGGGTCTGTGAGCAACACTATCGAGAGCTTTATTAAATCCATATCCCGGCTTTGCTGTACCTCTCCCACACGGAGCGTTCTGCTCGAGTTCAGGCCGTCTGAATTTATCAGCAGTCACGTGACGACGGGTCAAATGTGGCGCCGTCTTTTACTTACGACTTTTACGACAATTATAACGTCTATTCCTCGCTGTAGGGATGTACCTTACCACTACAGACGTCTCCTGATGTCACAGCCTAAAGACTCCTTTCTCATTTACATTTAGTCGTTTAGCAGAAGCTTTTATCCAAAGCGATGGAGGAAACCAACTCCACTATAAAATCATCAAACCTGATTGTTATTTGATGCTGCCCCCCCCCCCCGCTAAGGAGATGCGTCTTCAGTAGTTTCTTAAAGCTGCTCAGTGATTCTTATGGACAGAGCTGGGAAGATCGTAATATCATGTTGCAGTGGTGGACGCCACGGAGTGAGAATCAGCTCCTCGGTGAGGTGGAACCACCAGGGGGCGATCATCAGCGGAGCGAAGTGAACGAGTCTGAGTGTATTTTAAAAAGATAAAGTGAAGGTAGGAGGGGCCAGATCCAGAGATGGTTCTGTAGGCCACAGTCAGTGATTTGTACTGAATACAGCAGCTACAGGGAGACAATGGAGGGACATAAGTGACGGAGGGGACATGAGTGACGGAGGGGACATGAGTTCTTGGGGGTTGAACACGAGTCGGGCTGCAGAGTTCTGAATCAGTTGTAGAGGTCTGATTGTGGACGCTGGGATACCAGCAAGTAGCACATTACAACAATCAAGCCGGGATAGGACGCGGGCTTGGGCGAGCAGTTGGGTCGCATGTTCAGTCCAGAAGGTTCTGATCTTCCTGATGTTGTACAGAATGTTTGATATACACTACATAGACGACATCATGACATCACACCCGAGCCTGACCTCTCCCTTTGCGGCTGTGACGGCGTCTTCCACTTCCCTGGACACTGTTTGTCCATTCATCTCGCAAAGATGACCTCCGTTCTAGTTCATCTCAAAAGGTCAGGTTTAGTAACGGAGAGACCCTGTGCTGGATTGATAGGGGGGTGGGGGGGTGGACAGAAGGACAGGATATAATGATAATCCTGTAAAGACTGATGAGACTGCTGGATTACAGAGAGGAATCATCCGTTTTATGTCTTTTAATTAACCCCGAGGCCGGTCTGCCTGACGCTGGCTGATTCAACACGTCACCAAACCAGAAACCAGTTTGGAATAATGACAGGTTTATTATTTAAATGTCGCTGCGGTTGTTTTCAGAACTCAGTGTGGTTCAGTTTCCAATAACAGGACCGAGTCCGATCTAAGACCAATGCATCCGGGATGCTGAATCAGGGACCCCAGGACTGAACCCCCTTCCATCAACGGGTTATGCTCTGGACGTCACTTTGGATAATAAAAAAATAAAAGAACGTCTGCAAAGTGAATGCGGTATACAGTATGCTGAAGTTTTGTCAGTAATACATTAGAGCGCTACTGCGGTCACATGACCCTCCCTAAAAAGGCTTAACCCCCTCCCCCTCCCTGAGGAGTGAATCTTGCTGTGTGTTTAACATTAAAACAATAATAACTGTTTAAAACAGTAAACACACACACACACACACACACACACACACACACACACACACACACACACACTCGTCCTTATGGATCATCAGGAGTGACATGAGCTCAGTGCGGGGGGGGGGGTAACTGGGTCACGATTCAGCCAGAGATGATGGACAGAGACATTGTCTAAATCCCGCCCACCCTCTCTGCCGGACCAATTAGATCACAGAGCAGCTACTGTAATTCAGTCAGACCCCTCCATCCATCCATCTTCAGCTTTATTCTTTATTAGGGTCGGGGGGGGGGGTTCCCCATGCCCATCCAGGGGAGAATGTTTCGGGCGCTGGGAAGATACACCCAGGACAGGGTGCCAATCTATCACTGGACACACAGTCACTCACACACACACACACTCTATAGGGGGCAATTTGGAGAACTCAATTGACCTTGATCCATGTTTTTGGACTGTGGGAGGAAACCGGAGAACCCGGAGAAAACTCACGCGGACACGGGGAGGACATAGAAACTCCACCCAGATGGGGTTGATGAACCGGGAATCCCTAGTGCTGAGAGGAGAACATGCCAAACCACTAAGCCACTGTGCCGCCCTCAACAATTTTTTTTTATTAATGCACGTCTCACATTGGGCCGGTGACTTAGTGGTTGGCATGTTCTCCTCTCAGCACTAGGAATTTCCATTTCGAATCCCGATCTGGGTGGAGTTTGCATGTTCTCCTTGTGTCTGCATGGGTTTCTTATGGATTCTTTGGTTTACTCACACGGTCCAAAAAATTGGATTCAAGGTAAATTGCATGCTCTAAATTGCCCCATATAGAGTGTGTTTCTTTGTATCACATTCAGATCATTATTAATCTCCGTGCTTGAATATAGTCAATAAAAAATATATAGTCCAGAAAATGTTTTAAAATTTTTTTTTTATATAAAGAACTGACTCATTAGCTGGTGATTTAATAATTTAAAGTAAAAAAAGAAACATTTTTACATCCAGTATTTTTGATAAGACATTTCAGTAATAGTAAAAAGACTCATTTAAAAATATTCCACCATCATTCTAATGTGCTTTATATTTTAATTAATATTATAATAATTATATAGAAATATAATTATAATATATATTGAACTAAATTATTGAATCTCTTGTGGCTGATCTTTGATATTACAATAGTGCCCTCAAGAGCACTGTGATCGATTACAAACATATTTCAACTTCAAAGCTTTTGATTTTTAATTATTTTGGAGAATTACTTTTAATTTCAAACACGATCCCATTAGAGTCGTCGTTATTAGGTTGATCGACTGATCAATAAAGAATCGTATGATTGATCGATAGAGAATGAATCGTTAGGTCGCAGCCCTAATTGTGATGATGATGAGTGTTTGCCTTTTTCGAGTGCTTTTGGACCTCTGGGTTTCCCAAAATAACCCAACGGAGTGACAGAATTTGAAAAACAACACGGGCGGGCGGGCGGGCGGGCGGGCGCGTCTCTGCTGCATTGCAGCCCTGCAGAGATGAAAGCGCTGTCGGCTGACAAGCGCCAGAGGAGGAGGAGGAGGAGGAGGAGGAGGGGGTTCCACTCGTCCCGCTATCTCCACACCCCACCCCACTCCACCCCACCCAGCCCTTCGCTTTCCCGCCGTTTCTATCAGCAGACAGGATGAGCAGTGTGGGGGGGCTCATGGCCTGGATGCTCGGCCCGCCGGGAATGCCTGCTAATCGGCTTGGAAGCTGCGCATCGCGGGTCAGCTGATGTCGGATGTACTGTAGTTAGATTAGAGAGACATGAGGAGACTGGAGTGGATTAACCCGAGTGGTTCTGCTACCTGAGGCCTGGAACCGATAACCGGTGGTTAACCACCGTAACAGCAGAGCACCGAGGGGCGGGTTCTCATTGCACCGGTGTCTGCAGATCCATCCATTATCTTCCGCTTTATCCTATATTAGGGTC
>JAFMOD010000373.1:551893-564131 GCA_019802435.1 Corydoras maculifer
TTCTATATATAACGTTTATGTCTCCTTTTGATCTTTAATGGAGATCGTTACATGGTTTCTCACTCCCATTTCTCAGCATCCAGAGCTTCATATCTTGCGGTTCCTGGTTCCTGTTGTTGGTTCCTCCAGCTTGCAGGGCGAGAGGTTCAGGTTGCTGCTGAGATGGAGGCTCTGGGTGATCATCGCCTCTCCATGTCTTCAGTATAATAGGTGTAGGAGGATGAGTGGATAAATCAGGGTTTGGCAACCCGCAGCTCCAGCGGTGTGGAAGTGAAGATCAGATTATTCTTGGATTTCAAAGATGACGTCGGAAAAAGTGAGTTTGGAAATGGATGTTAAAACATTTAAGCACCTAAACTCACGGGCTACGTCACAGTCTACCTTATCGAACCTCGTACCTGGAGGTAGCGGAGGTTTGAGAGGGTCATTAACAGCTCACTGCTGCCACCTTGTGGTGTCATGGGGTTTTTACCGGCCGTCATTATTTTCATGATTAATAAATTAATAACATACTCTTAAATTGTTATTTTGGAACACAAATAGTTTGAGTTACTAATAAAAAAAAGTGAACACTGAGCTTTAGAACAAAAAATTATAAAAGATAATCTGCAGAATGACGTCATTTATTATACGTAATTCCAGATGTGTATAAAACTCCCTCTGTCGGTGAATTTAAAGACTTGATGATTAATTTTCAGTCTGATTCTGTTTGACATACAGATGCAGTTCAGATCAGTATGAGCCTCGGTCTTTAGAGGTGTTCAGGTGTCCACGTACTTTTGGCTGTGTTGTGTAACAATATCAGAATATCAGTTTAATAAAAGAACCCACTATGAAGCAATGTGGTGGAGGTGATGAAGCTGCTGATCTTCATCTCGGACCTGATGCTCGATCAGGTGATCACTCAGGACCGTAGGTCTCCTGAACTTTGTTTGGAACTTAATTCAGAACAACTGATTTTTATATTCACTAACTGATTATTTAAATTGAGTTTCTTTAGTCGCTCGTTTGCATATTCCTGTATTATAGTTGTCACAGCCTTTGATCTATTTGTTTTAAACTTGATGATGATGATACTCATTCTTATTAAACGTATTAATGTAGCAGATTAATTAGCCGAGCAGCCGCCATAAGCCCGTAAATAAAATGTTATGTTAACTCACTTTTATATCTCAAAATAATTACACATTTAAACAGAAGTCGCACAAATAACATCATTCATTCATTTATTCATTATCTCCCGCTTTATCCTCTATTAGGGTCGCGGTGGGGTTCCCCATGCCCATCCAGGGGAGAACGTCTCGGGCGCTGGGCAGATAGACCCAGGACAGGGCGCCAATCCATCGCTGGGCACACACTCACTCACACATACACACGGGGCAATTTTGAGAATTCAATTAACTTGATTCATGTTTTTGGACTGTGGGAGGAAACCGGAGAACCCGGAGGAAACCCACGCAGACACGGGGAGAACATGGAAACTCCACCCAGATGGGGATTCGAACCGGGAATCCCTAGCGCTGAGAGGCGAACGTGCTAAACCACTAAGCCACCGTGCCGCCTCAAATAACATCAGATCATTTTTATTTAGGTTTCATTATTTTCTCGGACAGAAGAGGTCGCTGTGACCTGAAAACTAGGCGTTGATCCAGTTGGTGGTTCTGTTGTTAGTCTCAGGAACCTTTAGAACCGTCTTCTTAATTCTGATGATCTGTCCCTGCAGCGCAGCGCCCCTAGAGGGCTGATCTCCACACGACAGGAGCCCTGCAGGGACGGTGGGGTTTGAGAGTGCGGGATGAGCTCAGTGTTGATGTTTTTGGCAGAACCATGGCGTGTGTCCTGTCTGTAAACGTCCTCCTGTAGGGTAAAGTCTCCGGCATGTCTTTCTCTATTTTATAAACTGTAAGTCGGTTTTGTTTCATCTGACGGAAGTTGTGCAATGAAACGTCATCATGCTCCTGTAGATGCTGGAAATAAAAGACTCTTTTTAATCTTCTTAGTTATTAATTGGTTTGCTGCTGATTTCATATCTGAACTTTTGACTCTGATTGTTAATATTTTTAAATTACAGGTCAGTGGAACGACGGTGCAGGCGGCACGGTGGCTAAGTGGTTTGGCATGTTCTCCTCTCAGCGCTAGGGATTCCCGGTTCGAATCCTCATCTCGGTGGAGTTTCCATGATCTCCCCGAGTCTGTGTGGGTTTCCTCCGGGTTCTCCGGTTTTCTCCCACAGTCCAAAAACATGGATCAAGGTTAATTGAGTTCTCCAAATTGCCCCATATAGAGTGTGTCTGCGAGTGAGTGTGTGTACAGTGATAGATTGCCCCCCTGTCCTGGGTGTATCTGCCCAACGCCCGAAACGTTCTCCCCTGGATGGACATGGAGAACCTCCCCCCCCCCCCTGCGACCCTAATAGAGGATAAAAGCGAGAAATAATGAATGAATGGAACGATGGTGCTATATATATATTCTGAACTCGTGGGCTCCCCTTGTGGTTACAAATGGAACTTAAAACTTATTTTTATTAAACGTTTTAAATCGGAGTCACTTTATTAAGAATTACACAGCAGGAAATCACCTCCATTCTGTAAATCTAAAGGGAAAAAAACATTTGCGGCTTTAAAATATATATATATATATATATTTAATTAAATTAAATAAATCATTGTTAGTTCTTAAAACCAAAGCATCACACGACTAAAGTTATTTTTCCTCCCGCCATAACTTTTCATTATATTCTAAATCATAATTAGTTTTTAAACAGACGTCAGAGCGACGATAATGTAATTTAATTAAAACTTTTTTTTAGTAAAGCTGCATTACGTTCAAATCGTTTAACGTCGCTGCCCTCTGGCGGACAAATGCGTTCACTACTACTAAAGTGGACTTTTCTGCATGAGGTCGCGCACATACACACATACACACACACACACACACACGCATCGGCTGATTTAACATACTTTTAAAGCATTATTTAAACTTTTAAATAAAAAACTTTATAGTCCTTTAAGAAGCATTTTTATCTACAATGGAACAAAACAAATAAAAAAAGAAACACACGATCGATGTGTCTACTTTTCCTAAATAATTACAATTATTAATTATTAATAGTTCATTAAATTCGATGTTAATTCTGTGAATCTTTAAAGCGTATTGTTACCTTTTATGGTCACCTCGTCTCGCTGTAGTAAAGCAACTAGCGAATTCATCGGCTGAAACCTAAACTACCTGCTCATGCACTAGAAAGGTTCCCTACATAGCGCAGTTCCACTCACCGCTGCGGGCGAAGAATCCACTCGGTTTGGGACACGGCCCGTGTAGTAAACATCGTCCAATAAGAAGCGGTTTCGGGGTCCGGCCTCTTGTTTGTTCTGTGAAACCGAACGCGTTTGCCTTTGAGTGACACTTTCGCCGACCTATGATGAGGTAGGATTCGGGGAACGGTCGCGCGAGAGCTATTCTGGGAGCCAATCCCGGACGTGAGACGCGCCTCGGTGAGGGCGGGGTGAACGAAGAGGGTGCAATCCGGTGAGCGGGACGGGTTTAGGGGCGGGGCTTATGCAGAGCAGGTTTAAGTTGCTCTCCGTCAGTAAAGTGCAGGCGGCGAGATCTGAAAGCGTTCATTAAAAAACAAAGACAGGTAATTCATTTAATTAACCTTTAAATCTGTTTTAATTAGAGCTGCGTGTCAATGGACATTAAGATCAAAGTGGCCGCCGTGCGAGATAAGTTGATCAGTGAGCTGCAAACTGAAAACAGCGCCGTCATCTTTAATTATTAATTATAAACTCCGTCTTTAATTAGACATTCATCTGCAGGAGATTAAAAAGCACGCTGTGTGTGTGTGTGTGTGTGTGTGTGTGTGTGTGTGTGTGTGTGTGTGTGTGTGTGTGTGTGTGTGTGTGTGTGCGCGCGCGCGCGCATGCTTCAGGCCTCAGAGTTTATTTCTGCTCTTTTATCTTTAATTCATCAAAATCCTTTGATCCTAAAGATCAATCAACATGCCGCCAGACTTCACTCGCTCACCATCACACACCGAGACACGCGGAGTGGTCACTTTATTACACACTGTCCATCAGATCACCCCCACCTCCAGACTGATGGGGTTTGTAGTTCTTACAGTTCCATTCTGTAGTCCTTATGTTCCTACATAGTGCACTTTGGTATGTTCTCTCACGATCAGGACCCACAGAGCAGGTGTTATTAGGGTGGTGGATGATTGTCAGTACATGGTGGTGCTGCTGCTGTGTGTGTGTGTGTTGTGCTCACTGTGCACCCTCACACACTCCTCCACCTTCGGTCATCATGCAGAGTGTGTGTTCTCCGTCAGTGATCACATGACGCTGCAGGACGCTGATGGTGGATGATTCTGAGGTGTTTAAACTCCACGCAGCACTGAACACACCTGCGCCACCATGTCGGTATCACCGCAGTAATGAGGTCCATCCACCACCTGCTCTGTGGGGGGTTCTGACCATCAGAGAACCGAGGTAACGCCCCCCCCCCCCATGTGATTCAGGGTTCTGTAACCGAGTCGGAAGATGGGCAAGAAGAGTCGAGTGAAGACTCAGAAGTCAGGAACCGGAGGAACCGCCGTGGCCTCTCCCAAAGAGATGATGAACCTGATCTCTGACCTGCTGCAGAGTGAGTTACTGACCACACACACACACACACACACACACACAGAGGTCAATGTTCTACCACTCTTACCCAACAGGTTCAAAAAAGTTGAACCTGTTAAGTTCCCAGTTTAATAAGAACTGTGTTAAAGATTCACGTTCTGAAAGCAACATCGGAGCAACATCAGAGCAACATCAAAGACGTTTATAATAATAACCATCAAAATCAGATTTATAATAAAGTTACGTTTTAAATAAGTTTAAATGTACCTTTCATTTCCTCTGATGATGGAAATCTGCTGACTCTGGACTTTTTCGCTGTCAGTTTGGGTTCTTGTTTGTTTTCTGGGTTCTTTGGTTCTGGTTCTGGTTCTGTTCTCAGATCAGAGTGAGGTCTTTGAACAGAACATGTTCCTGAGGGGAACAGGGCGGATGCTGGGATATCTGGGTCACGTGTGGAGGATCCTAACCCTGACTCTGTGCTCTGATGGTTCTGTCTCTGTGTTCTGATGGTTCTGTCTCTGTCTCTGTGTTCTGATGGTTTTGTCTCTGTGCTCTGATGGTTCTGATGGTTTTGTCTCTGTGCTCTGATGGTTCTGTCTCTGTGTCTGTGTTCTGATGGTTCTGACTCTGTGCTCTGATGGTTCTGTGTCTGTGTTCTGATGGTTCCGACTCTGTGCTCTGATGGTTCTGTGTTCTGCCTCTGTGTTTTGATTTTGTCTCTGTGCTCTGAAGGTTCGGACTCTGTGCTCTGATGGTTCTTTGTTCTGATTGATTTGACTCTGTGACCTGATGGTTTTGTCTCTACGGTCTGAACCTACGGTACTGTCTCTTTGTTCTAATGGTTCAGACCCTGTGTTTTGTTTCTATGTTCTGTCTCTGTGTTCTAATGTGTTTGCATTTATGGTCTGACCCGGTGTTTGGTCACTGTGTTCAGATGGTTTTGAATCTGTCTCTGTGTTCTGACCATTTTGACTCTTTGCTCTGACCCTGTGTTCCGTCTCTGTGCTCTGACGGTTCCGTCTCTGTGCTCTGACGGTTCCGTCTCTGTGTTGGTACAGAATGCAGCGGCGCCGCCCCGGCCGCAGGTAAGGAGTGGGAGGAGTACGTACAGATCCGCTCTCTGGTGGAAAAGATCCGTAAGAAGCAGAAAGGTGGGTGTGGCCTGACGGAGCGAGGGCGGGACCCAGGCGGCGGTGCGTACGTTAACGTGGCGTGTCGGCTTCCGCAGGCATGTCGGTGGTGTTCGAGGGCAGCAGGGACGAGTACTTCTCTGAGATCATGGCCTGGGCGGCCGAGTGCGGCGCCTCCTGTGACGGCTTCGAGATCGCCAACTTTGGAGAAGAGGGCTACGGACTGAGGGCCACCAGAGACATCAAAGTCAGTCTTTATTTATCGTCCTATGACATCACAGTCCAAATCACGCCTTTCTGTGGGGGAGTTTTGCATGTTCTCCCCTGGTCCGTGTGGGTTTCTTCCCGGAGACCAGTGATCTGTCGGTCAGGAACCTCAAGATACCTCATGACCTCTCGGTGGGAATACAACCTGTCCAGCATGTCCTCTGTTTTGCATTATGAGCACCGGGATAGGCCCCAGCACGGTCTGTGAATAAGACAATAATGGAATAATGCAGAATAGACGTTTAAACAATAAAGAGTTCGTTTTTTTTTTATCTATAGTTTTATTTATGTGAAATAAATCGAGTGTCAAAAGCTGTTGTGATTCGCTGAGATTTGGTATGTTCTCTGCAGGCTGAGGATCTGTTCCTGTGGATCCCCAGAAAGATGCTGCTGACGGTAGAATCGGCCAAGACCTCCGTCCTCGGTGAGTGGTGAGGGGGTTACTGGGGGGGGGGTCTGGTTCTTGCGAGTGTGTGTGAAGCTGTAATGGGTGTCGTTCCCCCCCCAGGGTCTCTGTACAGTCAGGACCGCATCCTGCAGGCCATGGGGAACGTGACCCTGGCCCTGCACCTCCTCTGCGAGAGGGCCAACCCCGCCTCCCCCTGGCTGCCCTACATCAAAACCCTGCCCTCTCACTACGACACGCCTCTGTACTTTGAGGAGGAGGAAGTGCGCCACCTGCTGGCTACCCAGGCCATTCAGGACGTGCTGAGTCAGTACAAGAACACGGCGCGGCAGTACGCCTACTTCTACAAAGTCATCCACGTGAGTCCACACCGCCCCCCTCGTTAAGCCTCGTTTTAATTGATTACACCTCCCTTACCTGCACTACCTCTCCTCCTTAAACCTCCCTTATCCCCCGCTTCGCTCCTCCTTTATGGTGGACTTTTCTCTTATTTAACTCTGTTCCCTTTCTACCTCCCTCCCTTCATTTTTTAAATAGCTCCCCTGTTACACCCCCGGTGATTATCCTAATTACAAAATGTTTACAAAATGTTTTAAGTTTTATTTTGCATGTTCTCCATCCATTTCCTTCAATCACCAACTCCTAAAAAGTCCTAAAAAAATTTGCCATCTGAGTCGTAAAAGGTCCAGTTTTGTCCTAATCTATTCCTGACCCCCCCCACCTCTCACCCCGAACATGTGTGTAACGTGACCCCCGGTGGGGCAGCAGCTGAATCGTCGTTGCCCCGGTCGCCGGGTCCAGCTGTCCGTCACGCAGCTTTATGATTAGGCCAGAAGTCAGATCTCAGATTGGATTAAACTCGGAGTTCTGATGCACTCCTGCACAGACGTTCATCAGCGCTTGTAAACTGGCTCGCAGACGTGCAGTTGCAGTCCGACGCCACCAGAGGGTGATGTTGGTTCTCCTTTAAGACGCGAACCGATTATTAATGGAGAGGTCTGTATCAGAGAGAAATGTTAGTGGAGATGTAATTAATGTTCTAATGATTTTGAAGTCTGATTTATACAGTGTATATATAAAAATAATATAAATTATGTTATGTAATACATTATAAACAGAAACACTGGGACACCTACAGGAGCTTTTTAACGTCCTTTTTTTATAAAATATATTTCTGTTTTGTTAAATCACAGTAAAGCATTCTGAGTCGTAATGTCTTACTGGATAGGTTAGAGAACATGCTAAAGATCACACACAGACATACTGGTTGCTCAAATCCGATTGCCAGTGTAAACTTTTCCGATTGCACAAGTGTAACTAATGTTCCTCAAAGGTCAGTATTAGGACCTCTTCTGTTTATTTCAATGTAAACGCGAGGCTCCACTGAGAGACGTTCCGTTTTAAGAAAGCGCTGCGTTGTAAAAAGCGTTCTGTAAATAACCTTTCATTAAAATCAAATGAAATCATATTACAGATGTAATTCAGGAAAAATGAAAGTGATTTATTCTCTCTATTTATTTTATTTACATGTTTTTATTAAAACACAATCGTTCTCTTTGTCCCACGGACGTTCCCTCTGCCGGAACCGTTATTAGATCAGAACTCTCAATTAAAAAAATATAAGATTTCACGTTAATGGGAAGATAAAACATCAAATATTCATGGGAATAGTTAATGTGTGGTGATGTGGAGGAGAAGATGGACGTATCCTTTATTAAAGGTGTATATGTGAGTGGGGGGGGTAACTGTAACCCGCTCTTTTGTTTTCTTCACCTCCGTCTTGTCGGATTCTGCCACGCTGTGCCGCCGCGTGCAGGGCGCCGAATCAGAAACCTAATTACTGAAGGGAATCCGGTATCTTTCCTTCACGTCAGTGATAAAGGGACGAGGGGGACGGGAATCTGCTGAGGTCATGTGCTGCTGAGACTTACAGTTCAGCACTAGGTGGCAGTAGAGGGTTATGGATGCCCTTAGAGGAGTAACCTGTATTTCGTGAAGGGGGGGGTGTTCGAATTTCTGTGCTGAAACTTAAGATGCTGTCAGGTCCTGAGATTGGTGTCCTAGTTCTTATAAGGACCTGCAGGAGAGCGTTCCACATGTGGAACGTCCGTCGGTTCCCTCCGCACATGAAAGAACAACGTTTTACACTAAATTTAACTTGGGGCTTAATCTTTTACCCTTTATATTAACTTGTTGTAAAGTGCATGGTGTTCCTCAAGGGGCAGGATTAGGACCTTCAGCTAATTTTACAAGAATTTACTTTGCTTTATTTTCATTGTTTAAATTGTTTTTGTTCTCCGCAAGGAGAGCGTTCCACATGTGCAAGAGTCCTTTTAATTTGTGGCGGCTCTTAACCAGATGTGAGAAATTACGTAACATAACGTTTTCTGGCATTTATATTTAGACTGCAGTATTAATTAAAAATGTTAATGTTCAGCAGTATTACAAATTATTGTTCCTCGCTTTATTAGTGATTGAATCTCAAAACGATAACGTAACATATAAACAATGGAGTTCCACAAGGCTCAGTATTAAGACCTCTGTCATTTCTCCTGTACGGATACAAAAATGTAAATCCGCTTTAAAATAAACGGTGTAATAAAATGAAATTAGATGAGTACAAACGACCTGATGGTTTACCACAGTTAGGTTTTAGTTTAATTAATTATTATTAATATTAAATACATTGATGCTATTTTCTGTTTCACGCAGCTTGTAGTCCTCACAAGTTTTCTACATTTTAAAACACGACAATAGCAGGGAGCTGTTTTTTCGCCCCATCTCTACATCAGGTTCAGGATTTAAACCTCGTACTGCTGCACTGAGACGAAAAAAACTGATGGTTAGGTGATTGGATTATTGCATTCCGCCTTAAATCTCCGCTCCGTTCCACCTTAAAATATGAACTAAATCCAAATTCAGCAGCTTCAGTGACGTTAGTTTTAATGATGAAGCATTAAAATACAAACTCTTCTTCAGATAAAACTTGTGTATTTTGTAAAAAAAAAAAAAAAATGTTGTCAAACCTTATACTTACTTGTTGTAAGGTGCATGGTGTTCCTCAGGGGGCAGCATTAGGACCTCCAGCTAAGAGTTCACTTTGCTTTATTTTCATTGTTTAAATTGTTTGTTTTGTTCTTTGCAAAATAGTCCTTTTAAATTGTGGTGGCTTTTAACCAGATGTGAGAAATTACGTAACATAACGATTTTCGGCATTTATATTTAGACTGCAGTATTAATTAAAAATGTTAATGTTCAGCAGTATTACAAATTATTGTTTCTCGCTTTATTAGTGATAGAAACTCAGAGCGATAATGTAACATATAAACTATGGAGTTTCCACAAGGCTCAGTATTAAGACCGCTGTCATTCCTCCTGTAGTTTTTCTCCTTAGTTTTAATAATGATGCATTAAAATATAATCTCTGCTTCGGATAAAATGGTATTAATTTGGTTTGTGTGCAGGACGCTCGCGAGTCTGACGCCCTTGTCGTTTCCTCCGTGGTGTTTTTTTCGGCGCGTCCTGTCCGCCCGGCTCCCCCTCTCCACCCCTCGTGGTGTTCAGGTTGCGAGCCGGTGTCACCGTAATGACTGTCGTCAATGTCAGGCTCTCTTCGGAGGCGGCCGCAGATGACCGGGCTGGAAAATTAGCTTGTCGCATCGGCTTTGAATCGAATTGACCTGATTGTACCTTCCGCACATGTTGAGAAGGAGACTGACGTCCCCCCTGTCCCCTTTATCCCGCCCCTCCCTCCGTCTAATGCATCTTCCCGGACCCTTCCTCCTCCTCCTCCATTCAGGATGGGCTGGCAAGGCTACGGCCCTTCATCTCTGCCATGGTTTTTGGTTTTATTCATTTATATTTCTTAATCTGAATAAGCTTTATATATATATATTTTATTTTTTTATTTTTTTCCCCCTCTAAAGAATAAGGAGGGGTGATTGTCAGTGGCGTCCAGGCGTGTCTGAGTACCCCGGTCGTCCGCGATGGCTGTTCTGTCCTCGCCGGGGCCGCCGATGGGGGAGGTGGACCTCATAAGGTGACCCCGCTATGCAGCGAATGCAAAGTAACCTTGGTGCGCCGCATCTGCCGCCGCCGCCGCCGTTGATGAGAAATGAATCGGGTCCCCGCGGTCCCTCCCGCTCCCCGTCCCCGAATCTCAATACACGCTTCCAGCCGACCTTCCTGTGGTGCGGAGCGAGACGAGAGACGCTCCACTGCACTGCCCGTCGTTTTTAACTCGTCGCCGGCGTAGGGTGCGGACAAGGAACCAGGTTCCTTTAGGAACTAGGCTGCGCTCGGGGAGTGTCCGTGTAAGTGGGTACTCGATTTTTGGGGTCCTATACTCATTTAAATAATTTCTTTACTTATAGGAGAATAATATTTGTTAAAAATGTACTTATTATATATTTATTTGTATATTTTTTGGGTTCTGTGGGAACTGGAGCTTAAAGCAGGACCGGCTCTTTTTATTTTATTTTATTGTATTGTTCACAGCCGTATGGCAGCAGATATAAACTGGCTCATTAGTCATTCATTCAGAAAAAGAAAAAAAAAATCGAATGCATGCAGTGACGGATGTCCACCAGAGAGGTCGCCAAATCCCCGAGACGGCGCTGCTTTAGGGTCCTGATGAAACGGTGCTTCTGGATGGTTCTTGGTGTTGTATTGTTAGTTAAAAGTCCCGGCGGACGGGGTGAGGACGTGATGAGGACGGGGTGAAGGAGGAAATCGATGCGGGTTCAGGTGTAAAACGGTTCCGATGCAGACCCCCGGGTTCCGAGGCCCTCCCACAGACCGGCCGACCAATTAGCTTTGTTTCCCGTCGGCTTGTTAAAGGAAGCCGGAGCGCTGCGTGAGAGCTTTTTTTGTGTTTAATTGATTTACGGGATGCCCCCCCCCCACCCCACGTGGTGCCAGCGTGGGCCTGGCTGCATGATGAATTGCCCCTCTGCGGCGATGCTGATGCATAAAGAGGCGGCGGCGCGTGAAGGCGCTCTGATCGGGGCTGCGGCCACCTCGCCGTCCTCACGCTCGGGTTCTCTCGTCCTCCCGCTTCCTCCTCGGGCCCTGCGCGATCATGTGACGGTCCGACCGCGGCGCTGTTTCCCCAGAGCTTCACCCCTCTGTCCCAGTAATTATTACCTTAATTAAGACCATTAACGAGGCCAGGTGCTCTGAAGTCCTGTTCTCAGAGGGCTGAGGAGGACTTTGATGATGGAGGCGGTGGAACCTCTTTAGTGGGTTGATGAAGGTCTGAGAGATCGTACCGTCATCTCTAATGATCAGAGACGCCGTCAGAACCTAAAGGATTAGTTAATTATTTGACTTTAATTAGCTGATTCGGCGATATCGTTGAGCTGTTTCTGTAAACATTAGAACAGACAACAAACAATTTACCAATAGGGGGCACCAACATTCAACCCCAACTGGGGGGGGGGGGGGTCATTTAGTGAAGCACTCTGTACCCTAACACTAATGTAGTGTACGTGTGTGTGTTGTGTTGTTCAAGGTGTGTTATATGTTCTGTAGTGTGTGTGTGTTGTTCGTGTGTATTGTATGTTGTGTAGTGTTTGTGTGTTGTTCAATGTGTATACTGTACATTGTGTGTGTGTTGTACATGTGTGTATTGTATGTTGTGTAGTGTTTGTGTGTGTTGTACATGTGTGTATTGTATGTTGTGTAGTGTTTGTGTGTTGTTCAATGTGTATACTGTACATTGTGTGTGTGTGTTGTACATGTGTGTATTGTATGTTGTGTAGTGTTTGTGTGTGTTGTTCAATGTGTATACTGTACATTGTGTGTGTGTGTGT
>JAFMOD010000374.1:19566-32715 GCA_019802435.1 Corydoras maculifer
ATTTTGTAAAATGCAATTAAGTTTGTGTTCAGCAAAAAACAATGCTGTTGAATGACAAAGACTTTAGACTAAATTGAATAATAAAATACCATGTGACTTTAATGAATATTGTCACATGTCCTTAGTAAACCTAGAAAAATCACATTACACAATCAGGCATTACTTCAAAATAAACCTACATTCTTACTCACTTCTGTGCAAAAATGATGCCACATTAACTGGGCATGAATATATTTGAAATGTAGTGAAAATAGTTTGGAAATATTTGATGTGTTCATAATTACACGTTTCATCGTGTTATTTAAGGAAAAGGAAAAAATTCTTCATGCAAAATTTGAAATGGCCTATCAGCAAAAGCTGCAAAAACTCACATCTGTCAAGGTATTGACACTGATGTCAGATAAGAACACCTGACTCAAAGTCTCTATTATAGTTTATATTATGAGAATGTTAATTAAGGTCTTTGTGTGACCTTAATTTTTTTCCATATAGTGTATTTACTTGAATTTACTTGATGCTAAATTGACCTTGGTGCACATTGCTTTAGATTAGAGCAGTAGTGTTGAATTTTTTGGTTTGTGTTCCAGCACTGCCTTGCAGCCCCTGTTGGACCCATAAGCAAAGGCTTTCATCCTTATTCAACAAACAGCTTTTGTATTTTTTATTACCTATACTCTCAGAATGAACTTTAGTGGAGACTCTATTCTAATCTAAAAAAAAAACCTCAACGTGCCCTTTGTTTACCACTCTTATTATTAACATGGCATTTCCATGGAATTGTAACACAGTCCATGAGATTCTAGGAAATAGTCAGTTATAGAAATTCTCAAGCCAGCCCATCTGGCTCCATCAGTCATGCCACGTGCAAAATCACTAAGATCACAATTTCTCTTGAAGCTTAAAGCTGCGTGATTTTATGCATTGCACTGCTGCCACACAATTTCCTTATGGGACAATTACATGGTTATGTACAGGTGTTCCTAATAAAGCACATACTGGGTGTATGTCAGTCAATAGATCTCATAGTTTCTTATATTTCTCTGTTTTGGACATTAGGTGATTTTCCTGCACCATTACATCTGTTTTAGACTTATGAGTAGTTCGCAGTTAGATGTCCAAAAGCATTAGAAATTTCTAGCTAAATAGTACAAAATTACTGAGCTAAAGACAATGTCACTTTATAGACTTTGATTTGTTCTAAGGTGTACAGTCATGCAGGCACAGAAAAGACTATATATATATATATATCATTTTTAGTTTTAAAATTAGAAGCACGTGTGGTTGAATTAAAAAGGTATTTTCCTTTAAAGTATAAATAATAAAATTTCAACCCTCATGATCTATTCACCACATTATTGCTTCAATAGCATTTCAATACCTGTGTTAAAATGTTCTCCTGGTTGTCCATTTCATCCTCCAGTAGAGCATTGTTTCCTTCTAAATCTTCGTGAAAATGTAGGTTTTCACTGGATGTGCTTAACAACTCACTGGTCCAAATCAGCGGTATGAAACAAAGTGTGCTGCTCCATGCCAGCAGCACGAAACGTGATGAGGAAATCATAATGCTGCTTATCCAAACATCCACAAACAGCTGTTATATAGAAGTTTCCTGACTGATTGTTTGAAGTTTTTGCACAAAGTTTTTACAGTCCAGTAATAAATAATCCCTGTAAGGTGTGGATAAAGTGCTAATAAGAAAAGCCCTCAGGGTGTGCTGGAGCCTCGGGTTCACACTGATGAATGGATGTGGAAGAGATCAGCTGGCTGGGAGGAAGGAAAGTGGGAAGATATTTTAGCTCAGTGGGGAGGAGTCAATGAACTAGAGGTCCTTTAGTCACTCCTACTATCAAAAACAGTTTAGTGTAAGTTTCTTATCAACCTGTGAGCAAGGAAATGAAATAAGAGCAAGGATTTTGTTATTAGATATCTCAGCCAGATTTTATATAAAAGCTAATGAATGAATTAGATTCCCGGTTCGAATCCTCATCTGGGTGGAGTTTCCATGTTCTCCCCGTGTCTGTGTGGATTTCCTCCGGGTTCTCCGGTTTCCTCCCACAGTCCAAAAACATGGATCAAGTCAATTGAGTTCTCCAAATTGCCTCATATAGAGTGTGTGTGTGAGTAAGTGTGTGCCCAGCAATAGATTGGCGCCCTGTCCCGGGTGTATCTGCTCAGCGCCCGAAACATTCTCCACTGGATGAGCATGGGGAACCCCACCGCGACCCTAATAGAGGATAAGCGGGAGATAATGAATGAATGAATATATATATATATATATATATATATATATATATATATATATATATATATATATTCATTCATTCATTCATTCATTCATTATGCTTATCCTATATTAGGGTCGCGGTGGGGTTCCCCATGCCCATCCAGGGGAGAACGTCCCGGGCGCTGGGCAGATTGACCCAGGACAGGGCGCCAATCCATCGCTGGGAACACACTCACTCACACAAACACACTCTATAGGGGGCAATTTGGAGAATTCAATTAACTTGATCCATGTTTTTGGACTGTGGAAGGAAACCGGAGAACCCGGAGGAAACCCACGCAGACACGGGGAGAACATGGAAACTCCACCCAGATGGGGATTCGACCCGGGAATCCCTAGCGCTGAGAGGTGAACGTGCTAACCACTAAGCCAACGTGCTGCCATATATATATATATATATATATATATATATATATATATCAGTTATTGTATAATAATACAATAACTGGGCACACACTCACTCACACAGACACACTCTATATTGGGCAATTTAGAGAATTCAATTGACTTAATCCATGTTTTTGGACTGTTTTTGGATGGGGAGAACCCGGAGGAAACCCACGCAGACACGGGGAGAACATGGAAACTCCACCCAGATGGGGATTCAAACCAGGAATCCCTAGTGCAGAGAGGCGAACGTGCTAACCACTAAGCCACCGTGCCGCCTTGTTATTGTATTTTATTAAGATAAAATCATGCTTAGCTTAGCTTACTCCACCACCCATTACAGAGATTTGTGTACAGTGAATTAGTTGATGCGCAGCTTTTTTCTACTGTCAATCAACTGGATGAAAATACTCAGTTTCAGTTTCAGCTTTTCAAAGATGAGCTTTGTACATTTGTTTTATCATTATTCATTCATTCATTATCACCCGCTTTATCCTCTATTAGGGTCGCGGTTGGGTTCCCGATGCCCATCCAGGGGAGAACATCTCGGGCACTGGGCAGATACACCCAGGACAGGGCGCCAATCCATCGCTGGGCACACACTCACTCACACACACACACACTCTATATGGGGCAATTTGGAGAACTCAGTTAACTTGATCCATGTTTTTGGACTGTGGGAGGAAACCGGAGCACCCGGAGGAAACCCATGCGGACATGGGGAGAACATGGAAACTCCACCCAGATGGGGATTCGAACCAGGAATCCCTAGCGCTGAGAGGCAAATGTGCTAACCACTATGCCACTGTACCGCCCACATATTGGTTTTCTTTAAGATAATACATTATCAAAAAGAAATAAATAACTGAATTAAAACTATTACATGGAAATCACCTGACCATTTTGGTATCTTGATTCCTTTCTAATAAAATAGAACTCATAATGTATTCGAAGTGTTCTAAAATCATGTGCGCCATCTAGAGGGCTTTTGTTATAGACAACTACTAAATTTTTGTGTATGCAAGAATAATTGTGGTTTTAGGGACATCTACTTGCAGCAAGTATGTAGCGCAGGATATTCTGAATTGATCACTTAGTAGGTACAGAATCAGGTCAACAATCAACAAAACTAACAGGATAGATTTTCTTAATGAAATTTAAAAAAATGGGCGGCACGGTGGCTTAGTGGTTAGCACGTTCGCCTCTCAGCGCTGGGGATTCCCGGTTCGATCCCCATCTGGGTGGAGTTTCCATGTTCTCCCCGTGTTTGCGTGGGTTTCCTCCGGGTTCTCCGGTTTCCTCCCACAGTCCAAAAACATGAATCAAGTTAATTGAATTCTCAAAATTGCCCCATATAGAGTTTGTCTGTGTGAGTGAGTGTGTGCCCAGCGATGGATTGGCGCCCTGTCCTGGGTCTATCTGCCCAGCGCCCGAGACGTTCTCCCCTGGATGGGCATGGGGAACCCCACCGCAACCCTAATAGAGGATAAGCAGGAGATAATGAATGAATGAATGAAATTTTAATAAATAGTTCATAAGATTTGGGCGGCACGGTGGCTTAGTGGTTAGCACATTCGCCTCTCAGCGCTAGGGATTCCTGGTTCGAATCCCCATCTGGGTGGAGTTTCCATGTTCTCCCTGTGTCTGCGTGGGCTTCCTCCGGGTTCTCCTGTTTCCTCCCACAGTCCAAAAACATGGATCAAGTTAATTGAATTCTTAAAAATTGCCCCATTTAGAGTGTGTCTGTGTGAATGAGTGTGTGCCCAGTGATGGATTGGCGCCCTGTCCTGGGTCTATCTGCCCAGCGCCCGAGACGTTCTCCCCTGGATGGGCATGGGGAACCCCACCGCGACCCTAATGGAGGATAAGCGGGAGATAATGAATGAATGAGTTCATAAGATTTGATTTAACCCATCAGAAACCTGCATACACTTGAAACCTGCATAGCACCTGGAAACACATGATATATTACTCCAACCTCCCCCCCCAACACACACACACACACACATTTATATTGATGACTCCACAGATAAAATACTAGACAGCATTTCAAGTATTTATATAGAATTCATCCATTTTCACCCAGTAGTCAAAGGGAGAAAAACACAGAAACATACATTTTAATCACTTACAACCACTTTTACCCCACCTTTTTAAGCCGGCAGGCAAATGTCCTACAACAGCCTAAGTTGTTAAGTGCGATCTGGATCAAATTAATGAAAAGACTTATTATTTTAAACTAGATAATTTCAGGGCGGCACGGTGGCTTAGTGGTTAGCACGTTCGCCTCTCAGCACTAGGGATTCCCCATCTGGGTGGAGTTTCCATGTTCTCCCCGTGTCTGCGCGGGTTTCCTCCGGGTTCTCCGGCTTTCTCCCACAATCCAAAAATATGGATCAAGTTAATTGAATTCTTAATTGAAAGTGTGTGCTCAGCGATGGATTGGCGCCCTGTCCTGGGTGTATCTGCCCAGCGCCCGAGACGCTCTCCCCTGGATGGGCATGGGGAACCCCACCGCGACCCTAATAGAGGATAAAGCGGGAGATAATGAATGAAAATGAATAGATCATTTCAACACCAGTGTGCTTCATGCAAATATAATTGTTAAATAGTCATTTTACGTAAAAGCAGAATACAAATATATATAGACTCTAAGAACCACAAAATGTGTTTGATGTTTTCCTCATTTAACATCTTTCATTCCAGATGATTTACAACCAAAACATTAGGCTAAATGCTAGGAGATGCGTGAGCAATTCTTTTTCTGCCAAACTGGATCATCCTTAAAATGTTAATGGTTTATCAGTGAGATTAGTTATAGAAGTTTAGAATTTTAACCCTCGTGTTACATAAATCGTAATTCAGAAATCAAAACGTTTTAGCACTTCGAACTATCGTAGTGAATCAAAAGAATCGAGCTAGAATTCGGTTCGCTTCCGCAGGTGGCTCTTAAGGAGTCGACTCAGTGGAGGGAATCGAGATGTCCGTCGTTATTTCTTTTCCAGTCTATAAGAAGGAACCGAAGTCTTTTTTTTCTTTCTCACTCATGAACCATGCACTGTTTTTGGATCCCAGCACTCCTGCACATTCTCTTTCACTGCTTTCTATTACTGATATTCGATAAAGCCGAGGCGTTCAGTATTAAGGTAAGCCGCATGTTTACCTGTTTGTAAGCGCTTAACGCATTCTGGGCTTTTGCGCCTTACAAGCCGGTTACTTTCTGAGACGTGAACTCAGCTAAAGCTCAGTGCAGATTGATTTTAAATCAATTCCGGCTGTTTTGGGGGTTTATGGGTATATACTTGTATCCTGGCAGGTCAAAGCTCAACTTCAGTTTTTCTGCTGAATGTATAAACTTGTTTCAGCGGTTCATACAGCAGCTCGATTGAATGTACCCTAATTAAGATTAAGACAGCATTTTAGAGTTGTCTTTAATCTTTCGTCGCCGTTTTCAACTTTTTCTAAAATGAAAGACGCCGAACAAACATTTGCAAAACACCACTTTGCACTGTGACTTAATGTAGTCAACTCACTTGTCTACATTTTGCAACACCTTGCACATTCTGTTTATGAAAACCCTCAAATTGTATTCGGGTATGCCAATAAGTTCATTCATTTATATATTGTCTTTTTATACTTATTGGCTGGGCAACATATTTACTTAACCTTTTTGACTTGATGCATGATTTAATACAGTATAGTATGTGTTATTGGCTTGTTATAGATATTATAGCTTATTATCAGCACCTCGAAACGCTACCAAGCTGTTCCTCTTTGATTCCTTAGAGCACAATAAGTTCTTGTGTTTACTAGAATTGTTCAAATGTTAAATAATTTCACTGGACAACATTTATTTTTGTGTCTGTGACTATCCATTGGTGAAGACAAATAAGCCTTCTGATTGTATGACAAAGAAATTTGAGAAACACAATATTAAGTTTTACTGATTATAACACATTAAAATTTCACAAGTCTATAACTTGGCAAAATTCGTTTTACTACTGAATTTCATTTGTCTGTCCAGTGCATCTTGTATTGTGTCCAACAAGTTCATTCAAGGATTTTTCTAGCTTTGGTAATGCTTTTCCGTTGTGCCAATGTCAAATGTTTATTACCTACTGCTCCAAAATTAGTAGTGCAGAAATCCAAGTGTAAATGCATTTTATCGCTTTGTAACCTTGAAGAAGTTTGTCAATCCATTTAATGTAAGTTGAGGCTTGATAGCCACCCAAAATACCACCTGAAAATGCTTCATAACCCAGAGCCTCTACCTTTATTGCAATAAGTATGAGACTAATGCGGTTGATGTCACGTATGTCTTTTCTCACTCTTACATGGAATTATTCATGATCCCTAGTTTTTAGTTTAAAAGTTTTTTTTTTCTTTTTTCTTTTTTTCTTTTTTTTTTAGCCATTTAGCTTGAAAAGTTATGGGTTGGTGGCACACCTATTAATAAATCATTAGACATCAGCTACAGAATGTAAACGAAACATGGCTGATAACATATTAAAATAGCATCTATTAAGTTATTAGTTTCCTAAGACTACAAAGAAGAGTGTGCTTTTGTAACAAACGGTGTCCATTTAATTAAAATAGTAGCCCCTTTTCGGCCTGGCTTTGGCCAGGCTTGTGATAATGTTTCCTGAAAGCTGTGTATATGTTAATTTATGTGTAATTGTTTTTTTTACTTGGTGTAATTGTCATCTTTTTCTTTTTTGGAAAAACTTTATTAACTAACTAAGGGGGGAAAAAACACCAAACAAAAAAACTTCTCTTCCTCATCACCTAAATAAAAGTTTTCCCTGCTCACAATATCACTAAACCACTAAAACCCTGGTATTGCTGCTCCAACCACATAGAGGTGGTAAAACATCTTAAGCTGCTTTTTAGTGGTTGTAAAGTAAACCTCTGCATAATGACATTAGTATGTCAAGTGTCGTGATAATCAAAGCAATGGTGTGGATTTGTATAGGGAATACACATACATGCAGACTTTTGCCTTTATTTACTAATTATATAATTTGCTGCTGATGATGTTAAAGCTATATGTTTGTGGGCCAGTAATTTAGTGTTTGTGCAGGGTTTAATTCTTGTTGTCCATAAGACAGATGTTAAAATGAGAATCGGAAGTCGTTTGTATGATGAACAAGTTTTTTGTTTGAGCAGTTCTCTGATGCAGGGCTGAAGGTCCAGGCAGGGGAGGAGTGATTATCTTTCTGTCTAGACGACAGACAGGAGTCGGTGTAATTTGCCTGCAGCCGGGGGCTCCTTTCATCTGCCGGAGCCGTTCAGGGCCTCTGAAGAGCGATAGAGCTGGCTCTTTGCTCTCTAGAGTCTGTATCTTGTTCTCACTCTAACTCATAACTCATATATTTCACAGTGATTTAAACCCTTGCTTGACTCTCAAACCTCTTTAACCCTGTGTTTAGAACAGATAGGTTGAAATACTGGGATTACTTGTGTGGTAGTCCAAATAATAGTCCAAGTAATTTTGTAAACTTTTTTGCCCAAAACACAAGATTTGTTTGCTAGTTAATCAAATAATTATAGTGCTACAGATACTTTCTAGGCAATTATACATTATAAAACTTGAAAATCATGTTTTGGAACTCCACTGAGCACATTGCATATACCTTAATACTATTAAACACAAAAATAATAATGCTTGACTAATTCAGGGTATTAACTGCATGTGTATATTCTTAAAAATCTTTTGTTTTTATTCCAGGACACAAATATGAGATTTATAGACATTAAATGATGGCAATTCAGTATGAATGCCTATATTTCTGTAATGTATTGTAGTGTTTGGTGTTTGGCTTTTTACTTAAAATCAAATGATGTGCACGTGGAGCAAAGGTCTTGAAATGATGAATCCTTTGTTTTATTTTCAATGTATATAATTTTATATATATACATTGAATTTATATATACTCTATAATTTTAATAATTCTTCGAACCCTGGGACTTCACATGCCTTAGAGGTGATAGCTGGTTTAACTCCGGAGGTGACATATTGCTTGGAACTAACACAGCTTTCTTGAAAGTCTAAAAGATTTTCTGGCATCTACCTGAGGCAGCGTTTTAAAGCTCTGTTTCCTAGAAGCAGCTGGTAATTGTTGAGATTCGCCCATGCTTAAATGGGATGAATGGGTTTATTTCTACAAAGCTTAATTTCTCTTCCCCTCTCTCCCTCTTTTTGCTTTTTAAACAAAACTAAGAACTAAACCAAAGGTGCATTTTTAATGCCAGTGATTAAGTCCAACCAAGTTAAATTCCTTTTGGTAGTGAGCCATCAAAAGAAGCATTATCTTCTAAAAAGTACTAGCTAACATTTTAAAAGTTTTCAATGGAACAGATTTCTTTGAAACTAGTTTTCAATATCAGTTTGTTAAAATGCTTGATTAACACAGTAGTGAAGTTCCATCTTTGTCTGTCTACTGTTTTTTTTTCTCTCTGGGTCAGGACAGCAGGGAGGGAATGGAGGAGCTTCCTAAGGAAGAAGTGGCTCAGTGGTGGGGTGAATGGAGTAGCTGGTCCACCTGTAGTTGGACGTGTGGAGGAGGCGTGCAATCTCAGGAAAGACACTGCCTGCAGCAGAGGTATGCTCTACACCCTTACATTATTCTTTAAGGGACATAAAGTCAAAAATAGGCAGCCATACAGTTTTGTCTTATTTGTAAGAAAGGGTGCCATCTTTTGCTGTACACACACTCACTCACACAGACACACACATACTATATGAGGGCAATTTTTGGATACGGGCAATGTAGAGCAGTCAATTTATCTTGAATCCATGTTTTTGGACTGTGGGCAGAACCCGGAAAAAACCCACGCAGACACAGGAATAACATGGAATCTCCACCCAGATTGGGATTTGAACCTGGATCCCCAGCACTGAGAGATCATGCTAATCACAAAGCCACTGTGCTGCCAATATTTTTTGAAAATATTTAAGATCTTCTCAAAATTAATGTATGAAACTTCAGTCAGCTAAAGCTAAGCAAAACAAGATTTAAAAAGGATATGCGCAATGTTTCTCAATGTGACCAGATCTACTAATATCAGAGAGTAATGACATCCCTGTGCATCATTAATAAACCAAATTACTGGCTTAAATGACACCAGAGATTTTGACCGTCCTGAAAAGCGTGTCTATTAAATGCCTTTTAGACTAAATTGCCAGCCACTTTACAAAGATTGCTTTGCAGATAACGGTTCATGTTGAGCAAGACCAGCTGGCCCCCATTAGCACTCCCCTGTGTGTTCACTGGGGAGGGGGATCTTAGAGGGAAGCATGAAGAGGAAGCCCATCTGGATTTTACTGAAAGCAGAGATGGATGTTGAACAAGAACAGCATACATGTGTATGTTATGTCAGATCTTACCACAGCAAAAAAGAAGTATGGAATCTTAGTTTTTGGAAGTTTTACTTTTAATTTGTTTAATGTCATCTTGTACAAGATCTGACTTCGTTTTTACAACAGAAATCAGTTATAGCTTTTTCTTAAGCTTTATTTCTACCATTTAGGCATTGATCTTGAACCAGAATGCAGTTCAAACTGACATTCCAATTCACCCCAAAGGGGGTTGAGGTCAGGTTTCTACTCAGGCTGTTTTCGAAACATATATTTTTTCAAAATGTTTTCTTTTTTAAAAAAGAAACGTGTGCTTCTTTATGTTGCAGGCTCACTGCCATGCACAACATTAATAGTTCCTTCTGTGTAGGCTCACCTAAGCGGTATCAGCTGTGTACAAACCAGGTAATGCACATGTCATGCTTTATAGGGTTTTAAAATAGGTGTTTTGGGATATAATTAAATATATGTGTATTTATGGGTGCAGTGTTCCATGTTCTGGTAAAGCCAACTTGCATATGTGTGCATTCTCAGTTTTGTTTAAACCAATATTAACAAGCTGTTTTTATTGCTGTCTGATGTGCTTTATCGATGTATCTGCTAGCTGTGCCCCAACAGCAAAATTGGCTTTAAACAGCACCAGTGCTCACAGTTCAACTCCAAAGCCTTCCGTCGAAAACAATATGAGTGGGTTCCTCTCTATCCAGGTAACAAGTAAATGTTTAACTTTAGTAGCTTATGCTAATGACAATAAAAAGCTCTGTCACTCATTACTGTAACATTATGAACATTCATGTAAGTATACACTGCCTGGCCGAAAAAAAAAAGCACTCACCTATATTGGACTGCCTCTATTTTTGATTACAACACACACCGAATGTGGCATCGTCTTCACAAGCTTCTGAAATGTCATAATATTTATTTCTGTTCCGCGTTAGTATTTTTTTCCCCAAAGATCTTAATGGTGGGAGATTTGTTCCACTGCAGCTTTCTTCAGCACATCGCAATGATTCTCAATTCTCATTCAAGGGAATATGTGAAAATAATGTCTAATGCTCCAGTTTGAGCCAGATGAATCCTGGCAATGTGATTTTGGAATATGCCTATGCATTGGGGAAGAAAAATTCCATTGATTGAAATAACCTGGTGGTTGTTCAGATCGTCAGCTGACATTATTTTTTTAATGCATCACGTTGCTGTACCAAGTCCTGTCCAACCAAAGATCATACTTGAATCCAGTTGGATTTTTTTTTTAGCCAGGCAGTATATATACAGTCAAGCCCGAAATTACTCATACCCCTGTCAAATTTTGACTTTAATTTACTTTTATTCAACCAGCAATTTTATTTTTGACTGGAAACGACACGATGATGTACAAGAGGCATCATTGTGACAAAAATATTTCTCAGCTTTTATTCACATTTGAACAAAAACTGGCATGTCCAAAATTATTCATACCCTTCTCAATAATTAATAGAAAAGGCTTTATTGGCTATTACAGCAATCAAACGCTTCCTGTAATTGCTGACCAGCTTTTTGTGTGTCTCCACTGGTACTTTTGCCTATTCATTATTAGCGATGAGCTCCAACTCTTTGAGGTTGGAGCGTCTCCTTGTCATCACCCTGATCTTTAGCTCCCTCCACAGATTCTCCATTTAATTCAAGTCAGGACTCTGGCTGGGCCACTGCAAAACGTTAATGTTCTTGTCTGCTAACCATTTCTTCACCACTTTTGCTGTGTGTTTTGTGTCGTTGTCATGCTGAAATGTCCACTGGTTCCCAAGGCCAAGTTTCTCTGCAGACTGCCGGATGTTGTTGTTGAGAATCTTGATGTATTGCTCTTTTTTCATGGTGCAATTTACTGCAATCAAGTTCCCTGGTCCATTGGCTGAAAAACACCCCCAAAACATTAGGTTCCCACCACCATGTTTGACAGTGGGGATGATGTTCTTAGGGTTGAAGGCTTCTCCTTTTTTACGCCAAATGATCATTGTGGCCAAACAATTCAATTTTTGTTTCATCTGACCATAAAACAGAAGACCAGAAGTCTTTTGTGTGGCTTTTCTGGAGAAGTGGCGTACTCCTTGGTCTGCGTCCATGGAACCCAGCAGTGTGCAGTGTTCGTTGGACTGTCTGCCTTGAGATGTTGTCACCAGCAGATCCCAGATTCACCAGAATGGCCTTGGTGGTGATCCTTGTATTTTTCTTCACCTCTCTCACTATCCTCGTGGCCAGCACAGGTGTCACTTTTGGTTTCCGACCACATCTTCTGAGATTTTCCACATGGAACTTGAAAACATTTTGATATGGCCTTATAGCCCTTTCCTGGCTTGTGAGCGGCCACAATGCACAGCCGCAGGTCCTTGGTGAGCTCCTTTGTCTTACCCATGACTGTCCAAAAATCAACTGCATAGAGCTACTGTTTTTCACCTGTTTAGTTGATTAAAAAAGCTGTTCCCAATCAGGGTAATTAGGATGCTTGGACTTTTTGGAATGGTGTAGAACTTTGGATTTTCCCATAGACTGTGACAGATTGCAAAGGGTATGAATAATTTTGGATGTGCCACTTTTTGTTCAAATGTGAATAAAAGCTGAGAAATATTTTTTTCCACAATGATGCCTCTTGTACATCATCGTATTATCTCCTGGTAGATGCCTATGTCGTTTGCCTATGTTGATAGATATAGATATATATTACATCACACTGTAATTGCCCAGATACTTTTCACAAGATTTGTGCTAATGTCTGTTCATTTTGTTCTATTTAAATGAATGTTTTATTTGCTTTTCCCTATGGTGTATCTAAAATGTTCATGATAATGATAAGTAAAATTATGGTGTGCCAGTATAATTTCTAAAACAACATATCTTAAACTGATTTCATACAGTGGGTTGCAAAAGTATTCATACCCCTTGAACTTTTCCATATTTTGTCACATTACAACCACAAACATAAATATATTTCACTGGAATTTAATGTGAAAGACCAACACAAAGTGGTATACAATTGTGAAGTGGAATGAAAGTTATACATGAATCAACAATTTTTTTACAAATAAAAAACTGAAAAGTTCGATGTGCAAAATTATTCAGCCCCCCTGAGTCAATACTTTGTGGAACC
>JAFMOD010000374.1:33059-91140 GCA_019802435.1 Corydoras maculifer
AAATATAAGGTGAAATCAGTTTAATAAACCACAAAAAATGTCTTGTAGCTGGATGAGTATATTCACTAAATCAAAAATCATGTTTCACATGGTGAAATGCATCATTAATATGCTTTGTATTTGGCTTACAAAATGTACATTAAAAGGTCTAGAATGATTGTAGCTAAATTTGTAGATTGCAATTTTTGGTGACCATGCATCTTATAATCAGCAAGCAATTGCTGAATTGAAATTAAGCATTTCAAAAAAGTTTAAAGCTTTTGTGAAAATTTAGATTTTAATCTACTTTTTAATGCGCTCTAAAGCATTGTTTAACTTTCTTGTGATAAGTCCCTAAGGTCTGAGCTTTTAACAGCCTTGACAATGTCGTGTCCTTTTCAGATGAGTACATCAGCATTTCAAACAAGCCTTGTGACCTGCAGTGCACAACCACCACAGGAGAGAGGCAACTCCTTGTCCAGGCACAGGATGGAACCTTCTGTAGAACTGGCGTATATAAGGGTGTCTGTATAGAGGGCCAGTGCCAGGTCACACATTAACCTATCAGTAATATTTCCCAATATATAAATGTTCTTTATTGTCCAATATTCAATAACATTTGGAAACAAGCTGCAACATGCAAGAAATAAAAACAGGAAATTAAGAATTACTTTTATGATTTAATTGATTTTTAACCATTATTTCATTGACAAAAGTAAAAAAGTTGGCAAAGGAACAAAATCTCTGATTTTAACCATTACTGGCATTAACTATTCTCATTAGAGGTTCACACAACTAATCATTCATTGTTTGCACTGTCCAGAGTGTCCTCCTAATGTAACTGTTAGCCACTTAGCAACTCTTTAAAGTGGGGTTTTTACTACTTTTGCTAATAAACTGCTAATTTGCTAATAAGGGCCTGCTGACCATAAACTTTCAAAATATTATTGGTGCCTTAAGGGGCAAACACAAAACAGGAATTTATTTACATTCTCAAGAATTCTTTAGAATTTAGTGAAAAGCATTTTAAAGTTGTGACATGTAACTTGTTACTATTCTTGACTTTGCTTTAAAAAAAATCACATTTGTTTTTGCTTTAACCTGTAAGCCTCAAAAATGGAAATATTAATTAGAAATTTTATATACATTTGGTTTGTTGAATTATATTCTGATCAAGATCAAAAACTGTGGAGATATCTTAGTTTTGTATGGTTAAATTAAACTATCCATCCATCCATTATCTTAATCCTATACTAGGGTCACGGTGGGGTTCCCCATGCCCATCCAGGGGAGAACGTTTCAGGCGCTGGGCATATACACCCAGAACAGGATGCCAATCTATCGCTGGGCTGAATTAAACTATATTTTATTTAATTTTGGGTAATAAATAAAATGAGTTGACTAAGAGTAAAAGATGTTACAATTTGTTTAGTGACATTCACTGCATGGTCAAAGGCATATGTATGTTTTACAGCCTTGGTGCCCTATTTTCCCAAATTAGTTTGTTTCTGTTTAATTCCTTAGAGGTTCTCAACTTGTTTTGTTGCCCACACCTAACATGCTGTGCATGTCTTACCTACTTTTTAAAAAGTTTCCTATTTGGAGCAACTGTGATTGAAACTGAATATGGCAGGAGGGTTTAGTAGATTGGTTAACACTGCCTTACATTAATACTTACATTAATTAGATGGACATTTCATTTCAAAACTAATAAAGTGATTTATTTTGCCTACAGTGCGTACACACAAAGAAATTTGTCCTCCACATTTGCACACACACTGGCTAAATGCGCACTCGTACTTAGAGTGGTGGGCAGCTTTGAATATGGCACCGGGGGGAGCAATTGGGGTCAGGTGCCTTGCTCAAGGGCACTTCAGCCATTGTACTTGGTCCAACCAGGGACCTTCAGGTCGGAAGGCAGATTCCTTAACCACAAGCTTATGACTGTCCTTTTAATGGTAGTATTTGAAAGATGACTTGCCATTTCCATGAGTAATTTGTGCTAATTCTTGGAGAAAAGTCTGACTCAGTATTTTATTTACTCCAAATGTATTTGATTTGAATCTGAAATTATTTTAACTTTAACATTGCTATGTGCACACGGGTTATGTTGGGGTTAGTTAGCTTCTGTACATCTTAGCCAATAAATGTTGTTTACATACTTTTGACTATACTGTATACTGTGACTCATAGCTACTGTATGTTAATCATATACTTTGTGACTGCACACAGGTGGTGGGGTGTGATGGACAGTTATACTCCAGTAAAACGGTGGATAAATGTGGCGTGTGTGGCGGTAATGGAGAAACGTGTTACCGGATCTCAGGAACTTTCCGGAAAGCGATCACACAGTTAGGTATAACTTTTACTAATAACAGGAGCACAAAGCACAGAGACAATTTTCTCATTTTTTTTCATTTCCTGCTCAACAGGTTACGCATTTATAAGCAATATACCTGCAAGAGCTACTGACATCCAGATTGTTGAGCGAAGGAAAACTGAAAACATCCTGGGTATATTCTCCATTATTCCAACAATAATTTACTAACATAATGTTAGTTTTTATTTTATTAATAATTATTAAATAATAATTATTTTGTAATCCAGGGCAAACCTTAACCACTTTCACTATAAAATATATACTTGCACATTGCCACGAACTTTTTACTCTAGACTTGGCTATATCAGTAAAGTGTAATACTATTTCCTCAGACAAGAATGAAGATTAAAACCTATTCATTATTCATTTTAGCTTTCAGAACAATTGTTTTGTTAAGGACATTTTTTTCAGCCCACAAAACAAGTTAAATGAGAAATATTTGACTTAATAAGGCAAAGATGAGCTTCAGTCGGTTCACTGAACCATGAATTTAGCAGAATATATTTCATACATATCCCAATTTCATGCAGAATATCTTTGTCTCCAAATGCAATGTCATACTTATTTGAGGTATTCAAATACTTTTGGCAATGACATAATAAAAAAAAAAACTTTTGAACTTCTTGAAAACTGAAAGTAAGTAAAGTAAGCTTTTTTTTTGTCTGGTAGCTTAGAGGTTAGGGTGTTTAGCTCAAGGTAAGAAGTTAAAACCTGAAAGAGTCCTTTAAAGAGTGGCGACTTTGTGGGACCTTAAACAAGGTTATTAACCCTCTTTGCTCCAGGGGTGCTGTATCTGACTCTGTGCTCTGACCACAGCAATCGAGTTGGGACTTGTAAGTCACTTTGAATACAAGACTTTGCAAAATTACCCATTTTATTGTATTTATAGGACTTTTAACTAGGAATGTACTTAAATTATAATGACAATAAGCAGGTTGATTAACCTCTTTGACTTGATATTTGACTTGTTTTCGTGAGGTTCCTGAACCCCATGAAAGCAAGCTTAAAATATAGTGGCAAAGGCAAACATGGTTAAGAGGAATCTTGACTTGAAAATGTGAACCTTATAGAAAGAACCATTAAAATATAGGTGTGTTTAAAATATACCCTATTGTGGTCACTTTCTCACCTAGCACTGTCTGATGAAGCTGGAAACTTCTTTTTTAATGGAAACACTGCAATGGACAACCCACGTAACTTTCACATAGCAGGAACCGTGTTTAAATATCGAAGACCTGTTAACCTTTACACAGATGGATTTGAGTACATCATGGCCCAGGGTCCAACACAACAGGGTATAAACGTCATGGTAGGTATATAGGTATGTACTCCCCTTATCAAGATTATTACCTTACATTATATACCTTAAATACTATTTCTTTAATACATATTACATTTGTTGAGAATGCCCCTTGCAAATTTTTACTAAGCCAACAGTTTTATTGTTTTTTTTTTCTTCATTGTGTAAAAAGTGTGTCCTTAAATAACAAGCAAGCTAAACAGCCAATTAGTCATCTTTTCTGAAATTATACTCTATTCTATGAAAAATAATGCTGCAGCATTTATTTCTTTTACAGTACTACAACCTGAATGGAAAGATTCCACACATAACATATGAGTATACGATTCCTCGCTCTGCAGTGGCGATGTCCTCTACTCAGCCTTCCCTTATGCCTGACCAGACTCAGGTTAGCAGCATGGTGGCTAGCAGCACTTCCTCATCCCAGCAGCATATAATAGGGAACGAAGTAGAGGCTGGCCGGGGGAACGGGCAGGAACAGAAGGACCAAAATGCTCATTATGTTGCTGAGGAACATGATGAGGCATATAAACATACTGAGGATTTCTTGTGGACACACCAAGCTTCTTATAATCTCAGTCAAGATGTAAAGCTGATGATTGGAAATGTGCTTCAAAACAAGCTGCAAGAAAAAGAGATTTTTGGTGAGCATCAAGTTCAGTATTCATTCATTCATTATCTCCCGCTTTATCCTCTATTAGGGTTGCGGTGGGGTTCCCCAAGCCAATCCTGTTTTGGGCGCTGGGCAGATAGACCCAGGACAGGGCGCCAATCCATCACTGGGCACACACTCACTCACACAGACACACTCTATATGGGGCAATTTTGAGAATTCAATTGACTTGATCCATGTTTTTGGACTGTGGAAAGAAACCGGAGAACCCGGAGGAAACCCACGCAGACACGGGGAGAACATGGAAACTCCACCCAGATGGGGATTCGAACCGGAAACCCCTAGCGCTGAGAGGCGAACGTGCTAACCAGTTCAGTATTCAGTGTATATAATTTAATGACTAGCTTTAATTACTTTTTTTTTTACTTGGTAAAAATGAAAGGGTTTTTTTATTCTACTTTGATCCTTCTTTAGGTTCTGACTCTAACCTGATTGAAGGTAATTCCTCTGGTGTGACTAATGAGACACAGTTGAACATGGTGCAGCCATGTGATGAAACCTCACCAGTTTCTGAATGCACAACTGCCAAGCCAATTCACGGCATCGTCCACAGAGAGTCTAACAGCACGTCATCAATAGTGCCTCAAGTCCTGCAGCTCCAACAGCACGTTGCTCAATCTGAGAGGTAACAACAAGATACAGATAAAATTGTGGTACAGTACATTGTATGTTGTAGATCAGGAGTGCCCAATACGTCGATCGCGATCGACCGGGTGTCAGGTAGATCGCGAAGGAGGTTTGAAAAAAGAAGCTCTTATCAGCATTTATCACGTATCAGCGCGTTATTACAGCACAGTATTGGAAGCACTTATACACACATTCACACACAATGTGAGTCATTCTAAATCGCGATCTCTATNCTCTCGCTGTTCCAAAAAATGGCACGTGGCCACGCCCCCGTGCCTAAATCCGAAGCACTGCCTCATTAGATTAGATAGTTTCTGTTTGTGTTTTTGCACTTTATTTGACTCTTTATTGGATGTCAAACTCAAACTGCATTTGCTTTTATTATTGTTCATGTTCTATTTGGGGAAATGCAGGTTACAGTAATAGAGTTTTACATTTGTGCTGTGTACTGTGTGTTTGGGTGTAACTAAAATCAAGTCCTCTCCACGATATTTGCTGGAATGTGTTTAATAAAAGAGCAATTCTAACAGATTTGACAATACTAACATGATGTGTGTAAACAGGTTTCAATATAAAAGCTTTAAAAAAAGAAGTAAAAAAGATTAACCTTGGTAGATCTCAATGACCTGATCTGGAAAAGTAGATCTCAGGCCAGAAAAGTGTGGGCACCCCTGTTCTATATGTACACAGTAACACAATTGGGAACACAATTTTATTAACACCTTTTAGCATTACAAGCTGACATGTAGAACCGTAGACATGCAGAAACCATGACTTTTTTGTGTGCCAGTTCTCACTCTCATGGTTCACAGCTGACACCCTTGCTATTTATGGACTTCTAAAACTGTTCAGCTGTTGTATAAGATATGCCACTGTACTGAACTGCCATATTGATTAGTACTTTTTCATAATACTACTTTAAATTTACAAAAATGACAATGCCTTAACATGTAAAGTGAGCCATATTTNATATATATATATATATATATATATATATATATATATATATATATATATATATATATAATCTTTTTGCAGCTTTCTACCTTGTGGACATTAGTTTTTAATTGATTTTTTTAATGCTAGGGATGAGATTTGAGCTTTTCTAATGATCTAAACAAGCTCAAAAACCTAACAAGCTAATTATGGTCTGAGATCTTGGTAAATGTTATCGAAGAGCTCAAATTTCATATGTTGCCGAAATATTTACTTGGAGCTCATATTTTTATTATGTTATAGTATTATATTGTACACTAAAGTAACAAAAAATATTTGATAGGTCCGGACATTTTTAAATGGTCTTCAATCCAAACTTAACTTTTATCTCCAGAATGCTATAAGCCATCTTGAATACTTGATAGCTATTAAACCTTGTTATCGCTTAAATCATGATAACTTGCCATTCTTACAGATTCTTTGCACCACAGCATGTGTGCGTGCTTGTGTAAGGTAGTTTGCCCATTTGTGTAATTCAGTATCCCACAGGAACCTTGTTTAAAACTATTTTTTCGGCAGTGGGTGGGTTTTCATTCATTTATTTTCACACTCATTGTTTATTTCATTATGTTCATCATACTGATGCACAAAATTTATCTTATTGTTTATTTCGGTAGGTCTTAGTACATCATATGCATCGTGTGTGAAGTATGATGGCTCTGAAGTGGATGACCGTCACTGTGATGCACTGACTAGACCTGAACCCACATATCAGTTCTGCACTGGCAAAGACTGTTCACCGAGGTCAGACAGATTTAAAAACATGTTATATTGTTTAAGTACAGATAAAAATGCAAGGTGCCAAATGGAATGATTTAACTCTTCTGTTACATTAGGTAAACTGTAGGTGTTGGAACCACCATTTTCTGCTATAAATGGAAGAACCCTAAAGTCATATCAGCATTTTTGCAACTGTAAGCAGTTCAGTGTTAGATTGTATGGATATAATTAAAAGTTGACTTTTCATCCTATCTTGCTTCCTTTTACCTTCTTGGTCCCCTAAATGGTCCCAAGTTTGCAACTAGGACAGCTTCTACTCACCTGGGAGGGGTGGAAAGGGTTTCTATGTTTTTGTGTTAATGTTAAAGCATCATCGTTTATGACTTATGCAATCTAGAAGCTGTTACTGTACTGCTTGCTAAAGGCTTCCAGCTCTTTGTTATTTCATAATGGCATGCAATACACATTTGCAAAGGTAGGTAGTAAGGTGCTTAAATTTATACCATTAAACTGAATAAAACACTTAATTTATTGATTTAGAAGTATGTTTCATTATTTTGTCCGTACAGTGTGTGTGATTTTTTCGGTGTGTATATGCAACAGGTGGGAGACAAGCAAGTGGAGTGAGTGCTCTCGAACTTGTGGTGAGGGTTTTCAGTTTCGGACAGTGCGCTGCTGGAAGATGATGGCTCCAGGCTTTGATAGTTCTGTGTATGATGATCTGTGCCATGCCACTGAGCTTCAGAAACCCATAGCTCACAAATCCTGCAAGACCAAGTCCTGTGGGCCCCAGTGGGAGGTTTCCGAGTGGAGTGAGGTCAGCCTATATGAATTCCTCATCCAATACACTGTATCGTCTACAAATTTATAAAATTTGTTGTGAAAAAAGGATGTGTTCAAGTGGGTCTTGCATTTGCATTGTATCTTAAAGTTTTAGCAATATGTATTAACATTTCTCATTTTTTTTGTCAGAATTAGCATATTTATTTTCAGTGAATTTTAGTATATTGGTTCGTATACAGTGCTCAGCGAGGTGTGGCCAGCATGGTGTAAGGAGCAGGGAGGTGCGATGCTCTATGGACTCTCATCTGTGTAATGAATCCACTCGTCCTGTCAGTCAGCGAGAGTGTGAGGGGCCACCATGCGACCGTAGGTGGACCGTTTCAGAGTGGGGGCCTGTGAGTGTCTTTAAAATTTATTTTAATGTTATTCTAAGTAAAGTAGGAATTTGCATCCACAATTACACATTCGCTACAATTATACTACTGTAATATCATTTACACTTCTTTAGTTTGCTCTCGAACAGATATAAAATGGAAATAAAACTATAAAAATGCATTTACATTTAGTCATTTAGCAAATGTTTCTATCCAAAAGTGTCTTACAAATGAGAACACCACAAGTCAGTACTTAAGGACCATTTATATTTTAATTAGGCTTTTTTTAACTGAATAATTGAACATTTTAGTTTTTCTGGATTTACTGCCTTGCTTCTTTTGACCTTTATCCTCAATACCTTCTCAGAATTGATGCACATTTCATGTATTTTATTTTCTTTATTCTGCTTTATTACTAAAACCAAAAGTTGCTTGTTAAAAAAAAGATTGGCTGATTTGTGCACGTTACTCTAAGCTGCATGTTTTTATTATTACACTTCTGCCTGATGACTGGCTTAATAGATACACATTTACTCCATTCTGTTAGTAATCTATTTGTGGCCTGGCTGGTGCTTAGCAACAATTTTTAGATGAATCAAAGTACCATTAAACGAACCTGTGCTTTTCTCTGATTACTAGTTCACCCTTGCTTTAGTTATCATGCTAAAACTTAGTGTAGAAATCTTTCAAAAGTGTGATTAAGTATGATTATGTGAAATGTTACTAAAATATTTCTTTTACTCTGTCTGGCTGTGTGTCTTCATCCTTAAGTGCTCAGGCTTATGCGGAGAGGGACGGATGATGCGCTATGTGGTGTGCAAGAGTGGCAATGGAAAAGTTATCTCTGATGAGCAGTGTGACAGAGATATAAAGCCCCTGGCTGTGCAGCCTTGTGGAGATTCAGACTGTCCCCCACAATGGGTCGAACAAGAATGGGGGCAGGTACAGTCATGTACAACAAAAAGTGCTATAAAGCCTATAAATTATTTTATGTTTAATCTGCGACATCATAAATTATTTCATAAATATAATCTCAGGTGATAACAGTAGAACAATAAATTTAATTATGCAGTCATTTTTATTCAGCTGTGTAAAAAAATTTATTTATTTATATATTTTTTACTTGTTCTGAAATGCAGGACAACGAAACAATTGCCCACTTTAATATATTGTTTTACACCAGTTAACAGTGCCCAGCCAACTAGGGAGAATGGGTCTCCCGCTGAGCCTTGGTCTTCTCAATGTTTTTTTTCTTTTAAACATATAATAGCCCAGTTTACTTTTTGTACTATTGCAATTAGAAAAATGTAAAACTGCATTCATACAAAGCACAGTATGTAAAAAGCTTTATATAAGTACATTCTACATTTAGGCTTGTTTACAAAATGTTGAACCTTCAAGAAATATCACCCTTTACAAGATTGGATATTCTAACAAATTAAGTGTAAGTTCATGTAATGCTTAGAAATGTTAAATGAAAAGGCCACAAACTACTTCACATGTAGTACAGGATTATGGAGGCATATTAAATATTAATAATCATAAATGCAGTGTTAGAATTAGACTGAACAAGGTGGATGGGTAGAAGTCTTTTTTCACATAAAGGCCGTTTGACTTTAATTAGCAGCAAAATAAGCATTAAAGTTCTTGAAATATGCTCTTTGAAATTATACTGTGAAATTTTAAGTCCATCTGCTTTGTGTCATAAACTGAAATTAAATTGGGTCATGTATATGTTCCTATTGGTGGAGAAGGGTTGGAAAAGTCAAGTCAAAGTCCAAACCTCAATTCTATTAATATTCTGTGCCAGGATTTAGAGAACTGTGTATGAACTATTGTCTTTAAACATCCAAGAAAAGTGTTGTTTAAAATAATGAAGGCAATTTTCACAAATTTATTGATTAAAATTTTTTTTTTATTGACAGAAAATACTTATTTGACACCTAGTAGTTGTTTGCTCAATGGGGGGAAATATATTAAAATCTGTTGTTGTTTATAGATTTGAGGTACTTTGTGTTCAGGTTAATAAAATTATTTTATCAGTAAACTCTATGCATTTCTCCATCATAACTGTAACTTAATCTGAAATGCTTATCAATTTATCAATACAAAAAGGTTTCACTTAGCAAAGTTAATAAGTTATTAATGTCTGTGTGAATGTGTTGCAGTGTAATGCCACATGTGGACGAGGGGTGAAAAGCAGACGGGTGGTATGTGCAGGGCTGGAGGCTGGCGTGTTTAAGGAGTTTCCGGATCACATGTGTTTGCTCTTAGCCAAACCTGAGGAACGTGCCTCATGTTTTGAGAGACCCTGCTCCAAATGGTTCACCACTTCCTGGTCTCAGGTAACTTAAACTCACACACACAATGAAACAGATAAATATTTTGGAAGTGTTGGAGTAGTGCCTGCAACTGATCATTTGTGCCAGTGGGACAAGAAAGAACCACAAATAAAAAGGGATCATAGATTTTTTTTTTTTCCTCCTTTTTAGAGATATACCACGAAATGTTATTTTGATGGGTTCCAGAAACAAAAGAGACAAAAAGAAAAAAAGAAAAAAAAAGAGCTGAACTATAACTATATAATTATATACAACATATTTTTTATCTAGGGCGGCACGGTGGCTTAGTGGTCATGTTTGCCTCTCAGCACTAGGGATTCCTGGTTTCGAATCCAAATCTGGGTGGACTTTCCATGTCCTCCCCGTGTCTGTGTGGGTTTCCTCCCACAGTCCAAAAAAATGGATCAAGGTCAATTGAATTCTCCAAATTACCCCATATAGAGTGTGTATGTGTCTGTGTGAGTGAGTGTGTGCCCAGCAATAGATTGGCACCCTGTCCTGGGTGTGTTTGGCCAGAGCCCGAAACATTCACCCTTGGATGGGCATGGGGGAACCCCCGTGACCCTAGTAGAGGATAAAGTGGAAGATAATGAATAATCTTATTTGCCTTCCTTATTTTTTTTACTTTAAGTTTTCTTATTCATACAGCTCATGACCAAAAGTATGTGGCCATGTAAAAATAATCCCAAATATGAAAACTAGAACAATGTATATATCATATGGTTGAAATGTATTAAGACACCTTTACATGAGCTATGAAAACATTCCATTCAAAGTTGGACTATAGCATCTGCTTTTCTCTCTTGCCAGATTTGTTCAAGATATTGAAGTGTGTCCATTTATCCCTAAAATCATTTGTAAGGTTACACACTGCATAAGAGGGACATAACCTTTTTGTTCATCCAAAAAGTGCTTGATAACTCTTGAGTTTAGGATAAGACAATTAAGTTAGCCACACATGCCTTTATGGAACTTGCTTTGTGCACTGGGACACCATGATGCTTCAAACTGTTCCCCCAAAGGTGGAATCACTCAAATAGTGCAAAATGAATGCTGGTGCTTGATTTAAACAGCGATTGCATATGGGTCAAACTCAAGGTCCGCGGGCCAAATGTGGCCAGCCACGTCATTTTATGTGACCTACGAGAGCTTGAAAAGTCTTGGTGTATAAAAAAATAAGTAGGTCAGAAGCGTGCTTTGACCAAAAAAGTTTCCCACAATAAATGTTACGGATTACCACTACTACATGGCAGTGTAGTCATTGATGTGGAAATACTGCCTTAATTTGGCGGTAGGCTGTAACTGTGTGGGTGGAATTGACACAAACAAAATATTTATCCCATAATGTCCAGAAAAGAAAAGTTGATGGAGACGGACTGGACCGCTGTTTCAACAATGATGGGAAGGTGAATACATGTATTCCTTTTATGTTACGACGCAGTGTCTTTTATTAGGAGTACAGTCTACACTGGCATTTTGACACCAAACACAGAGCTAAGTATGGCAAAGCTAGCCTTTAAGCAAAGCAACACATTTCACTAAAAGGCAAACTGAAGTTGCAGCAGAATCTGTTCACGAAAGCCACAGCCAAAAACAATGAGGCAGTGAAAGCTGGCTTTATTGTGGCTAAAGAAATTGCCCATGCTTAAGTCTTTTTCAGAGCACTGCTTGCTAAACGTCTAAGCAGGTGTGTCCTGACCAAAATGTCAGTTTGTCAAGAATCACCATCACTGACCAAGTTAAGGAACTAGCAGAAAATCTTGCAACACAGCTGGCCGGGGAGACACACAGCTTTTTCATTAGCTGTTGATGAAAGCGCAGTTATTAATTTTTATTAGAGATGTAAAGTCGGATCTTTCTGTCACTGAGGAACTGTTGGATGTACGTAGCTGCTATGCATTAAACTACAATGGTGCAGGACATTTTTGATGCGATGGAAAAGTCTAGAAAGTGAAAATGCATTGCCCTGGGAAAACTTGGTAGGATTAACTACAGACGGTGCACCGTGTTTATGCAGATAAAAGTTTATTGTAATCAAAGCATCTCATTCGTTTGATGCAAGGATGTTGCAGCCATTTTTTTGTGAAATGCTACATTTGTCACACATGTTCTTAACAGCCCAAAATTTTTGATTTTATGCTAATTAAGCATCTTTTTAGTATGGCAAATCTTTTAATCAAAGTTAATATTGTAAATTCAAGGATTTTTTTTTTGTCACATCACCTAGTACAGGTGTACAGGTAAGTGAAAAACTTAGGTGCAGTTACCCACAACTGTGCAAAGAGCAATATTTACAAGAAAAAAGAATATAGAATAAAATTAAAATCTCTATAAAAAAAGTATGAAATTAACTAAAATAAAATAAAAATAGGAAGTATGAACATCCCAGGATGTATGGGAAAGTCCAAGGGTGCCGTGAAAAGTGCAAGGTGCAGAGAGTTTATGTAAGATGGTAGTGGTGTTGGGCAGTACACTGTTCTACTGGTGTTCCACAGCCTAGTTGCCTAGTCTGAGCCTCCTTCCACTTGGCAACTGTGAGAAGGCAGTGGCTTTGGTGAGTGGGATCTTTCATGATACCTCTAGATTTCCTCAGGCAGTGGTTTGTGTATAAATTCAGATGGTTTGGGAGCTGAACTCCAGTGATTGCACTACCCTGTTGTTCGCACTACCCTCTGCAGGGATTTCCGCTCGAGAGCAGTACAGTTCCAATACCAGGTGGTAATGCTTCCTGTGAGGACACCTTTCACGGTACAGGTGTAAAAAGTCTTGAGGATGCTGGGGTTCAGGCCAAATCTTCTCAGCCATCTGAGGAAGTAGAGGCGTTGCTGGGCCTTTAACACCCGTGTGGTGTGTTTGGTCCATGTCCGTTCCTTGCTGATGTAAACACCAAGGAACTTGAAGCTGCTGACCTTTTCTACCGCAGTCCCATTGATGGAGCTCGGCGAGTGTACCCTCTCCTGCTTCCTGAAGTCCACAATCAGCTCAGCTTGCTGACGTTTAGAGAGAGGTTACTCTTCTGGCACCAGTTTTCCAGGATGTTAACCTCCTCTCTGTAGGTCGATTCGTCGTTATTGGAAATAAGGCTAATGGTCGTTGTGTCGTAAGAAAACTTGATGACATTGGAGCTGTGTCTGGCTGTACAGCCGTTGGTATACAAGGAGTATAGAAGCGGGCTGAGCATACAGCCCTGTGGGGTGCCGGTGTTGAGAGTCAGTGGGGTGGATGTATTGTTGCCCATCCTAACCACCTGCCTCCGGTCTGTCAGGAAGTTCAGAATCCAACCGCACAGTAAACCGTTCAGACTCAGATCCTGGAGCATGACCATGAACCTAGAGGAAATGATGGTGTTGCTGAATGCTGAACTGTAGTCCACAAACAGCATTCTCAGATATGGGTTCTTCTTGTCTAGATGGGAGAGGGCAGTTTGCAGGGTCAGAGCGATTGCATCATCACTGGATCTGTTCTGCCTGTATGAAAACTGTAGCAGGTCCAAGGTATCAGGTAATGAGGAGCCTGTTTGAAGCATGCAGGCACAACCGAGAGAGTGTGAGGTGTTAAAAATATCTGCATAAACACCTGCTAATTCCTTATAGCAGATTTTAAGCACCCCCCAGGGTATGCCTTCTGGAAGTTTCTACGCACGTCAGCTAAGGAGATGAAAGGTGGACGGGGCATTCGCCATGGGTGCAGCATGATCTGCCTCGAACCGAGCATAGAAGTAGAAGTTAAACTCGTATGGTAGTGCTGCGCTGGTGCTGGACACAGTATGAGGGCGTCTTTCATAATCGGTGATTGCGTTCAGCCCCTGCCACAATCTCCGGGTGTTGGTTGTGCTGAACTGTGCCTTCACTTTCTCTCTGTACCCACGTTAAGCCGCCTTCATGGTCCTACGTAGAGCAAAGCTGGCTTGCTTATACTCCTCCGTATTGCCAAATCTAAAAGCAGTGCTGCATATGCTGAGAGCATAGCAGACGTCACGGTTCAGCCACTGCTTCTGATTGGGGTAGACGCGCACTGATCTGAAGTGCACTACGTCACCTACGCACTTGCGCATGAAGGCGGTGACTTGTCTAGTTGTTTTTTATTCACTTGAAAAGTTTGATCCTTGGTGGCTTAGTGGTTAGCTAGGGATTCCCGGTTCGAATCCCCATCTGGGTGGAGTTTCCATGTTCTCCCCGTGTCCGCGTGGGTTTCCTCCGGGTTCTCCGGTTTCCTCCCACAGTCCAAAAACATGGATCAAGTCAATTGAATTCTCCAAATTGCCCCATATAGTGTGTGTGTGTGTGTGTGTGTGTGAGTGAGTGTGTGCCCAGTGATGGATTGGCGTCCTGTCCTGGGGTCTATTTGCCCAGCACCTGAAACATTCTCCCCTGGATGGGCATGGGGAACCCCACCGCGACCCTACTAGAGGATAAAGCGGGAAATAATGAATGAATGAGTTTGATCCTTGATGGAGTTTGTGGATTTCACAACATGACAAATTAAAAGGATTTAGGTTATAACAACAAGCAAACATATTTTTTCCATGCAACTGTAATGTAAAGTTATACATTCAGAGTTATTTAACATTGAGTTGTTACATTCATTTTATATTACATTTAGTTACATTTTGTTAAATTTCTAAATTACTTTTGGCCCTTTGAGGACAGGCATTATGCTGATGTGGCCCTCGGTGAAAATGATTGTGACACCCCTGACCTATTGCAATGTACCACATGGATTTATTTACTAAAAAAAAGTGTGTCCTCATATTTCATTCTGTGCAGTATATTTTTAGAGTTGCATAATTTTTTCAATGAAGGAAATATGTAACCACCATAAGTCTTCTCCCTTACATGCTAAAGATTTTTAAAAGCTTTTTTAGTGAAAAAAATAAATAAATAAATAAATAAAATAAAATAAAAATATATATATATATGTATATATATATATATATATTTTTTAGATTAGATTAGATTCGACTTTGTCATTGTGAAGAGTATAAGGTCAGGGCCAATGAAATGTAGTTGGCATCTAACCAGAAGTGCAATATATACATTATTTACATAAAGTGCATTAATAACAGTGACTTGTGCATGGAGAGGGGAAGTGTTTAAATGTAGATACATAATATGAACATAATATATACATTATATATACATAGTATGAACATGATATAAAGTGCATACAGTACAGAAGGTGCCCAGAACTGATTGCAAAAGAGTGCAAAAGAGTTCAGGAGGATAACGCTATACATACACTTTAATTACTCTTTTGCACTGCCACTTCTCTGCACCTTCTGTACTGTATGCACTTTATATCATGATGCTAACTACATTTCATTTTTTAATGTCTTTCAGCCTAAATGTGTGGAAATTAGCCTCGTAATTCTGCTCCTGACATCACTGTAATCTGGTCATTTAGTGCATTTAGTTCATTCAAATTATTTTTTTTTTTAATGTAATTTATTTTTTTTCTTTCCACATAATTTTGCTGTGTGCATAAACGGTGGCTTAGTGGTTAGCACGGTCAGCTCTCAGCGCTAGGGAGTCCCAGTTCTAATCCCAATCTGGGTGGAGATTGGAGATTCCTCCCATAGTCCAAAAACATGAATGAAGGTCAAATTAATTCTCCAAATTGCCCCATATAGAGTGTGATTTTGTGTGTGTGTTGTGTGAGTGAGTGTGTGCCCAGCGATTGGTGCCCTGTCCTGGGTGTATCTGCTCAGTGCCTGTTCACACCTGGATGGGCGTGGGGAACTCCCCGTAAACCTAATAGAGGATAAAGTGGAAAATAATGAATAGATGGAATATTGCTAAGCCTTAATATAACCTTTTCTTGCCAACATTCTGAGTGTGTGTAAATTAGTAGAGACCCAAAGACTCACAATAAAATAGTTTCTTCTGTAGAGGTTTCACAGCAAAATTTTTCTACATATTTATTTAATCTACATAGAAAGCAACATGATGTTTTTTAAATAACATGGCCTCACTGGGAATAACGTGCTATTTAACATTTGCTTTGTTTTGGTATATCATGATATAGATATGGTAGTTTAGTGTGGCTATAATTCATTGAACAGTAATGTATCACTTTGTATATTTTTTAGATTAAAAAAGAAATATCTGAGTCTGAACTCATGCTTAGACTTTTTATTTAATTATGTGCATGAAATAGGATATTATATGTAATGGTGACCCCTGTGGGGACCCGGGATAGAATAGGTCCTCAGCCCCCTCTGGCTTCTCGTAAAAGGCGAGTAAATGAGGCCCCTTGTTTGCTGTGAGGTGCAACCCGTGTCTGCGGAGAAAGGGATCCTGGTGTTCGAGGGGAGTGGTGGCTGCGGCTGCCAGTTTTCCCAACACAACACTTTGGCCCCGACTTTGCTTAGATGGTAGGTTGGAGTGGCCCGCTCCAATCAATCGGCTGGTCAGGACATGCCCTAGGTTGTATTCTCCTAGGAGATCCCTAGAAGGTGCTGGCTCAGGGTCAATCGTACGCTAAGAACACCTGGTGTCGAGTATAATATCCTTATAGCCCTGGTACGCAACTGCTGGAGATCCGCGGCTCTGCTTATCCCCGTTTGGGGCTCCAAGGTGGGTGGGAAATAAGGATAATGAACCAAAACCATTTCAACCATGTTTACTAAACACACCTCAAAACGAAAACTATTGGACTATGAAAACGAACCAGAACTGGCAAATAGCCTTAATGCTCAAGGACCAACTGATAACTGGCCTAGATTTGTGGTGATGGAATCCACTCAAGCTGACATGACAGTAACTAAAGTCTCACCCTTTGCGATTCAAAAGGGTATCATGGCAATAGTAGGCACAGTCAAAGATGCAAAGAAACTTCGATCAGGTCAAATACTAATCGAATGCCTCAAGAAAGCACAGAGTGACAACCTGCTAACTACCAAAATATTCGTCAACCTCAGTGTAAAGACATTCCCGTATCAAACCCTAAACAGCAGCAAGGGAGTAATCCCCTGCCGAGACTTAGAAGACATGGATGAGGAAGACATAAAAGAACTGGCGCCTCAAGGAGTAAACGTCATAATCAAGAGACAAGACCGAGTCATAAAAACGAACACATACATAATAACCTTCAATAAAACCACCCCTCCAACCAAACTCTTAATAGGTTACCAAAGGGTGGATGTAGACGTCTCTATCCCAAACCCTACCAGATGCTATAAATGCCAAAAATTTGGACACGGATCAGCTGGATGTAGAAGCACTGCAATTTGCTGTAACTGTGCGGAGGGGGAGCAAGAACTGCCATGCACCAAGGCCCCAAAATGCAGGAATTGTGGAGGAGCCCATGCAGCATCTGCATCCGATCTGGCTAAAGAAAAAAGAAATTCAGAGAATTAAACATACCAAAAAAATCAGCTATGCTGAAGCAAGAAAGCAAATCCCCGAAACACAAAGTTTCACATTTACAAAAACCTATGCGGACGTGGTGAAAACAACAAAAACAAGCAGCTGCCAAACGGACTATACCTGGCTCAACAAAGACAAACCCCAAATAATAAACCCTATCAAAGAGCCAGCACCCCCAAAATCAAAAAGCACACAAAGCCCTACTATGGCATCGCAACTGGCCTCTAGCACCAACAAACCCTAAGAAGAAATGGACAACAAAAATGACAAAACGAAAAGAAACGACTGCCCTCAATTGCTAAAAGCCTCAGATCACAACACACAGAAAACAGAAAACCAAGGATGTAGAGATGAAAGTAGAGGGACATACTAGACATCACAGTATATCTCCAAAAACCAGAAATAAGCCCGCTCCAACATACCAAAACCCAAATGCCATAATACAATGGAACTGCAGAGGCCTCAGGGCTAATGAGCTACAATGAGCTACAACTACTCACACTAATCAACTTAGCTATTATCTGCCGTCAAGAAACCCAAACACTACCGAACAACATTATACTACTAACAGACTTCACAGCATACCATAACCCAGGACCAAATATGGGCAGGACAAGTGGAGGCACAGCAATCTACATAAAGAGTAATATCCCCCACTGCCACATTCCCCATAACACTCAGTTACAAGCTACCACTATCAGAACATCAAATGTCTTCTGTAAGAATATCACCATATGCTCCATCTACATCCCTCCAAGCAGTTCCCTAAAACTAACAGATCTGAATAACCTATATCCTACTGGGAGACTTCAATAGCCACAACACAATGTGGGGCAGCCAAAACACCACCAACAAAGGGAAAACAGTGGAAGAATTTATAAACGCAATCAACCTCTGTATAATGAACACCCCTGGCTACACATAATTGCACCCAGGACATGGGACATGTACCACAATTGACTTAACAATTTGCAGACCAGAAATTTACATTGACTTCTCCTGGGATGACCTCTGTGGCAGTGACCACTTTCCCATTCTCATAAGTCCTGATAAACCCCAGCTAACATCCACCCCACAAAGATGGAAGTTCAACAAAGCCAACTGGCCAACATTCCAAAACCTTTGTGAACAGAAATTAAATAAAATGCCGACAAGAAACCAAGACCCCATAATATGGTTCACAGAGACCCTATCTGGCATGGCACAAACTACCATCCCAAAAACCCAAAAAGAAAAGAAATCCCTGATTCAATGATGAATGCAGAGAAACAATCAAGACACGAAAAAGGGCAGAAAGGATCTTCAATACACACCCCACAACAATAAACCTAAACAATCTAAGGAACGCAAGAGCAAACATTTGGAACCTCATCTGGCAAATGGAGAACAGGAACACCCAACCAAGAATCCAATACCTCAAAAACCAAGATGACACAATCAATAAAAAAACTGAAATTGCAGAACTACTGGCAAAAACTTTTGAGAAGATATCCTCTAACAAGTTCAAGTTATTTATTTATATAGCGCTTTTTACAACAGTACATTGTCACAAAGCAGCTTTACAGTATGAAAAGCCTTTAAACCCCCAAAGAGCAAGCCGAAGCGACAGTGGCAAGAAAAAACTCCCTTTTATGTTGTTATTCAAGGAAGAAACCTTGGGAGGACCAAGACTCAGTGGGGGACTCATCCTCCTTGAGCGGCCAGGCAGCAACAATTCTAGGACAGCCATGTAGAGACATTTAACAAATGAAAAAACTGAAAACTGGAAAACCAACAGGAACTACACCCCGGAATTCCAAGAAATCCGAATACAAAGGTAGCGAAACAAAATAGATTTTAAAACAGACAACAAGGAACAATACAGCCAACCCTTTACAGTAGACGAACTGATCCAATCCCTTCAGAAATCCCACAACACGGCAACAGGACCTGATGACATACACTATGAAATGCTAAAAATACTACCTCCAACAACATCAGCACTTCTACTAAAAATATTCAACCTCATATGGAAAACAGGAAACATCCCAACAAAATGGAAAAGAGCAACAGTAATACCTTTCCCCAAACTCACTAAAATCACCAAGACCCCGAAAACTACAGACCGATAGCCCTGACGAGCTGCATTTGCAAGACACTCGAGAGGATGGTTAACAACCGCCTGGTCTGGTTCATAGAAGCTAACAACATCCTCAGCAGAATCCAAAGCAGCTTCCGGAAAAACAGAAGTACTACTGACCACCTAACCATGTTGGAAGCGTACATAAGGGAAGCTTTCCTCCGCAAGGAACATGCAGCTATAGGCTTCTTCGACCTGGAAAAGGCCTACGACACCACGTGAAGATATGGAATAATGCAAGACCTCCAACAAATAGGCCTCAGAGGCCGATTACCAATCTTCATACAAAACTTTCTAAAGGACCGACTTTTCAGAGTGCAAATAAACAACACGTTTTCCACAGACCACATCAAGGAGACAGGAGTTCCACAAGGATGCATCCTCTCAGTAACCCTCTTCAACCTCAAAATCAGCAGAATCACAAAAGAAATACCACCCAACATGTTCTCTAGCCTATATGTTGATGACTTATGTATAGGCTACAGGAGTCAGGACATAAAAACAATCGAACAAAAGTTCCAACCTTGCATCAATAAAGTACATAAGTGGTTAAGCACAAATGGATTTAAAGTATCCAAAAGTAAAACATCATATATCCATTTCTGTCAAAACCAAAATCTACACACAGACCCAAAACTCACCCTAGAAGAAGAACCCATAAAAGTAACAGAAACCACCCGATACCTGGGCATTATTCTAGACAAAAAACTGTCTTTCATCCCACACATCAAACACTAAGTGAAAAATGTCTTAAAAAATAAAAAATACTGCAAGTCTAAGCCAGCACTAAATGGGGAGCTGACCTTACCATCTTACTGCGCTTATATAGAACACTGATCAGAACAAAACTGGACTACGGATGCTTCCCTATATGGATCAGCCCGAAGATCCCACCTAAAGAAGCTTAACACAGTTCACCACATGGGCATCAGAATCGCCCTAGGAGCATTCCGCACATAGCCCATCCCAAGCCTTTACGTAGAGGCTCAAGAACCTCCGCTTGAACTCAGGAAACTAAAATTAGCATTACAATATGCAGTCAGAACCATGAGCAATCCCAGAAACCTAGTCCCAGAATTATACACCCATCACAATTCACAGCACTACAGGCAAAACAAAATCCAACCACTCGGAACCCGTATAAAGGCACACACAGATGACCTAAAGCTAAGCCCAAGCTTAATAGCTCAAAACCATCATAGTTCCATACCCTCCTGGAAAATCAGAAAACCCAACATCATCCTGGACCTTGTCACAAAGAGAAAAGAAATTACCCAAACACATACTTAAACACCTTCTTTAAAGTCAGAGAAAAATACCCACAACACATACCCATCTACACAGATGGATCAAAGACTTCACACCAAGCAACAGCAGCAATATATACGAGCAGACACACAAAGAGAATAAAACTACTGCAAAATAACTCCATCTACAGTGGAGAAGCTCATGTCATAATTATGGTCTTACAATGTACAGAAGAAAATCAATATAGGAAAACCCTAATATGCACAGACTCTCAGTCATGCCTCAAAGCTCTGGAATCTTACACATCAGACCACCCCTTCATCCAGGACATCCAAAAAAAATCATCAAATTAACAGAAATGAGTACGACATCAGACTATGTTGGGTACCAGGACACAGCGGGATAGCCGGCAATGAAAAAGAAGACAAACTAGCCAGACAAAAAACAGAACACAACTAACCTCAGAATCCCCTTAACAGACTTAAAACCACTTATAAACACGTACATCAGACAAAATATGGCAAACTGAATGGGACACCCAGACCACAAACAAACTTCACGAAATACAACCGAAAATCGATAACGGCCCAAGAACCCACCATGGATGGCGCATAGACCAAGTCATCTACTCAAGATGCAGAATCGGACACACCAGACTAACCCACCAACACCTAATAAAAGGAGAAACCCCACCGATATGTCCAACCTGCCAAACACCTATTACGGTGAAACACATTCTAATAGACTCCCGATACAACGACAAGAAATCCAACTACCAAAAACCATTGAGGAAGCTCTCACTTGGGACATCTCAAGAACGACGCTGAAATATCTCACAACTATAAAGATAAAATCGGAAATATAGGAGAGACTAAAATATAAGGACAAAGTAAAAGTATACAGACTATAAATAAGTACAATATCCTGCCATTGGATACCATACCAATGCTAAATATAGCATTAAAATATAAATAAATAAATGTAATGGTGAAAATGTTTCATTTCTGCATTTGTAAAGAATGATCAAAGCCTGGGTCTGGCAAGTTTACTGCATCAACAAAACCTCAGTTTCTCAGGGCTTCTGGGTCATACCTGCTCCTGCACCTTTAGAAGCTACCATATATCCAAAAATAAACCAAAATGCATATCTGCATTATAAAGAATGTTTTGTTTTTGACTTGTGTCTGTGTTGTAGTGCAGTAAGACTTGTGGTAGCGGGATGAAGGTGAGGGAGGTAAAGTGTTACCAGGGAGAAGAAATCGGACACAGCTGTGACTCTGCACTCAAACCACAGGCCAGACAGAACTGTGATCTCCAACCGTGTTCTACCGAGGCCCCTGGTAAATACACACACAAACAACTAGTTTTGTGTACAAAGAATCCTTGAGCAAATTATAAATCTTTATACATAATAAAGAAATAGAAATAATTAGGATCTGTATGTAACAAACAGTGTAGAAGAGCGTAGGCAGATACACCTAGGACAAAGCATCAATCAATTGCTGGGCACAAACCCACTCAGACAGACGCACAGACTAAAAAGGGGCAATTTAGAACAGCCAATTTACCTTAAATCCATGTTTTTAGTCTGTGGAACGAAACGAGAACACAAGAAAATCCACATGGACACAAGAACAAGGAAGCCACTCAGCTAGGGATTCAAACCTGGATCCCCAGCACTGAGAAGTGAACGTGCTAACCACTGAAACACTGTGCCGCCCACTGATCCAAATAATATCATTACATCTCTTAATAATTATTATGTGTGTGTCTTGAAGCATTCATTCATTATCTCCTGCTTTATCCTATATTAGGGTCGCGGTGGGGTTCCCCATGCCCATCCAGGGGAGAATGTTTCGGGCGCTGGGCAGATACACCCAGGACATGGCGCCAATCTATCGCTGGGCACACACTCACTCACACAAACACGCACACATAGTGTGTTGGAGCAGGAATCAGGAAAAAAAAAACTTGCAGTTAGAATATGGTACAGTCTGGTACAATATAGTACAATAGTGTGATTGTTTAATTTGGATATTGATTTACTTTAGATATAACTCTGCTTTTGTTTTGTGACCCATAAGCTCAAGACATATGTGAAGACAAAGACACTGCAAACTGCGTGCTTGTGCTAAAAGTGAAGCTTTGTACACACTGGTACTACAGAAAAGCCTGCTGTCTCTCCTGCAAAACCAAAACTCACTAACAAGTGGGGCCTAACAAAGGCCTTTCCTTACAATGTGAAGAACCCACAAGATGCCCACGTAATGCATACCCTCACCTGCAATCTGTTTCCTACAGAGCTAGAACTGTCCATTTACTTTTAAAACAATCCACTGCCATGTTATCATTAAAATTACCTTTTGTTTTTTTTTAATCCTTTGAAACTGTGTCCTGTCAAGTTAACTATACAACTAAACTATTCTGCTACTTTTACCTATAGTTATATTATCTGTAAGACTACCGTTCTGTAATCTCTGAAACATTACCCTACACTGAATCCATCAACTGATTTCTGTCCTTTTGCAACCAAACCTGTAATCTAACCTGTTCCATTTTGGATGGTCTGTTCTGTTAAAGTTAATTACATGTTTTTCTAGCACAAATATCCTAAATTTACCTAGTAAACTGTCCTGATCTAACACCTTGTTTAATTTGCACCTAAAACACATCATGTGTTTGTTGCTGCTTTAGGAACGTGCTTTCCCGTTATCCGTGAACTATTCCACCATAAATACATCATCCCATTTACACTGAATGGCATAAATTACTGGTTCTTCTCAAACATTTCTGATCATTTCTCCAATCATAACCACCCTCAAAATACTCTACATAGACACATCACACTTTACCAACTGATTTCAGGGCCTTAAAATTAGTTCTTTCTTATACAATAAATTCTCATTCATACCTTGTTACCCTTATATAGACTGTACTGTTTCCCAAACCCCACCATAACCTGTTGAAACAAAAATGAAGGTGCTATAGTAATTACCCCTTCAGGCAGCTTCCATCACTGCATGTACTGTATTACTGATTCTGCACACGGGCACCGTTTATATTTTATTGTATAAAGTTTCTTATATTTACATTAAATTGATAAGCTCATGTGTAATTGTGGAAATTAAAGTCAGTGTTTTGCTATCAGTGTGTTATAAATGCTTTCTATACTACCCAACAGTAATTTAGATCTTTATTTTCTTTAAACCGTGTATGTTCACGAAACGTAACTGTAATTTCACAACCATGGGATTGACCATTGTTTTCCGGGTTTTCCTTTTGATTTTGGGTTGTGTTTAGACTTACACAGGCACATTTACCCAATGAACTTACTGGATTCTTCACTAGCTTTGAAATAACTAAGTTTCAAGCAATGTCGTGGATCCTTACTGGAAGGCTTGGTTCAGTGTGTTTTATCCAGAAAACATTTAGTGTCAGAACACCACCCCCAGAACAAGAGGCAACTCCCCATATTAAGATCCCTTTACATTAATATAAATGTATACACTGACACAAAAAAAGATCACCACCTGGATGTAATTATAACCTTGAGTTGCTGCGGTTGGTCAGGTCTGCGTTCAGAAATGTTATGTGCCCAAAGAATGAGGGTTGCTGACAAACATAAATATACTAAACGATCATGTTATTCCATCAATAGATTTTTTTTCTTTCCTGATGGCAAATTAAAAGACAACGTTGCCAGGATCCATTGAGCTTAAATTGTGAAAAAGAGGTTCAGGGTGCATGAGACATTATTTTCACACATGGATTGGCCACAACAGCGTCCCTGGAATAGAATGGCTCAGAATAATTGTAAAAATTCTTAATGATTAAAAATGAAACTTGTCTTTCATGGTGAAACCTATGAGGTCGGTCGGTATTTCCTCAACAATAGTACGCAAATGATACAATAATAAAAATTTGTATTTCTAATTCACGAATCATTAAGTATTTGTAATGTGGGAGGAAACCAGAGTACCCGGATTAAACCCACTCAGGCAGACGGCGCAAATGCAGATCACACCGAAAGGACCACTGTTCACCCCAAACTGAAATCTAACCTGGGACCTTCTTGCTGTGAGGCAGAAGTTAGTGTGAGGCACTAACTACTGCACTACTTTGCCTGTTTTGATGATGACCTTATGATATAAAAGAAGCTCAGTGATGTACAGCACTATTGAAAAGCTCCAAGTAATAAATAATAATGTGAGTGATAATGCTTGCAGTGCTCAGTATACAATTTCAAGTTTACCACATTCCGTTCTTGGAATGCTTTTGATAGATACTGACCGGGGCAGATTGGGACACCCCACAAGTGCTGCAGTTTTAAAGTTTTTCAGACCCATTCGTCAAGCCATCACAATTTTTGTTACTCAATTTCTTGTTACTCCCTCAAAATTCTATGGCTTTCACATTTTTGTAGCGTCTAACATCAACAATGAGTTGCTACACAAATGTCATGAAAATACATTGCTTGCGTTTTAGTTTGATTGTATTGCAGTTGAATAATTAGATATTAGTATTTTGTCTTTAGCACTCATTCCATTATTGACTAGTGTAAAGCAAGCTAATGTGAACTAACTAGGAAGAGCGTCTGAGCATCTGTACTAATCTGTTTCATTCATTCATTCATTATCTTTTGCTTTATCCTCTATTAGGGTCGCGGGGGGGGTTCCCCATGCCCATCCAGGGGAGAATGTTTCGGGCGCTGGGCAGATAGACCCAGGACAGGGCGCCAATTTATCGCTGGGCACACAGTCACTCACACAGACACACTCTATATGGGGCAATTTGGAGAACTCAATTGACTTGATCCATGTTTTTGGACTGTGGGAGGAAACCGGAGAACCTGGAGGAAACCCACGCAGACATGGAGAGAACATGGAAACTCCACACAGATTGGGATTCAAACCAGGAATCCCCAGCGCTGAGAGGTAGTTGTGCCTAAACACTAAGCCACCGTGCCTACCCCCCCCCTTACATACAATATAATACAAAAAAATATAGGAATACCTTAAACTATCTCTTCCTTATTGGAATATGGAATTTTTTCCATATTTGCCCAATAACAAAAAAATGGTGAGGTTGGGCACTGGTGTTGGTTGAGGCATTTAATGGGGTTACAGCCAGGCTCTGTGTGGACTTTTATTTCGCCAACAAAACCCGAAGGAAACCCACACAGACACGAGAGGAGAACATGGAAACTCCACCCAGATTGGGATTCGAACCGGGAATCCTAAGCCGTAAGAGGCGAACGTGCTAACCATTAGTAATCTAATTAATTCACGCAGTAATCTGATTAGTAATCTAATTAATTCATTTCTAATCTCACCAAATTATGATGTTACTAATAAACCATAATATGCATAATCTTCAAAACTACAGAAATAGTTTATAGTTCAGATAATTCTTTTGAAGCCATTTTATTGTATAATGTACATTATAGTGAAGGTAGAACACAGCACAAGGTATACGACAGGCAGAAATATTTTTTTGTCCTAAAAATATGCTGCCATTTTACTGCTCATGTATTTATTATATTTTCAACAATAAACAAGAGCAGATGAGTCTATAACAGCATGTTTATTGTAACAATGTACAGTAGATGATGACAGCGGTTTTTAAGATGATGTAAACTTAGGTAACAACAGTTACATACAACTACAGATGTCAGTCCATTCCCACAATGTGTTTGAGTCTGTCACTGATGAGGGTTCAGCACAATAACTACAAAATATATTAGTAACTAAAAGATGCATTTTAATAATACTGGCACTCACACACACACACGTGAGGTTTTAGTACAGTGCACTTACAGCAACTTATGGTTTTTGCTACCTTCATTACTCTAGAGAGCCTCTGGAAGGAAAACATTCAGGAGGTCTCAATATTCTAAAGAGCTTGAGAAAATTCACAGGTCATACAGAACCTCCAGAACAGTGGCGATGGACCAGGCCTGTGTTTCACAGCTAAAGGCGCAGTACTGTCCATTTTCATTCGTCAGCTCAGGCAGACCTTTCCAGGAAGATCTTAAAAAGATGGAGAATTTAAGATATTTAAACAAGTGTTGAAAATTAACTGGTGGCATTTTACCTCTGCCCTCTTACAAAAACTTAAAACTCTTTTTTATTAAGGTTTAGCTGTGGGTTGGAAAATTGAGGATGCAAGATTTATTGTTTGATAATTTTGTATCTATTTTTGAACAAGAGATCCGCTTTAGTATTCATTCATTCATTATCTCCCGCTTATCCTCTATTAGGGTCGCGGTGGGGTTCCCCATGCCCATCCAGGGGAGAACGTCTCGGGCGCTGGGCAGATAGATCCAGGACAGGGCGCCAATCCATCGCTGGGCACACACTCACTCACACAGACACACTCTATAGGGGGCAATTTTTTGAGAATTCAATTAACTTGATCCATGTTTTTGGACTGTGGGAGGAAACCGGAGAACCCGGAGGAAACCCACGCAGACACGGGGAGAACATGGAAACTCCACCCAGATGGGGATTCGAACGGGGAATCCCTAGCGCTGAGAGGCGAACGTGCTAACCACTAAGCCACCGTGCCGCCCCGCTTTAGTATGACTTTGCAATTCATACTAAATCATTCATTCATTCATTCATTCATTATCTTCCACTTCATCCTATATTAGCGTTGCGGTGGGGTTCCCCATGCCCATCCAGGGCAGAACATCTCGGTTGCTGGGCAGATACACCCAGGACAGGGTGCAATCCAACGCTGGCACACACTCACTCACACAGACACACTCTATATGGGGCAATTTTCAATTGAGTTGATACATGTTTTTAGACTGTGGGAGGAAACCAGAGAACCCGGAGGAAACTCCACCCAGATGGGGATTCGAACCGGGAATCCCTAGTGCTGAGAGGCGAACGCATACTAAATCATTTCATTTAAATTCAAATATCAATTAAATTATTAATGAATATAAATTATAAATGAATATAAATTTAATATTAATTATGCGATGAATATAAACACAGTACATTTCATGTCAATAAATAACAAATCTGAACAGAAAAAAAAAGACAATTACCTTTCCAAATGAACAAAATGACGAGAAAGAACATTCTTCACCAGAAACACGGTCTTGTCATAAGTTTCCTTTCCCAGCTTCTTGGCAAAGTATAATTTAGCACGCAGAAAGTATCCAACTGGCCAAAGCCATTCCTATGAAATAATATTAATAAGAGCAATTAAAAACAAATTATATTTATATGAACGAATATAAGAAATTCTGTGAGAATGTGCATGTAAAATCAAAGGAAATCAGTTCTGCAAAAACTCTGGAATAACTGTACAGATAATGTTGCTGATGCTTCAGTAATGTAATTACAGTGTGTTTCTCACTAAGCAAAATTGTTAGTCTTCACTCTTCTAGACTAGTAGTGCAGGTGATGTCTTTAAAAAGAGCAAACCAATATAACAACAGAGCTACTGAAACATATAGGACAGTAAAAGGTATTTTTCTTACAGGACCCTGGTGATAGTTGAAACCTTTGGCAATGTTGTATTTGTCATTGTCAAGAGAGTTGTCGTAAACACCACAGTAAACCATGTCACTGTTAAAGAAAGACAAAGTTATATACTGTAGAAGTGGATATAAGCGTATTTGTTCCAGATACAGGCACAACTCTTACTCTGGATCGAGTGTTTTCATTCCCAAAGGGCCAAGAAGTTTGTCCTCAGCTACACACAGAGCCTCCCAGGCTCTCTCAACCGTAAACAGCTCTGGGGCCTAAAGTAAACAGAATGTAATTCACAATTATTCTGTGTATAGTTTAAACATTTTATATAAAAAAGAGAAATAACAAGAAAAAAACGACAAGAATATGTGGGCACCAGACTATAATACCCACATGACCTTTTCAGTCACCCATAAAAAAACTGGCAAAAATGTCCTTAAGTTCTTATAGTCTCTATATTTTCTATAGATCATGAATAATAAAGTGTACTTACCACCACCATAGTGATGGTGAAGTTGGGTCGCAGCTGGTAGTCACACCATGGGTTTGAGGCTCCGACACTGTCTTTATAAATGCCTCTCTTGTGCACCAGCTCGGGGTGTTTCTCATTAGCATCATTGGGGTCATGAGACACATAAAACATTTTCTCAAAATTTTCCTGGATCTTCCTGTTCCAGTCCTCATAGGGCACAGAGAGCGTTTTACCTGGACAGTGAAATAAAACCACATTACCTGAAAAATCTCTGGTAATAAAACAGCCTGCTGTTGTAAGGAGAATTATAAAAACACATTGTGTATGCTGACTGTATGCATTTCATTGTATTACATACAAACATGTCCAATAAATAACCATTCAGAATCAATCGAGATTAAATATTTAAGTAATATGGTGTGGTAGCTTCATGGTAAGTGTTTTGGTCTAGCAATCCAAGGGTTGTGGGTTCAAATCCCATGTCCACATTATTGCTACATTACAATACCTTTACATTTAGTCATTTAGCAAATGATTTTATACAAAACAACCTACAAATTAGAGAACAAAGCAAGTCAGTAGTTATGAAAAAACCATCTAAACTGAAGAATTATTAAACCTGATTAGTATCTGATCCTGCACAAGATGTGTTTTGCATTGTTTCTCAAAGATGCTAAATGAGACCATTTTGCAGTGGTGAATTAGAACCATGGCGAGGTGGAATCACTAAAGAGAGTCGGAGTGTGTTTTGAAAATATAGATTGGGGCAGAACCAGAAATGCTCATGTAGGCCAGAATTAGTGCCTATTGCTCCAGGGGTATATTATAGCCAACCCGGTGTTCTGTCCCTAACCATCCAGTTGGGATCTTTGTAAGGTGCATTGGATAGAAGTGTCTTTTAAATGTACCTAATGTAATGTAAAGTAATATTAAAATAATCTGACATCTTCATAAAACTTTAGCAACATTGATTCTGTGTAATGTACTGTAGATGTGAGTATAGCTTCTTTCTTACCGTCCACATGGATGGTGACAGAGCTGTAAGGAAACAGACCCTGCTGATGCAGCTCCACTACCCAGCGAACAGCAGACTTGCACAACCCCACTATCTCCACTGCTGAGCCATCTCTGTTTCAAACAACCAGATGGAATACTTTCTTGCATCATACACAGCATGGCACATTGAGAAAAATAATATACAATTTAAAAATTAAAGTTAATAATAATAATAATAATAATAATAATAATAATAACTCCTAGGATACACACAACAAACCTTAAGTTACCTACAATTTAATGCAAATATGAGCATAATTGCTAATGCTAATGGAATTAAATGGAATTTTGCTAATGGAATTTAAAAAAAATACAATAAAAATATATAGGAGTTTCCATGTTCTCCTCATGTCCGTGTGGGTATTTTCCAGGTTCTCCAGTTTCCTCCCACAGTCCAAAAACATGGGTTTAAGGTTAATTGGCTACTCTAAAACAAAAGGCATACCTGGGTGTAGCAGGAATCCCTTTGTTGCGAGCATGCTCACTTTCTCCCATTTTATCCATCCATGTGCCACAATTAAAGCGATTTCCACCATAAACGAAGGCAGAGTCTGGATTTACTTTAGCGACAATGTTAAATCCTGCAGAACACAACATGATTAAACATACATCACTTACTGTTGGACCACTTTGCTATTTGCCCCAGAAGCATTATGAGTATTTTATCAGGTTAATACAAAATTGTTACCTTCATCCCTCATGTTGCGGTCGATCTGCGGTCCAGCATTTCTCTCTCTAAACTCGATGCCCTGCATGTGTCGCTGAAGCGCTTCATGAATAACTTCAAAAAGTGGCTGATCCTGTAAAAGAATGTGTCCTACTTATGCTACACAAAGATCCAAATATGGCTAACATCCTATGTTCCACTGCTGGTGGAGGGTCCATTTTATTTAATGCAGTTCCATTTCTGCTCACAGAACATTTAATTGCTCATTATGAGCAAAGAGTTATATCAGTCCTTTGTACATTTCTTTCCAAAATGCATCTGGTTTGTTTGGATGTTCAGTAGCATATTTAAAACATTAAGTTTTATGGTGAGGTTACAGATAATACAGCTTCTGACTCTTTCATGGGGTATTTTATTCCTACAATACAAAACAATACAATATATATATATATATATATATATATATATATATATATATATATATATAAATGACATATAAATCCTTGGCAATCATACAAAAATTTCAATTTACCCATCTTACCAACAAATTCAGTTTTGCCTGGTAGTTTTTATCTTCTACAGATCTCATATGAACAATTTCTTAACATACTCTATGGAAACTACAAACTAAAAATGACTTGTATCTCCTTTTAGCATTCCTCTGCTTTTTTTACAGGCATTTAAATAATAGAGGTTAGCAAATATTTTTAGAAATATGATTGCGCTGACTGTTGTAGGTCAACTGAGGTATAAGACCATGCAAAAATAATCTGAGGTTTTAGGGTTGCTGGATACAGAAACCTTTACTACTATCCGACACCTCAATTTAAACCAGAGTTGATGTTGTTTTTGTGGTTGTGCCATTTTATTAATCCTGTTTCAGTACCTTAAAATTCCCACCATTTTGCTATGTGATACCACAAAAAGCACATCAAGTACTTCCAAACATTAATGAGAATGGTTCAAAGAGGGTCTTCTAAGGAATAATGAAAGTTATCCAGGATAAAAATGAAAGGACAGATGTTGTGTAAGAGTAGGCTCAAGTTGATTTAGTATGTTTGGACTTCCTTTCAAGTTTAAAGATGCATTTTCTTTGCATTAATTCTTAGCAATTAATTGATGTTAATGTCACTATTTTAACAACTTTCTGTAATATTTACATGGTACTGGATCTTACCACAATGCCAGGGGCTTGGGGCATGGAGTCATCAGTTGGGTACATTCTGGACACAGGGCACTTAAGGATGCTTACTCCATCTGGCACTACTTTGCAGTAATCCTGAATACACTGCAACCACCACCACACTGCATCCCTGCAATTATATCTCGCTGCTACCCCCTCACCCAGAAGATTGGGGATCAGCCCGTGCCGTAGAGTCCCGGCAAATGCAAGGATGATGTTTCTGAGAAAGAGAAAAGCAAGTTCTGTAATTCTATTCATCATTTGGCCATGGATTTCTCTTTGATCATTTCTTGTCATCAAGCAGCCATGTATTATGCTATTTATTTTTTTAGTCCACAAACAGCATATCTTGAAAAGAAGAGATATTTTATAAGCACGGTGGCTTAGTGGTCAGCACGTGCGCCTCTCAGCGCTAGGGATTCCCGGTTCAAATCCCATTCTGGGTGGAGTTTCCATGTTCTCTCCGTGTCCTCGTCGGTGTCCTCCCACAGTCCAAAAACATGGATTAAGTCAAATGAGTTCTCCAAATTGCCCTATATAGAGTGTATGTGTCTGTGTGAGTAAGTGTGTGCCCAGTGATGGATTGGCGCCCTGTCCTGGGTGTATCTGCCCAGCGCCCAAAACGTTCTCCACTGGATGGGCATGGGGAACCCCCCCCCCCCCCGCGACCCTGATATAGGATGAAGTCGAAGATAATGGATGGATGGATGATTAGTGACATACTTTGCTTTTGTAAATATGAACAAATTAAACACATTTAATGAATGGTTTGTTTTTTTTAAAGTAAAGTTGGGTCATAGCTCACTAATTTGTGCAATTCAAAAATAACATTTTATGTACAAAACTACTATATATATATATATATATATACACAAAAAAGTAGAAAAAGATTTAGTTTTGTACAACATTAAACATCTGACATTTAATATCTAGCTGTCATTACTATTCATATATCACAACCTGTCACAATATGTAAATATTTCATAGTACATGTACTGAATTCCCAAACCACATTAACAGAAGTGTCACTAAAAAGAAGTAGAAAATAAAAGCACTTTCTGTCTGCCAAAGTGATGAATTTAGAATTCAGTTAGTGTGAGTAACCTAGTGACCTAGATGACCTAGATGACCTAGATTACGGAATAGACAAATAACATATGGTGTATGTTACCTGGCTTCTAGGTGGCGTCCAGTGAGTAGCATGAGACCTCGCAGGGCAATAAATGTGTCTCTTCCCCAGCATCTAAAAATTCCAGCAGAGAAATGGGGCAACCCTGCAAATGTATGCAGCATTAAGAGATATTATGTTATACGAATGCGGTGATGAAAAACAGTTTAAAACACTTTTTGTGTAGTGACCTGCTGCCATCGAAACACAGCACTGTTCTTCCTCTTTTGTTATGTCATTGGCACGTCTTGGGACATCATGCAGTGCAGGAGAGAGTGGCGGAAGAGCAGGAAAACGACCTACACCACACATCTGCACTGAACCCAAAGCCAACAGACGGACAAGCGATGATCCATCCTGCACAAAACTGAAGAAACAAACATCAACAGCACTTTCTTAGTAGATGCAACATCAAAATCAATAATGGCATTTACAACCAGAAGAAAGTATCTTTTTTGAGTAATATAAAAAATGTTTACAACTTGTGAATTGAATTTTATAATGCGATATAAGCTATAATATAATTCTAAAATGAATTCTACAATGTTTTTGTCAATGATTATTATGACGAGACTGGAATTTGCCACAAAGCTTCCTTCAGACAAATGAGACCATCAATTTAACTCACATGTGCAAAAAAGAATTCAAAGAAAAGTAACATTGTAACAGTGCCAGTTCCATTAGTTTGTTATTTAAAATGGGTTATTCTTTCTATTAGAAGAAACCCAACAATTTCATCCATGTCTGTGGGTTTAACTTGCAGTCAGTACTATAATTTATTTTTACATGTATTAAGTAACGAACAATAATAACAATTAAACCATGTAGTGTACTGTAGACAGCATTAAATACAACTTAACACAACTTTTTTAAAATAGTATATTATGGCTGACCGTGACATCTGTTTGAAGGTAGCGTCAAGGGCCGTGGTGTAGGCACCAACCAGGATGGCATCAAAGTAGCAGGGGATGAGGTAGCGTGGAATATGTTTCAGGTAGTTGAACATGGCCTGGAACCATTGACCCACCTACCCACCAAAATGGACATAAGCATTAGCAAACCTCTGTGTTTCACATGAATTGAGTTTAAAAATAGATTACTTCCTAACCAAGCCATTTACACTCACGGTCCACTTTATTAGGTACACCTCATTGTTTATAGAACGACAGACTAGATACAGTATACATAGAGTACATAGTCTATATAGTCTAGTATAGAAGTCCTGTTTTTTTCCTCCACATAAAAAAATGCTCACCTCTCCAAGTGATCCTCCGCGAGTCACCAGTCGGTTACTGACATAGTCGATCATCCAGTCCCCTTGCCTTAAATTATCACAGAATGGGTGTCCCAGGTCATTTTTAGGTCGGATATCAGCCATTACAGAAATCAGTCCTGTGAAATGACATGCAACCAGTTTAGGAGAAAAATTTGATACATAGAGTTAAATATTACATATATAAAAGTGAAATTCTACTTTAAAGAGTTTAGTTCTCATGGTTAAATTACATACACATTAATCCCTTCAAAACAGTTTTGCTGACTCATTAATATTTAAAATTACATTATATAATATAAACCTTTATATATAAATTTGATAAAAGTTCAACTAGATTTAGTTTAAAATAAAACAAAATATTATGGTTATTAGAACATAGCTAAAACAGCGACTTTACATGTGTGAATAATTTAGTCATGTTCAGTAATAATAATAACTTAATTTAGTAGGTAGTAGCTATTTTTAAAGTATTATACCAGCAAGAATGGTTATAGTTGATCCTTATATACAGTTTTAGTCCATAAAAAGTTATCTTGAAGGTATAATAATGAATAATCTGGTTTATACCTTGCAGCCCACCATACTTAAGGGTGGTCCACCCAGGGATATTATAACATCCTCCTCCATCCTCTTTCTCCTCTGCATCGCAACGAAACAGTAGGACATTGAGATCAGCCAGGGTGAGATTTTCAATTATCCTACACACACACACAGAACATTTCCTCAATAATTTTGGCATTAAAACTAAAACTAAAACTAAGGAACACTCATTTTAATGACTGTGGAATATACCAGGGCAGTGATGGTGAGTTGGTTTACTGTGTCATGTATAGGATTATTAACAGGTGGGATGTGGGTACCGTGTGTATGTATATTTCAGGGATCACTTACTCTCTAAGTGGAGTTTTCAGTATAGCTGGAATGTTACTGTCTGTTATACTTCCAGCTTTATACTGAAGATTAAACTGAACCAAGTGACCCCTCAAAATCCCTACCAGCTCCTGAGCCTTCGAGTCCAAACTCACTCTGCAAACAAACAAGAAAAACAACAATAAAAATAATGATAGAACTACTGTTAGTATTTAAAATATTTATAGTAATCAAGACCCAGTGGTAGACAGTAACATTTAATTTTAGAATGTATATGTTATGAATTAGGGTTGTTCAACCCATTGCCCATAAATGACAGTTCACCAGTCTATCACAGGGCAAGCATGAAGACAAAAACATACTTAAAGCGTTAATTAAACTACTAGCATGTTTTTGGTTCAGTGGAAAATAAAGAGCTACTGAGAAAACATGGATAACATGAAAACTTAACTGCAATGTTAAAAAATGTATAGTATGCAATATATATGTATCTTATCACACGGACAGATACATGGTATGGAACCTAAATTAGCTGCAGAATCTTTCAGATATACAATTACTGGCGAACTACTAGCACACTTTTAAAACATAAAAAGAAAAAGAAAATTACTCAACAAAAGTAAATAGGTAAAACATTTTTGTTCACGCACACCTTGTTTCCATGAGGTGAATCTTTCCCAGTATTAACTGTCTTAAAATAAATAAATGTAAATATCATTTGCCAAAAATTATACGGTTTGTGTTTTTTTTAATACTACAGCAGAGATGGAATAAAATATAGATATGTTGTGGAATGTTTGTTAAAACCTAAATGAAATGAGGCTGCCGGGTGTCAGACGCTCGAACGCAATCTCTTGTACAAATTCGCTGCGACCACGTGACGTCACTTCAGCCTGCTTCACCACACCACTGTCACTGATCTGTGACACAAAGAAAATTGTTACTGACAGCCAGCAATTTAAACATTTTCTCCAATCCAGCTTTTTTAAATATTTACTGTTTCATTTTGTGACAAGATGTAAAATACTTTTTATTACTTTTAACCAATTATTGTATTTGGTTATTTCTTTTGATAAATCTTGTAAATTTAAAAAATAATTTTAATAAATGTAATACATTTCTTATAATTTACTGCATTTAATAACTTTACTTACTTTTTAAATAGTCATCTATACAATTTATAATAATTTATAATATACAAACCTTTAAAAATGAACACATAAAATATTACAAAAAATAGTCAAGCAACTTTTCTTGTTGTTATTAGTTCCATGAAATAATTATAATATATATATATATATATAAAATATATATATATATATATATATTGAGGCGGCACGGTGGCTTAGTGGTTAGCACATTCGCCTCTCAGCGCTAGGGATTCCCGGTTCGAATCCCCATCTGGGTGGAGTTTCCATGTTCTCCCCGTGTCTGCGTGGGTTTCCTCCGGGTTCTCCGGTTTCCTCCCACAGTCCAAAAACATGGATCAAGTTAATTGAATTCTCAAAAATTGCCCAATTGCCAAATTTAGTGTGTGTATGTGTGAGTGAGTGTGTGCCCAGCGATGGATTGGCGCCCTGTCCCTGGTCTATCTGCCCAGCGCCCGAGACGTTCTCCCCTGGATGGGCATGGGGAACCCCACCGCGACCCTAATAGAGGATAAGCGGAAGATAATGAATGAATGAATGAATATATATATATATATATATTTTTTTCCCCCAGTTCTGTAAAATTAAAATTATTAAGTATAGATTTTGCCAAAATAAATTCACTTTAATAACAGGTCACATTTGGCTGCGTCATACAGTGTGAGAATAAAATGTACTAAAAGGAGAAATACTTGGCAGATTGATCTATTTCCATTCTTGTCTATTCTATATGGTGTGGATGAAAACAAGAGTTGTAATATGATCTGACTGTAGTTCATGTTTATACATATAGTATAGGACACTGATGTGAAATTTATTTAGCACAAAAGTAAAAAACATATAGGTCTAGTTAACAAAACATCTAATTTACATACTCTGATTTTTTCTTCTCTTTGTGGCTATAGTATGTTTTCATAAAATTCTCAGCAACAATCAATATTTCAGTGCATCCTAAATGACTTTATAGTTTGGGCTTTAAAAAAAATCTTACATTTTTGAAAAATTAAATATATTTTATTGTCTTTTGGTAGCTTAATATTTTCAAGGGACAAAAAAATAAAGATTTGATCTAAATTTGGCAATTTAATATTGGTGTTACTTTGGAAATTGCCTTGGTAACACATTGAACATGATGTGTATTGTTGTAAACAATAGAAAACAAGTTTTCATAACCAATTACATGCAGTAAATCGCTGAATAAAATGTTTTTTTAAATGTTGCTGGTTTTTACACAACTATACTACATAAATATGCTATCAAATATTTCCTTTTAGTAACAATTTAAATAACTGATCTAAACTAACTGATATGACTTAAACTAACCAAAGTTAGAACAAAAACAAGAACAAACACTTACCTGGATATGTTCTTTTATCTCCACTGAGTACTCAGGCAGACCATTAATGCTCTTCTTATCTTTCTTGTAGGAACCAGTTTGAATCTCCACAGTCCGGGCCTCCAATACCACCTCTTCAATCTTACCTGAGGCAGAGGGAAAGATAAAAAGGAAAGACACAAACTTAATCAGTACAATGGTGCATTTATTATTTTGGATATTTCTGAATAGACATCATCAGATTTTCAAACTTACCAGATAACAAAACAAAAAAAAATTAGACCTTTATTAATTGGGCAAAATACTCATTACAGCATATTGGTAAACCAAATATGACCCTTTGCTTTCTGTAACTGATGGGATCCTTTCTGCAGTAATAACTTCAACTCAACATTTCTAGTATTTTTTTTATTACAAGGATAATGTTTTTTATGCATGAATTTAGTGTTTTTCTTTCTTATCAACTATCCACAAAACAACGTTTCAATACTTTCTGGCTTGTCCACTGTGATTTAATAAAACTGCAGACATAAAGCTCTCTATAAAAATGAGCTTTATAGAAAGCAGCAGCTTTCTCCTTGCAACACTGCCATGCACACTATTGTTGTGATTACTACTGTACAACAGAGAAATGTATCATATCAGATAGACAAATATGATTAGTTGTCAAAATGTTCATTGTTAGAAGTAAGCAAAAATATAATCAATGATTGACAAGGTTTTACAAATGTAAATACCAAAATTATCATACTTAAACTAGTTTAATTGTCATCCCACTGCAAAATCACTTCTATAAATATTTAGAAAATTAGAAATGCTTTATTAGAACTATACTATAAGTGTCCTATTATTTTAGCAAACCATGAAAACACATCTCTGCCCATATATAATATGAATAGTAAATAAAACAGATGTCAGGTTTTAAAAAGGCATAAACTGTTCAGTAGGAGAAGTACTGTGAACTTACCAGGAATGAACATGGGAGGAACTTCCTTTGCATACTGATGGTGTTTTGGGTTGCGGAATGCAGTCCGACACACAGATACAACAGACTGGTGTGAGCTAGGAGAGTGACGTGTTATTGCAACAATATCCTCATCCACCTGATCCACAAAAACCTGAACCGAGTAACAGTAATAAAATAATACACAATAAATATACAATTTACCATTAACATTTACAGAGAACTATCTTAAATCAGTAAAAGCCTTTAAACTTTACTAATAAAGCCCACACTTTGTAGAAGGATGTCCAACAAAACTTTTACAGTTGCAATATTCATTTACATGTTACTTTTGGCCACTTAAAATGTCTTACTTTAGTTATTACCGTTATTATTATAACTACTACCTTTGAAACATTTACTACCACAAGTTGTAGATTTTTAAACGAATCTACAGCTACATTTAGATCATAGATACATTTAGATCTAGCATTTAGATTTTAAATCACCTTCGAAAAACCTATAGCTAATTTATCTAAATTCTATAAAACAAATGGCTTTTTACATAAAGTGAAACATATAATGAAACTTTATGTTGAAAAAAATATTTTTCAGACCTATTTTAATTTCTATTGTTTCAAAACCGATAAATACACAATATAAAATATTAGTGTTTCTAAAAATTTTAAGCCTTATAATAGACATCTCTGACCGAAGGGTTATAAACTTCTTTTATGAGGAAATACACACCTAAGAGGTACATTGAGAGCTACAGACCTTGAAAACAGCATTTTTGTTACTTTTTTGTTACATTTTGTTTTAAAAGGATGAGACAACATTCACACACACATATACACATCCATTCACACACACTTAAGGCATTTACCTGATTAAAACCATTAGCTGCTAGCTCCTGGTGCAGCCTGTTCAGTGCCAGTTTGCCTGCAATGATGCCTGTTTGCAGGTTGACCTCACCAGGTGTTGACTGCTTGGCTTGAGGGTTCCATTTTTGATAAAAGCGCTCCTCAGTGACTACTGAGATCTATTACATAAACAAAAACAACCATGTTAGATCATTTACACTATGATAAAACATAAGATAAATTTTTTATAAGATTCATTTTGTAAATTGCATATACACACACACACTCTATACGTGCTTTTGTTTATGTGTAAACCATGTGCACTGGGCTAAAAGCTAATGCTTAACCGGAGTGTGTTGTCCTACCTGATGAGGTACAAGCTCATCATAACCTCGAGTGCTCCCAGTAGCACAGCAAGCCATCGAAACAATTGCAGAGCTGGGCAAAGTATCAAATGCTGAACGGATCTGTAACACAGAATCATTTGTGTGTTTATTTAAATGTCCATAAGATATTTAACATAATATCCCTAGTAAAAGTCTTCATTATTATGAAAAGAAATTTTGGCTGTACGTTTCCTAATGTAAGTTTTTTCCAAAGGTCAGTTAAAATTGGAATTCATCCCAAACATGTTACAGTGGTTTTATGGGTGGTACTCATTTGTATTCCATCTCGCCAACTCCATTTCACAGTGCACCTTGATTTAAGAGGTGAAGATGTAAACAGAAAAAGGCATTTCCCTTAAGGTATTTTATAATTTTCTGCCTTCCAGAATTCAGATGGATACACTGTAGATCAAATGTGGTAGTTGAGTTATTGTGTAGTTTGCTTAAAATTTAAATCCATCTTTGATTAACTGTAATTGAACTTGACACTTTTAATTCGTTTGAAATCTTTAACATTATCCTTAACCATTACCCAACTATAGCTTAAAATATCTTAAATGGCTATATAGATATCTAGATAGATTTGGTCATACTGTGAATATTCTTATACTCTAAACAAAATTCATATTAAAGCTTTTAGCTACCTGAATAGGACACTCGTTATCATGCGTGATGTCCAAAAACATGGCATGGGCGATGCTGGGAAACAGAGGACGAAGGTTGGGCTGCATGAAAGCTCCTACTGGTTCTCCTCCATAACGGTAGACCAAACGACCTTCCTCATGACTGTCTCCAGCACTCATGGCCTCTGTTATGTACAGATACAGTATTATCTACAGTTTGAATCACCTTGATTTAAATCACTCAAAAAGTCATATTAACAAATTGTTATAAAAAAATGGGCGTGCAATTTATTTTATATACACCTTTTCTTCTTTTCATGTATAATACTGTCTAAAATTTTTGTGTCTGTTGTGGGTGATAAGCACACATTCAAATAGTTTACTAATAGAATCAAGCTAAATAAATTAGGCTTTACCATTTAAATAAATTAATATTACTGCTATACAAAAGTATATGTTCTATTCATCGGATTACAATCTGTTAATATATATTCTACAAATATTGCAGTTCAAGTTTAGCTAATGGCGGCGCGGTGGCTTAGTGGTTAGCACATTCGCCTCTCAGCGCTAGGGATTCCCGGTTTGAATCCCCATCTGGGTGGAGTTTCCATGTTCTCCCCGTGTCTGCGTGGGTTTCCTCTGGGTTCTCCGTTTTCCTCCCACAGTCTAAAAACATGGATCAAGTTAATTGAATTCTCGAAATTGCCCCATATAGAGTGTGTCTGTGTGAGTAAGTGTGTGCCCAGCGATGGATTGGCGCCCTGGCATGGGTCTATCTGCCCAGCGCCCGAGACGTTCTCCCCTGGATGGGCATGGGGAACCCCACCGCGACCCTAATAGAGGATAAGCGGGAGATAATGAATGAATGAATGAAGTTTAGCTAATTCTACAGTATAACTGATTTTCTCCACAACTACTGACTTGTGGTTTTCACATTTGCAAGTCGCTTTGGATAAAAGCGTTTGCTAAATGACTAAGTGTAAATGTAAATGTACATGCTAAGCCTGTCAGTCTATCAGACTTTACTTTTCATGCATGGTTTATTTATTGTGGACAAGTGCATGTTTTATGAGCCCAATAATGCCATAGTTATGTGAGAACATTATTATTATTAGTAGGATTTTAATATTATTATTAGTAGTAGTATTTTTGTTAGTTGTGTGTACGTCTGTTGATACCTCCATAAAAAAAACATTTTCTATTTATTATAAATTTATATTTTCCCAATGGTGAAATTCTGAACCTTTCTGCATGTTTAATTCAGCTAGGGCCAGTTCACTGTATGTTCAATGTATAACAATTTTGTCCCAATCATTGTGTGTGGAGGTGTTTTGTGTGTTTGGTTTGTCTTCATTTCAATCTGCGGCTGCCAGAGACTGGAACTCCTTGCAAAAATCACTAAAAATGACTGATTTTATACCCATGTCCTCTTTTAAGAATGCTATTACAAATGTTCTTACTGAATGTTGTAACTGCAGTAATTTAGACACTTTATAATGCTATTGTTGTTTTTGTTGTCTTAAAGTGTTGTTTGTATGCTGTATGTTTTTATTTTGTTGTTTTTTGTCAGGCTGTCATTGTAAATAAGAATTTGTTCTTAATGATTTGCCTGGTTAAATAAAGGTCTACAGGTGTGTTTGTGTGCTTGTTTCAATATATACCTCTGATTAGGGAGGTGATGCCTAGTCTAGTAACAAACACATTGTCCAGCTCCTCGCTGCCTGTGAACAGCTCAGCCACCACGTACAGATTGGGACGGACAGAGCGCGCTGATCCTAACATGAACTATCAACCACCATCATGGGTTAGGGTCAGGACGCAGCAAGTGGGATAAAAGCAAATCAACCAGGGAAAGGAAAAGGAGTGAAAGAATGTAAATAGGTGAAGTCAATTTGATAATAAAAGGGTAGCAGTTAGAAAAGAGAGTGTGGAAACATAAGAAAGAAAAGAGAGAACGGAGGTGACAGAAAAAATAAAAGGAAAGGGAAAAAAAACAAAAAAAGCAAAAAAAGTTGGAAAGAAGAAAGAAATGTGCATGAAAATAGTTGACAAAGCAAAAAAATGCAAGAGACAAAACATACTTCATTAGTGTCATGCTAGCATGTAGCATAATCATACACACACACACACACACACACACACACATAAACACTTATGCATACACACAGACATACACACACTACCTCTGATCAAACTGGTTATTCCCAGTCGATTAACAAATACATTATCAATCAGCTCGCTGCCTGTAAAGAGTTCAGCTATTACATAGAGATCTGGTCTGACGGCCCGCGCTGCACACAGCATCGCCTGCAGAGTCATAATGTGTCAATAATCAATCACTAATTATCAACATTTTTCTTTCATTGTCTTTAGGGCTTGGTCCTAAAATTGGGTACAAATGATGTTCACTGATGTTTTCCATTTGGGAATAATCTTTAATATGATAGTTTTTAGAAATGGTGCAATAACTTTTTCAGACAGACAACAATTGTTTCTCTGCTTCTTTATGTTATTGCTGATTTTTTTCTTATTGCTGATGATATATTAATTAGAGCATAAGATTAGCAGAATCAGAGTACTTTTTACAATCTTAATTTCTATATAGGACTGTAAAAGTTAAAAAAATTTCACACACTACTTCTGAATTTGGACTACATTTTTTGGTAAATAAATAATGACATGATGTTATTTAATCAGGTGTATTCACTAACATTAGTAGTCTTTTTATATTCATATTATTAAGTAAAGAACTATTATATAGATGTATTTATACACAACGCAAATCTACTGCATAGTCAAATTCTTTCTACTATTTAGACTTTTGATTAACTTAGCAAAGTTATTGGAAAACACTTACAGAGTACAGACATGTTCAAGCACAACAATGTGGAAACATAAGGAACCATTTTACACAGGAATTGGCCAAGACTATTATATTGAGTATTTGTAAGGCCAAGTCAGAATCTTTACCCACTGCTTCACCAAACAACTCAGTGTACTTTTACAGTGTTACCCACCACAAACACAAATCTCTTTGCTCAGATTTCACAAAAATCCTAAGGCTGTCAAAATCATTAAAAGAACAATAGAAACCTATTTGGTTCTATTAGTAAAAACTCTTTTATAAATGTACCTCAGCTACGTGGAGAGGTGTGGAGTGGCAGTTGTCAAGACGGACGCCTGCAAAATGTGTCGCTGTGATCTCTGTGTACTTCTGCATGTGTGCCCACAGGTATGGGCAATCCTCAGGTTTACTGCCATAACATAACTTTACACTGTCGCCCCAGCAGATCAACTCACGTCTGATGTACACATTAGAGCCTGAAATACAAAACAATCTGATTTTAGTGTATTTCATTCATTTGTTTTGTTCAGACCTAAAAGCACACTGCAATTTCACTCTCCTCTTAAAAAACAAACAATGTGGACATTATTAACAGGTTTTCTCAAGTTGCACTGAACACAGAACCCAGTGCAGAGGGTTAATCCATGGAATGCCCAGAGTATGGGGAATTTTTTAAATATTTTTCAATTCATATCATTGTATTTGGAAACCATACAATTCATTGCACTTGTGAAATGACAATAAAGTTATTAAGATAGGTGTGGATACCTATTATTAAAAGGGTGGTGGACTGGGTTTCGAATTCTGACAAGTTCTCACTGTAAAGTAAGGGTTCATCTGCTTTAATATATAAGCTGTCCACCAGAGATGGCTTTGTGGTGGATGCAACAGATAGGTCTTCCTTGTAGCCATGTAGAGGATTGTAGAAAAGCAGGGCATTAAATGATGGTAAATGACATAATATTAAGATAATAATATATAATTAACATTGACTTTCCATCAGTTTTCTTTTTTTCCATTGTTAACGGTTTCTTTTTTGTGTTTTTTAGGACTGTTTTTTTCAATCATTACACCGGTGCTATTTTGTCCTTGTATAAAGGTTTGAGTTTTACTTTACTTTTCTCGGTTGCCATTTCTTTGAGGCATGCTGATTGATGAGTTTATGCCGAAACAATTGTGATATTTTGAACATGTTAGATGAATTTCTGTTCATAACCCCATCACCAGACCTGGTTCTGCAAAGTTCCGTAGTGGATCATCGCCCATCACCCAGCCGTTATGAGCCATAAAGAAGCACGCTTTCTCTGGCTGGTCCATCAACAACAAGTCCTCCTCCAGACTAGCCTCCTTAAAAAGAAAAGTAAAATACCTAAACAAAAGAAAAACACATAATTATTGTCTCAGAGACTTGATGCCAAAAAAACAAATGAATTAGTTCTTATATTTACTATCAATTTAAAGTGAAAGTTAAATTAGATTTGACTGTTAAAGTCAATGATTTGACTATTTTTTTCTTTTAAATAGGATCTTAGTGCAGAGCCAGCAACAGCGTATCAGGCTACTATGGGGTGTTTGTGGCACTGAGCTGTATTCGAAATAGTTTACTTTTTACTCCACAATTACTACTCACAGAATTAACTACAGAGTAAATAAGTGTCCATTAGTTTTTCTTTATTAATTTGCAACTTCTCTTTTTCCTATTATTTTTTATTCATAGAATTCTTAAGAGTAGGATGCTCTTTTTAGCATTTTATATGAAATTTAATGGAATCTATCCATCCATCTATTATCTTCCGCTTTATCCTCCACTAGGGTCACGGGGGAGGTTCCAGGGGAGAACGTTTTGGGCGCTGGGCAGATACAAACAGGACAGGGCACCAATCTATCGGTGGGCACACATTTACACAAACAGACACACAAACACAATCTATATACACTGTACATGGGGTAATTTTGGAGAATTCAATTTACCTTCATCCATGTTTTTGGACTATGGGAAGAAACTGGAGAACCCGGAGGAAACCCACGAGCACACGGGGAGAACATTAAAACACCCAAATTGGGATTCAAACCGGGAATCCCTAGCTGAGAGGTGAACTTGCTAATATGGAACGTAGTATATAACTAAATTTAAGTTTTTTGGCATTCCTGCAATATTTCCTTGTTGGCTTTTGGTTTTAACAAACTGCAAACAAAACTATTGCAGTTTAAAAGAAAAAGAATTGAGTGTATTAGCACTATGAGGCATTTGAGGTCCCTTTTCTCAATTTAAAACCTAATAGTCATAGCATTTTATAATAAATAAACATTTATACAATGTATTTAAATAGAATATAAAAACATGAATAGTTCTGAATAACAAAAAAATAAATAAATAAGGGGGAAAAAAACTCAAATTAAAATAAAATGTAAACATATTGGTGCACCTTGTAACCAGAGGATGTTTTCGGCTGATAGGTCCAAGTTTAGGGCCGTGTTCTGCCAAGCGTTCGTACACCACTGTGCCCATGGAACAGTTAGCAGCCTGACAAGATAAACGTAGAATTTTAAAAGATGTAACACCAAGACACTGATGGCCTGCTGGACTACAGTAACTTAAATCCCAGACTACAACTACTGAAAATTCTATGAACTAATATATGGCCACCAGCCCTCTGTAAGCACTAATGAAAGAAAAAAAATAAAAACACAAACTGTGCAACAACAAACTGGCTACTGTCTCTGATTCTACATCTGCAAGGTGGAGCAATATGGTAGATCTATCTACAGTGTACAGTCGTAAAAGCTTCAACTGTACTGCTTTGATTAGTCTAGTGTAATGTAGTGCATGTTAAGATGCTTTACTCTTCTTATACGTCTAGTGTTGGATATACAATGTAATACACTGTCTTAAACAAAGAACTGCTAAGACAATTCAAGACAACATAATGTTTAGTCAACAATATTGTAAATTCTCTATGGTATCTTATTAGACAAAACCCTCAACTGACCTGCTCCTGATGATAATTGATCTCACGGTACTGTTCTGCATTCAGCTCCTCCAGTTTCTTTCTAAACCAGTTACAACAGTCCTCAATGGCTCCTGGGCAACTGCTACACAACATAAACAAGTCAGTTCAGTTACCAAAGTTGATTCTGTTCTTATGCATGTCAGTTTATTAAAAGTGGCAAAAAAGCTTACATGTACATTCAAAGACATAAATGAAGTTGGTGTTTTTAATGCATCTATGAACAGCTAGAAATGCATGCATGCATGTGTACTCACTTAAGTACAAAAAAAAGCACTCACTCATCATGGAGGGTAAATGCAAGACATTGTGAGCAAATCAACTTAAATAGATACATACACAGACATACGCTTAGATAGCAGTATGCATATACACACAGCCACACCCTTGCACATACACAAACTGACCCGTTGGGAACGAAGAGCTCCAGGGCCAAGTTCATATCCACTGTGCTTCCAAACCTCCGGTACTGGGGATCCTGAATAATCTTGAGCTGCTTCTTACCATCTGTTTGACTCTTGCCAGGTTTGGCCTCTGCATGAACCATAAAATATGAATTATTGCATAAGCTGTTTTGCTAAAAACACAGTGAAACATGCCAATGACACACTGCTCAATAGGAAGCAACATATAAATACATACTGAAGATAATATCAGGAATTAAAATATCAAATGCAGCATGAACAAGCAAAAGTGCAACATTAAAGATATTTCCAACATGTATGTTTTCATGAAATATCATATTGAACATCTACAATTAGAAGTAAAATCAGTCATAGAAGGATTTCAATTAAAAAATGACAGCTAAATTTGGTTGTCAGCTACAATTTCACTAGCAGACTATAACCTTTGTGTTTTTTTTACTTTCTGACAAAGCCAAGCCTCAGAAGTTATGACCACTTAAAGATAGCATAACCATTTTCTCTGATTATGATGATGATAGGAAAAGTCATGTCTCAGGCCAGGCACAAACATTTAATGAGAATAATTTGTCTTAAAACTTTCTAGTGCTCAGTGGAGAACAGGTTGATTTACAGCAAATTTACCAAACCTTTTTTTGGACTTTTGCTCTTATAAACTACAAAAAAACGTGATTTGAGTTTATAGCAAAAGCTCCAAGGACTTTAGATATATAAAGGCCTTAAAGGCCTATATATTGTTCTATATAAAATACATTTTTGTTAACAAGTTTTTGACATCCTGATCTGTGACACCTACCATTTTGCAGTAAATTCCTGAACTGCTTTACCAGGGGATCAACCTTCACCTGAAAAAACTCCCACAGCTTAATCTTAGGAAACACATCCTGCCACAAGATTCCACGGATAGCCTACGTAGGAAAAAGTAAACCATTGCTAATTTATTACATTAAAAGGTCAAATAAAATACATGCAATAAGCAACACACACATGCATATATATACACACTCACATTGAGCTGGTGGTCGTTCTGAATAAGGGCTGGAACACCACGTTCAGTGTATTTTCCATCAGCAATGTCACAAGTGATGTGCCACAGAGCTCTGTCCAGTACCCATGCTGGTCTCAAGTGAGGTGAGTTTACCAGGTTATAAGCACACTCAGGATGTTTCTGAATCCACACACTGTTTGCAGCTATTAAAAAAACAAAAAAAAAACAGAAACATCTGGCAAAACAACCAATAATTTATTAACACACTATGTGCACAATTATTAGGAATGTTGTATTTTTTATGATAATATGGAGTAACAGTCAAATCTGCCAATCCAACCTGTTAAGAAACCTCAATCCTAAAATGCTGCTAGGTAAAATATCTACAGTACTGTAATGTGCACAGCAGATTTTTTTTCATTTTCACGTTACAGTAAGAATGCTAAACAAACAACCCAGAAATGTACAAATAAACATTTGTAAAATAAATAAATTAATAAAATAAATCAGTGACCCACATTACATAGCCACCCTTCTTATTAATAAGTCATATGCATGTGTGTAAACACACACACACACACACACACACACACACTCACACACACACTCACACACACACACATTCACACTCACAGGCAGTAGCTCACAGACTCCTTTTTAGAAGCATGGCATTTAAAGTGCACTGCAGATATGGTTTCACACTCTTACTGACCTTTATGTACAGTGTCTTGAACCCAAATCCCTGATCTCTTTATGAAGGAAGTCTAAATGATACCCACTATACTTTGAGGTACACTCTAATGTTAAATAAATATTTTAGCAAATATAGTAATTTATTCATTCATTATCTTTCGCTTTATCCTATATAAGGGTCGCGGGGGGGATCCCCATGCTCATCCAGGAGAGAACATTTCGGGCGCTGGGCAGATACACCCAGGACAGGGTGCCAATCTATCGCTGGGCACACACTCACACAGACACGCACACATACACACACTATATGGGACAATTTGGAGAACTCAACTGACTTGAACCATGTTTTTGGACTGTGGGAGGAAACCGGAGAACCCGGAGGAAACCCACACAGACACGGGGAGAACATGGAAACTCCCCCCAGATGAGGATTCGAACCGGAAATCTCTAGCGCTGAGAGGCGAACGTGCTAACCACTAAGCCACCGTGCCGCCCTTATAGTAATTTAGTAAAACAAATATCCCCATCCACCAAAATAATATGGTGGCCTCAATTATGTTTTTCCTTTTGCAGTGCTTGGTTATTTACTGGCTAGGTTTATCATAAACAATTTGACAAATAGGTTTATTGATGCATTTTACATTGTTATTTTACGAAACTTTCTACGTCGTGTGTTCAAATAATTAAAAACAAAGTATACCTTCTGGATTTAGAACTAAATTAATTACTAAATAGAATCACTTTTTACAACAATTTTTACGGTATGAAATATTTTACAGTATGCTTATTAGTCTCATATGATATCTTGAAATATTTGTCCTATTTTACCATATATTACAGGAGTTTATTAGGGTTTGTGGACATTTTTATGCACAGCTCCCTCACATCATTTCAGTTGGACTGAAATCTGGACTTTGACCTGGCCATTGCAACAAGGCAATTTCTTTCTCAGTCATTCCGTTATAGATTTGCTGGTGTGCTTGAGTGCATTGCCTGATACATGTCCCAATTTTGGCTGTGGGATAGCCTGCAAAACAAGCTCAAATTATTAACCCACGACCACCATGCTATAACATTAAATTGTGTTAGACTGATATGCTGTGTTCGGTTTTGACGCAGTACATCGTGGCCTTTCTGTCCAAAGAACATTGTTCCAGAAATCTTGAGATTTGTTTAGATGCAGCAGTGTTGCTATGCAACCCTCCTGACAACCTTTCAAAACCTCCTATACTTTTGCTGTACTGTCATGAACTTCAACAATTAACATGCTAACTGTCACTTTTAGAATCTGAGATGTAGTTGCTGAGAGCTTTTTTTCTCTCCTGTGTCTTATAGCTTCTGAACTTTGGGTGAGTTTTGCTGTAATGTCAAATCTGAAAAGTCTGTCAACCATCTTAAATTCTTTCAATTTTAATATTTTATGATGTCAGTGATAGATTTCCGCCCTGTCCGGGGTGTATCTGCACAGCCCCCGAGACGTTATTCCCTGGATGGGCATGGGGAACCATTCCCCCCCCCCCCTCCGCAACCCTCGTAGAGGATAAAGTGGGTGATAATGGAGGGATTGATGGATTTCATGATGTAAAATGTCTATATATTGTTTGGAAATGGTATTTTAAATCTTTCCAGATTATTAGACAGGCAGTTAATACACATCTGCATGCTCCGGACCAGCAAATGCAATGTATTTATACATTTTACTTTTATAGAGGTGGATACACTTGTTAATTATCTGTTAACCAGGGCATTTGGTTTATTATTATGCTTCCATTGGGATCAATTATTCGTAAACATGAAATCAGTTTCCACTCATATGCAGATGATACACAGTTATATGTTTCAGCTAACCCTAATGATGGTCGTTCAGTCAGTAAGCTCGAGGACTGCATCCAAGATATTAAAATGTGGATGTCAAAAAACTTCCTACTGCTAAATTCTGATAAAACAGAGTTTCTGATAGTTGGACCCAAGGACAAAATTAACAAAGCTTCTAACACTANTAAATGCCGTGCCTTATTAGCTCTAACTGCCTTCCTTGTCTGTTTCTTTTGAGGTGTGACCGGCTTCCTGGAGATCTTCATCCATGGCTCTGCCGACAAACACTGATGGAACCTGAATATTAATTGGACTGGCGGTCCTGCAGGACGCCCCCTTAATGGACTCACTTATAGTTTTCTAGTTTTTAGTTTTTACATTTGTTAAATGTCTCTACATGGCTGTTCTACATTGTTGTTGCTGCCTGGCCGCTTAAGGAGGATGAGTCCCCCACTGAGTCTTGGTCCTCCCAAGGTTTCTTCCTTGAATAACAACATAAAAGGGAGTTTTTTCTTGCCACTGTCGCTTCGGCTTGCTCTTTGGGGGTTTAAAGGCTTTTGATTCTGTAAAGCTGCTTTGTGACAATGTACTGTTGTAAAAAGCGCTATATAAATAAATAACTTGAACTTGAACTTATTAAGGTATTATGTTAAATAAATAATAACAGTGTAATTTGTAATGTGTTTAGAGTATATTACTTAATTTTAAAATATAATATGGATTAGTATGCCCTGATATGTAAAAATTCAAAGTTAGTGTACTTTTCAAGAGCTGGTGATGTATTCCTGTGGGTGCACATAACGCCACCCCCACCCAACATTAGTAAACCCAGTGAGTGTTGTACACTTTTTGACCAATTAAACATTAATACATGCAGCATGGAAGCATAGTGGTTTGCATGTCTAGTCTTCCAATTCCTATTTGAATAGAGTTTCCTGTGTTCATGTGGATTTTCTCAGATTTTTCAGGTTTTCGCCCACAGTACAAAAACGGATTCAATGTGAATTTTCCCCATCTAAATTGTCCCTAATTAGTGTGTGTGTGTCTTAAATTAGACACACACACAGGTGGAGGATTAAGCGGAAGATAATGAGATGAAATGAGATGAGAACAATCATCCTCATTGTCTGTGGTCTCGATATATAGATATTTCTCTTTTCAAACATTCTTCAAATTTCCAGTGACACAAAGCTATTTTCATAATGTTTTGAGAGTGGCTACAGTTCAGTAAATTATTGGAACCATTTCATAATTTACACAGCTAAAAAGCTTTTTTATATTACTGTCATATTGGTCTTGTCTTTCTTTTTTATTAAAACCTCTAAACTATAAGCAAACTATAAGCATATAAAAAATGTTGATATTTTATTATATTTACTTAATATGTTACTACATTATCACAGGGCCCAAGGTTTTTAATCAGTTTCCAGACTAAAGCATCATTTGGCTTATTACCAAAGTGTCACCCTGTCAAATTTTCCCAAACATGGTCTTAACAGTTCTACAGAAGCAAAGTATGGATATTTTTAGACCTGAGTTCAACACACAAGCTGCTGCCATCCTCTGTAATTAATCATTTAAGCAGGATGACACTAAGTTTACTTATAGTGGGAATATTAACAGTAATGGAATTGTTTGAATTTATTGATTCTTGAATGCAGCACTGACTGTAGTCATTCGTCAACATTTCTGGAAAATTATTTATTTATTATTTTTTATTTATCTTACAGTGGTGAATAAGTTTATAAATTTATATAATTATCTCCATTACATTTCTGCAAATAAATGACCTAAAACATCATCAGATATTAAACGCAAGTACTAAAACAGGGATTCTTTAGCGATCAAGATGATAAGCAAAACGCTGGAGCCTGAGAAGGTTTATCCAAAGTACTTTAACTTTTACATTGTAAAGATGCGCTGATAGGAAAAGTGAAGATACCAAAATTGCCCAATGACTGTTCTGTTAGTAACCTTTCATGTTGGGAAATAGTCGGTAATTGCAGTTCAAAAGTAAACTGGATTGTTGATTAATCTCAGATAATCTCATCCAACATCATTACACAAAGAAAAAGCAGATAAATTTACGCCGCACCTGTATGGTTGTACACGACATCAGTGATGCACAACATATCCCATTCGGACTTCATCTTCTCTACCAGGTTCCCCACATGGCTCCAATCATACTTCTCACCAGGTGGGGAGAATTCAGGGTTCAGTTCAAGCTGGTCTGCTAGAGAGTAACAGGAACGTGACTCTCCCAGCGTCTGCAGTGGTGTAAAGTGGATCATGTTATAACCTGTAATGACAGACATGTTTTAGATAAAAAAAAGCACAGGTACAATGCAAATCAGCTCAACAATAACACACACAATAACAAACATACATCAAAGTCTACAAAACTGATTGTACTAAAACATCAACATGAACTGTGATTTTAGGGGGACATACATAAATAAAACAAGGTTTAATGTTATGGTGTAAAGAAAAATTCCCTTAAGCCAGTAATTAATCTGAATAGTCCTACAAAAAGTGTGAGATATAATCTGCCATTAGCTGCTAGAATGCCACATTTCTACAAAGCTTGTAAAAAGTAGTGTTTTTTTCGGGTTTCAAAAAAGTTAGAAATAATGTCACTATGTGTTGGTAAGGTATAGTTTTGATTATACATAGGATATGTTAAATGTATTATGTACTTTAAATGCATGCCTAAGCTTGTCACATTTAACCCAGACAATGAAAATCAATTCTGTTTATTTAGATTGAAAGCAGGGTCGGATCACTGATTGGCATGAAGCCAGTCAACAGTTTGAGAAGGGTGCATCAATCAATTGAAATGTGACTAAAAACATTTATGAAGGGCTGAAATTGGGTTCTTATACATCTAGTGTCTATAAATACATTAAAAAGTCTAAGTAAATAAAAATTTACATAAATAAAAAAATGTGGTCCTCAGTTCCTGCAAAGTTGACACATAAACTTAATTTTAAGCTTAATTTTAAAGTTCTTTTGAAATTCTAGGAAATCTGAAACGTTTTTCCAGTCACCTACGTGCACCTGGTTAGAAAATGAGCATATTTACTTAGTGAATAATGTCACAGGTCACGTTTCCTGCCAAACACTTTTAATTTCCATAAAACAGATTCAATTTCCATCTGCTTTACTGCACACTTTTTGGCATCTCATACACCACAAAAAAACTATTATTTAGCGTGGTAGAGTATTTTCAACACTTCAGTATGGATAGCTTGTGTAACGCTGGTATAAATGACTCATTTATCAGAACAATTTATACTAGTTGGTCCATGGTCTCCTCCTACCTGACTCTTTGGCCACCCTAAGGCGATCAAGCCACTCATCTAGTGGGCCAAGACATTTAGCCAGGTATGTCTGGATGGTAATGCAGTCCAGTGGTAAAACATGATTATCAGCTCCAAGGCGCAATACTGGATTCACAACAACATATCCACCTCCCACCTTTTCCTTATCCCTGAAATACCAAAACAAACCAAATATTTAAGGCTTTTTATGTTTTAAATCAAGTATTTATTTAAACTGTTGCCAATCCAGTAACTCTCTGTGCTTGATTCCATGTTGTAAAATTGTGATTGCAGTTATAACCACAGAGATAAATTAGATGCAGTTTACTTTATTTTTTCTTTTATTTAAATTATCCAACAACAATGAATATTAATTATTCATTCATTCATTCATTATCTCCTGCTTATCCTCTATTAGGGTCGCGGTGGGGTTCCCCATGCCCATCCAGGAGAGAACGTCTCGGGCGCTGGGCAGATAGACCCAGGACAGGGAGCCAATCCATCGCTGGGCACACACTCACTCACACAGACACACTCTATAGGGGGCAATTTTGAGAATTGAATTAACTTTGTTCCATGTTTTTGGACTGTGGGAGGAAACCGGAGAACCCGGAGGAAACCCACGCGGACACGGGGAGAACATGGAAACTCCACCCAGGTGGGGATTCGAACCGGGAATCCCTAGCGCTGAGAGGCGAACGTGCTAACCACTAAGCCACCGTGCCGCCCTTAATATTATATATATATATTATATATATATATACTTTTTTAATCCCTATCAACAATGTCTGGCTGCTCAAGGACATTTAAAGTTTACTCCTATAAAATAAATAAATAAATCAATAAATATATAAATAAATAAAAACCCAGGACAGTTTTCTTGCAACTGTTGCTTTGGATTACAGTTTGTGGGTTTAGGCTTAGAAAATTGTATAACTACTTCAAGACAATGCACTATTATGCTTTTGTCACACAAATTGTTAAAGAAATAAATAAACTTGAAATTCAAATCAAAAACTTGGCTATAGAGACACAAGCCTCTGCTTAAACCTTCATGCATTGTAGTAAGAGGGGCACATGTCCTTAAGTATTTATGACTTGCTTATACTATTATGCTTACTTTAATAACCTTTTTTTTGTCTTCCTTTCATTGGGTCCATTATAACTATTCCATTACATAGCAACTGTTTTAGGATTGCTTACCCATAGCCGAAGTAATACTGGTATGAGCCAGCGATAAGCAACTCGAGTGAGCAAAATTTGTCCGAGTCATCCTCTTTGCCAGTGGGATTTACCCACTCCAGGACGTGAAACCGGTGACGATCGAACTGCTCCCCATCACCTGGGTAATTAACATAAACGTTCACTTGTTTCCCCTGAAGAGTCGGTCCCAGACGAAATTGTAGCTCAAAACCTGCAGACAAAACAGGGAGGTTAGAAAGTAAATCATAAATTTTGCTACAATTTTTATATAAAATATTGTAGCCAGTAAAACCTAATAACATAAACTATATGATTTATATATGTATTGATGTATTGAGACACATTTCTTATTTAAATTCTACTATTTTATTAATTCCCATTGCACCAGGTGTATACAATCAAGCACCTAACCATGCACACTGATTTAAACATTGTGGAACAGTTTTTAGAAGGTGATTTTTAGTTCTGATGTGGGCAAATTGATTGTGTACAAATGCACAAATCAAAACTCACAACTGCAAACCAAACAATTTTGGAAAAAAATTTGGAACAAGGGACTGTCATGATGTTCACAAATAGATGTGAAAATAATCAAAAGGTTAGCGTATCAACGTCACCAGATTTTTTTCTATATGATGTTTTAATACAGACTGATGGCTTGTAAATCCCTAGTTACTATCAGTATTACTAACATATATTTCATATTTTAAATATATTTTAATAAAAAACATATAAAGCAAAGCAATTTATGTGGAATGTATTTGAATTGTTTTATAGTTTTGTTGTTCCTACTGTGTATTTGTAATAAATCACATCTCTGTATCCATTTTTTTTTCAACTAACAGCTGGGGAAGTATCAGTATCAGCATGTTATTCCTTATAGCTTGGCCACCAAGTTGAGTACTCCAACAATACTATAAAGGTTGCTGTACAGCAGCAGGTATAGCCCTTAAATCCATCTTCTCTTATGCCAGAGATGTTGCAATATGACTGTTAATGCTCATTTGGGTCACTAGAAATATGTTATGGACTTTACGATTATTGATGAGTATGATTTTATTAGATGCAAAGTCAGATACATTTGTGGTCATATTTCATTTGAAGGGTTAAATGTGTTGCTTATGTTTGCAAACACGATAAAACTAAACCAGAATATATTCTAAAGCCAAAAGCAATCTTCACTGACTCCACCTACCTTGTTCTAAGCGGAAAAGTGTCCTGTCCAGATTTTCCATGTCATTCAGGACCAAAACACGGATTTGTTGACCACGCGTCATGTTCACGTGAACTTCTTACACACCAGCAATGATGTCGTGAAAGTCAGGACAGTCCCCTCAAGTACTGTCAGCAGGTCAGTTCTAAAAACAGAGGTCTCCAAGCGCATTAAAACTGATCAGACAGTCACAGCACATTATAAACGCAAACATCATGCTGTCTATAAAATATCTTAACAATGACAGGACAATAAAAATTATTTCACACACATTACAATCTTTTAATTTACTACATTAAAACCATGTACATAACTAGGGGCCTTTTACAAGAAAGAACAAGAATCAATATTTTTCATGAGCTGCAAGGCTATTATATAACTACAAAAATATCCACAAGTTCTGATGAAAAGGAGATTACAAAGTATAGATCATGCATTGTTGAATATTGTTGTATATTTTAAGCAGTTTTGAAAAACCTTTTGCGTTGTAATCTTAACCATTTTAACCCCTTAACCATCTATTTTATTAAGTGACTGTCAACTCTCCCCTGCAGCTCACTGTAGTCTACACCAAAATATGTCCCTTTTAAGTGATACTGCATATTTTGCTTTTGTGGTTTTAGGATTAAACATGAATGAATTGAGATGATTTCCCCAACAAATAGCAGGTCCATATCATTTGCTCACCTAAAGTAAAATATAAAACTAATTAGTACTGACTTTAAATCCGACTGTGCCTTTAAGCCTCAGATCCACAGTGCCACTGCAGACCTGATAAATTTGTATTGTATGACCGCAGGATTGTCATTTTTAACTTACTAATGCTGTGGCACATGTGGAAAGCATGATATTTCACTAAAAGCTGCTGTAATGGCTCTGAACGCGGTGAAAGAACTGCACAGCTGCACTGTGAGGAGGAACCAAGGGATAGAGGTCAGAAAAATAACACCAGGCTATTGCTCAACAAACAAACAGCACAGAGAAGCGAAATCCTGATGAAACACTTTTGCTGAGCAGGACGGTTCAAAGCAATACATCCTAGTCGTTTGTTATCTCACAACAGTGCGGAATGAACTCAATTTAATGTGTTTTGCAGAATAATGGAACGAACCTCGGTCTGTCGCGTTTCCGTTGTCAGATCAGTTTGCCATTGCAGCTTGAAGGGGCGTGGCCAAAATACCTAGTGGGCGGGACCCCACGTAAAATGACGTTGCGGCCGCGCTCCAAACACATAGTGTACACTAGCTAGATCACTAATAGCTTTTATTGGGAGGATATTGAAACAAACTCAAAAATATACACATTTCAATTCTATGGGGACGTTTTCTAATGTAAAACTCGAAATTTCTTTATTTTAGCCGGTTATTTTTTATTTATATATACTTTGAATCAGCGACAGTCTTGTACTGAGCACCATATAAAGCGAAGCATACATGTCATATAGTAAGTGTTTTTTAGGCCATTAGTCCAATTTCCCAAAAGTTCAACCATCAACCAGGCTCTTTTTACAAGATATTTGATCAGTAGTCAGTTGTTTCTTTGAATATTAAATGTATTTTTAATGCCTGATATAAATGTTTGACAGCACTCTTTGTTAGACTGAACTTACGGTATGACTATTTTTTAAAAGTCTTTATGTAAATTTCTGGATGACACCTGTTCCAGAAGTACATAGTGTTATATTAAATTCAAGCTCTGTGCTCTCATTAGATATATGAATGAATTCCTGGATTTTTAAAATCCAGTGCTTTAATGAATACTTTTACGATATTATTATTATTATTAGTAGTAGTAGTAGTAGTAGTAGTAGTAGTGGTATTATTCATTCATTCATTCATTATCCCCCGCTTATGCTCTATTAGGGTCGCTGTGGGGTTCCCCATGCCCATCCAGGGGAGAACGTCTCGGGCACTGGGCAGATAGACCCAGGACAGGGCGCCAATCCATCGCTGGGCACACACTCACTCACACAGACACACTCTATAGGGGGCAATTTTTTGAGAATTCAATTAACTTGATCCATGTTTTTGGACTGTGGGAGGAAACCGAAGAACCCGGAGGAAACCCACGCAGACACGGGGAGAACATGGAAACTCCACCCAGATGGGGATTCGAACCGGGAATCCCTAGCGCTGAGAGGCGAACGTGCTAACCACTAAGCCACCGTGCCGCCTGGATCAAGTTAATT
>JAFMOD010000374.1:91593-160357 GCA_019802435.1 Corydoras maculifer
CCACGCAGACACGGGGAGAACATGGAAACTCCACCCAGATGGGGATTCGAACCGGGAATCCCTAGCGCTGAGAGGCGAACGTGCTAATAGTGGTATTATTATTATTATTATTATTATTATTATTATTATTATTATTATTATGAAATGGGGTGATGCTGAAGCCTGTGCTGGATAAAATATGTGCAAATAACCTGACAGGTCAACAAAGGGCATAAACCCAAACACAATTACTAAAATATTCATAAAAATACTAGCCACAATATTAAAACTCTAATACAGTACTTGACTGAGGGACACCACTAAGCTGGACATGTTTATAAAGCATTCTCCACCATTCAACTGACTTAGATGTACTGTAGTTGGACAGCTGGAGGAAGCCGATGCAAACTCCTCACAGCAAGGACCATGTCCATCCATCTTGGAAATTTAACTCAGGATCCTGCTGTAAGAAAACAGATACATACTGTGCATTCATTCTCATCTGTTTACATTTTTTACTGGTTAGGGCGATTAGATTGAAGTAGGCTGCTATAGAAATTAAGTAATTTGTAAATGCATATAACACATCTAAAATTGGTAAACGCAATCTACTGATGCACTACACAGTATTTTTATACTACATAGTATAATAATTATGAGATTTAAATAATTATGAGTTTAAAACTCATAATTATGACTTAGCATATCATAATTATGACTTAGCATCGTGTAAGTATGACTTTAAGTCTCATAATTATGACTTTAAATCTCTTAATTATGACTTAGCATCTCGTAATTATGGCTTTAAATCTCATAATTGTGAGTTTAAATCTCATAATTATGACACTAAATCTCATAATTATGACATTTATTTCAAGTGGTGGAATGGGCTTCCTCAGAATGCAGTTCTGAATTCAAATTGAAAACTTATATTTAATACACTTCACTGCTGCCTCTCTGTACTAACTTGTTGAATTTCCATTAATAATGTATCATTACTTATGGCAGAATGAGTAATACACATCCGGTTGTGGAATAAACTAGTCAAACATAAAATATTCTTTAATCTAGTCTATTTTCATTACATTAAAATGCACATATAATCAATGTAATCAAAATAACTTAAGAGTCAGTATTCTGACCAAAAAAATCAATATTTGCCAAAATATAAGGTTTAGTCCATAATGAAGACCTGTCTGAGGAACATATGTCTCTGGGAAATGTAGTGTATAAATGATCAGTTTATGAATTCTTAACAAAACAGTCCTTCTGTAAAATTTTGGGTAATGTTAAAGGTACTGTTTAATTGTGGTTGCTCAGGTATGGATCAGAAAATAAGTCCTCCACTGGTATCTAAATATTATTGTCTGTGTATTTGTTTTTATGTACAGTATTTCCCACTTTCTCCTGTCTCTTTATTACCTGTACAGTGTAGCATGTAAAAAGTGGATTAAGGAATATATTTCTTTGCACTTAATTTAAGTGTTATAATATCAAATTAACTAAATTTATTTTAGGGTTATTTTCTAACTCACTAAAATCATATTTCCTTCAATTTCTTCAAATTCCTAGATTTGTCAACATAATAAATATTTTTTAACATGATTTTATGTGGGTTTTTTCTAAAAATAAAATAATAAAACCAACATTATATTCTTTATATGCTGCATATAGCTGATGGGAGTAAACACACATAATGTACCTTCATTAGTAATTAGCCTAGGTTTACCTACAACTATGTGAACCAGTTTTCAAGCAGTGTGGAAAGTGTTTACTGCGTAATAAAGTGTAACTTGTCAAATCATACTATAGCAATATACATTTGATAAATATTTTGCTTATTCTGTGCCCAATCTTTAAAAATGATAATTAAAAACGTACATAACACTTGCGATTATAATTATTTCAGACAGCATTGAAAGAATTCATTTGGTTTAACAACAAACTTTAATAATGGCACTGGTAAAATTTTAAACATTAAGTAACAAGAAAATTTTGATTAAGAATAAAATACTGGAAAGACTGTTTTGAAATATATTGTAAATGTATTGTACTCATTAACACTAGCAATTGGACACAATAATTATTAATAAACAGATACAAGTACTTTTAACTTCTTACTCACAAAAATAATGTCATTAAATAGCAGGCAAAATCACGGGTGTGCAAGAAACAGATTAAGCATTCAGTGCAAAAAATGCAATTATTAGTAATCATTAGTAAAGCCATTTAATTACAACAAAACTAATGACCATCTGTTAAACAGTGCATAAGTGTTGAACTATATGTGCTTACAACAATGCAGGGGTTTATCTTTAGTTTGGTAGTGACCATTAAGTTTAATTGTTTAATAACTATAAATAATACGATAGGAATATTACAAAAGGAAAAAGCATAAGTATGGTCTGGCAATGTCCAGTACAGTTGGGTTCCTTTTTGTATGGATTTCAGTGCCATGTAATGTTTTTAGTATGAGCTAGATGACTCTACGGAGCAGTGGTTAGCACTTTAAACTTTCAGTCAGACAAGGCCTATCAAAGTGGTATTTGCATGGTCCCCATCTGCTTCCTTATGACTTTCCAGTTTCCTGTCACAATCCAAACCATGCTTGTAGGATGAGCCCAAGATTGTAAATGTTTGAATGTTTTGTTTATAGTTTTGAATTTGAAATAAGAATTTTACCTTTGATTACAAAAGTGGACATTTTCCAAAAAGGAATGTGTCTTTCCTTTTAAAACATGTTTATTTTTCCCAAATATAAACAGTATTTATTTATATTAATTAGGCTTACGAGGTCCTGGTATCTATTTTAACACACATTGGAAGAAAGGGTAATAACCTAAACAGGTCACCAATTCATTGCAAGCCAACATATTCAAAATCACAATGACATTTCCACACGATGTATTATCTTGAAAGTCTTTGTACTATATAAAGAATATGGACTGCCCGGATATAACCCAACATGCACGCTGAAAGGTCCTTGTCTGCTGTTCATGAGAAATAAAGTCAGGACCCATTTGCCAGTACTGTCCAAATTATGTACCGATTTACTATTCTTTTTAAATCATGCAACTCTGCAACTAACTGTTGTGGTTCTTAATGTGCTTAATGTTTTACATGTAGGGACAAATCTTATTGCTAATAATATCACAAGTGTGTGCTGTTATAACATACATTTTAAGATGTGAGCAGAAGTCAATCTGCTTTACATTTTTATGGCTGTATTTTCAAAGCTGAGTTTCAATAATTTAAAATAAAATGTCTTTTTTTTTTTTTTTTTAAATATAAGTAAAGCAAAAGTTTAAGTTTTATTTTTCATATAAAAATAAAACATTCCATAGATAAAAAGCCGAAATTTTGAAATCAGGTCAGAATTATTATTAAAAAAAAAATTATTTTTGCTTATTATGGACAATAATGGACTTTATTATAAAGGTCATGGCAAGGTTATGTCACATGACTGGTTTACAATCATTAATCAAATTATTCAAGGTGTTCTGCATGTGACTTGTGACTCAAGGCACATTCATTAAATCAATTAAAATTTTAATTAAATAACAAGACTATAAACTACAGTGCAAATACCTACAGGCTATACACAAACCATTTTAAATTTGTAAAATAATGTATTTTATTAAAACTTATAATAATGGCCTTGTTTGATTATTTATGTTGGAGTTTAATAATATTTAACTTGCTAAATGAACTGATTTATCTCTACACATCTTGGTATTATTATAAACAAATATATATATATATATATATATATATATATATATATATATATATATATATATATATATATATATATAGCGGCACGGTGGCTTAGTGGTTAGAACGTTCGCCTCTCAGCACTAGGGATTCCCGGTTCGAATCCCCATCAGTTTCCATGTTCTCCCCATGTCCACGTGGGTTTCCTCCGGGTTCTCCGGTTTCCTCCCACAGTCCAAAAACATCGTGGTCATGGCGGGGTTCCCCATGCCCATCCAGGGAAGAAAGTTTTGGGCGCTGGGCACATACACCCAGGACAGGGCGCCAATCTATCGCTGGGCACACACTCACTCACACAAACACACTCTACATGGGGCAATTTAGAGAACTCAATTGACTTGATCCATGTTTTTGGACTGTGGGAGGAAACCAGAGAACCCGGAGGAAACCCACGCGGACACGGGGAGAACATGGAAACTCCACCCAGATGGGGATTCGAACCGGGGATCCCTAGCGTGGAGAGGCGAACGTGCTAACCACTAAGCCACCGTGCCACCTCAATAGATTTAATTACTTCAAATAATTAAAATTTTTTAATTCAAATTTATCAAATAATTATTAGAGTATACATATTTATCATGTGGACAATATTGCAGCATTTTAGGAGGATGGCCAATATAGCCAATCAGGTTTATTCCTAAAAAGTTCAAGATTGGTGAGGTCAGGACTTGTGCAGGTTTCTTGACACCACACATATCTTCACTTTACTTAATTTAAACATGTACACAGTAATGCTGGAACAGGGCAGGGATTTTACAAAAAAGATTTCCCAAGTTTGTGGTATATACCTTTAACCTGTCCCTTTACCAGAACTAAGGGCTTGTGACCAAACACTGGAGTGGGTGGGATAAATGCAAGATTCGTTTTGATTATTTGAAAATTCCAAATCAGTATTTTTAGTTGGTTTATGGTTGAACCACTATTTTAAAGCTGCTTTTCTAATAAAGGTGTACTTGTTCTTTCTGTCTTTTTTCTAGATGCTGAAGCAAATTTTAATATTCAATTTATAAACATCTGATAATCACTAGAAAACTCTTTGTGTCTGGATTGGACATCAATGTTAGTCAAACATGTTGTTGATTGGCAAGCATGGCAGCCTCCCATCTCTGGACCAGGGTGCTTTTCCTTCGCACTCTGGGATAAGGTGCCTCTGGAAACTACAGGAGAGAGTTTCACTCGTAAAACTGCAGACAAGTGCCAGTTTCACAGTGAAGATGTTTACAATTTAATAACACATTGACAATGGAATGAAAACAGTAGTGTGCTTCTGGTTCCTGAACAAAAAACTAGCCGCAATTACCAACTGCAGTGCCCAACTGCTCAGTTTTAATTGGGTTACTGGGTTACTGAATTACTGGACTTTTAGACTATTAAAGTCTATAAATTGTCCATACATTGTTTTCACCATCATGCTGATTAAAATCTGATTTTTGCTCTGAAATGATTTTGATCTCATCTTTTACTGGCTGAGTGAACATGCCAAATTAGATTTTTTTTCATCTTGTGCTCATCTCTGTGGAGCAAAATCTGCCATTGGGCTGTTTTCTCCTTTATGACCTGATTGTTGTGAGCTGATGAATTGTTTCCCAGCCTTCATAAGAAAATGTTCTGTGCATGGTTTACTAATATGACATATTTTGTTTTGTTTTGATGTAACTGTTGTGCATAAATCAATATGTGTTTGCTGTTTCTAAAGTCATAAAACAGGTCATTGTACCTAAATAAATGTTAAGAACGACTAATTCAACTGCAACTAAACAATGACACTTGTATTTTTAACATAGGCTTTTGGACATAGTATGGATATAGTAAGACTTAAATCAGCATCAGGGAAGTAAAGAAACCAAATATTAACCACACATGCAACTAATTTTCTGTTCAAGGAAGCTCATGAAAATGGTACAACACATCATGAAATGATTAGTGAATCTTTATGAACATAAAAATTTGATGCATTTGAGTAATATCATGATAATTTGAAAAGTTTAATCCAACCTTTATAATCAACTGACATCAACTGTTATAATCAAGCAGTTAGAAATGGACTGACCATAGGATTAAAGTTTAATAGCACTAGTTGATTTGTAACTATTTTTTATTTTTTATTTCAAACTTTTAACATTTATATAAATTACTAAAAAGTATGAGTTATGTTTAAGCACATACATTTTGATATCTGTACTGCCTTTCATCCCATAAAGTCAACAGCTAAGTATTTAGAATACAGAATAAATTAGAACAAGAGCTGAATTTCTCATTTTCTCAAAGAGCTCAATTTCTTTCACTTGTCTTTCCTTTGAATAGAACTCCTCACCACCATCACCTGAATCTGTTCACCGACAGGCTGGAAAACCATAGCAGATTTTAGATTTTAAGCAAACAACTAATCTGGGACTGCACTGATGGCTTCATTTCACAGTGTGTTCTATTTGAATAAAAATGTTGCATTAAGAAATAAAATGTGATGTAATTCAGAATGGCCCTTTATTCTTATTAAAAAAACGTTCTTATTCTTATTCTACATTTAATGAACACTAAACAAAATAATGCATCTCTGTTGGTGAAAATAACATGTAGCTCTAACTAAAGTTATATATACCTTAACATTGTCACAGGTGCCTGGGACATCTGTCCCTCATTTAATTGTACTCATTGTCTCCGTTGGGTGATTGGTTTATTTTGTGCACGTGACTGGTGTTTTTTGTATTTAGTTTCCGTCTTCCATTTTCCCCGTGCACGTCTTTGTTTCGGTAATATCCCGGTGTTAGTTCGTTTGTTTCGTTCCCCCCTTTTTGCGGAGTCCGAGGACCAGGGATCGCCCGCTGCCTAGCCCGGGCACCGGGGGCTGCCCGTCGCCGTTCCCGAGCGTCAAAGGCCGTCCGCCGCCGATCCCGAGCACCAGGGTCCTCCTGCCGCCGACTCCGATCATTAGGGGCGCTCTCCCCGCCTGGCAGCTAGAGGGCGCCAATCCGCGCCCCGCAGCGAGATGCCGTGCTCCACGCTTCGTCAGCAGGGGGCATCTATCACGCCTCATCGCCAGAGGGACTCCCCCCACCCCCACCCTTTCTCCGTGAGAACTTTTTTTTTTTTTTTCCCTCCTCTCTTTTTTCTCCTTCATGGTCGCTTCCCCCTTTTGCACGACCGTTGGGGTGGGGGTATGTCACAGGTGCCTGGGGCACCTGTCCCTCATTTAATTGTACTTATTGTCTTCGTTGGGTGATTGGTTTATTTTGTGCACGTGACTGGTTGTTTTTTGTATTTAGTTTCCGTCTTTCATTTTCCCCGTGCACGTCTTTGTTTCGGTAATATCCCGGTGTTAGTTCGTTTGTTTCGTTCCCCCCTTTCTGTTGGTGTCCCTACACCATTTTAATAATAAAACCTGTTTTTGTTTTTATCCCGGTGTCTCCGAACTCTCCTTCCACACTCAACCACGGTACAGCGCTGCGTAATATCCCCGCACAGGTTGTAACCCTGGAAGTGTTTCATCCAGCGGACCGGCGTACGCATTCTTTTCCACATAGCCATTCCCGGGAAACACTCACAAGGCACAAGCGGCGTATGCATTCGCTCCCACATAGCATCTCCCAGGGAAGAACGAGCGTCTCTAACAAACATGCTCTGAGGCCACAAAGAAATAATGCTGTAGTATGCAGCTAATCTGAGCAGAGCTCTGCATTATTATTAATAATCTTTCAAAAAAAGGCAAAACCAACTCTTTTAATTCTTAACTAAATTGCTACTTAATGTAACAAAAATTGTTAAGCATAATTGTATACATTTTTATTGCAGCTCTGCTTGCACAAAATCATGATGAGAATCATGTAAAGAAACATAATACAATGTATATAAATTTCTTGAAAATTGAGAATTGATAGAAACTAATTAAAATGTAGGTCAATGTTTATTGGGTCTGAGTGCTAGTGTATTGTTACACAGAACAATGCACATGTATATGCAAGAACAGATCCTGCTAAATATATAAAGATTTTAAAAACCAAAAATGTGCCATGGGTTATTTTTGAAAATAATATTTGCATCCTTACTATGTGAGTAGACTGTAAAACATGATTTTTATGATATCAGAAATAAATGAAAGCATGTATGGACATGCGTAATGGTGTCATATGCATGAAAAAGCCTAGTTTGTGTCATCCTCAATGTTACAGCAACCTCTGCTAAAAGATCAAGGAAATGACACTAGTGGTGCAGTGACACATATAGACTAATGGGGGAGAAAAAGCAGAGAGAGCTAGGAGTGTTGAAGCATACAAAATGACCAAGATTCAGTAGTAAAAATGGTTAGTCCCCTCATGCCCCACCAAAGAAAAAACAAGAATTTATGGGGACAGTGCATTGCAAACCTGTATTGCTCAAATGCATCAATTAAAAGTACACATAGAAACTTGACAACTGAACATAACTTGATATACACAAATTAGCAATTTAACATATGATTTACCTTCTGATCGCAGGATAGAGTGGAACGGTCCATTTTCCTTACCCTCAAAGGGGAGGAAGGTGAAGACTTGCATTTTCCTGGTGCATTTCCTACAGTAACATCAAATAATAAAGCATTTCAGACTAAATGCATATTATTTTATGGTTATATTTTGCAATTTGTGGCTAAAAGTATGTGGACATCTGAACTTATCTATTCAAAAACCTGGCATTAATATGGAGTTTTTAATCATCCCAACATTATATTCATGTATAGGTTAAGGATTTTATCAAGCACCACCTGTTCCAAATTTTTACGTATATAATGTGTTTTAATTTTAACACCAGCAGTGTGGATAAAAGAGAAAGGATACATGGAGCAGTGAGTTGTTTATTAAATTTAAAATCTCTATATTTACTAAAAGCTAAATTCCTTTATTTGTTTTATTAGTGCAGAAACTCAGGATAAAACATAAAATAACCATGACACTGAGACCTGCTGTTATAAAGGGTAATCCAGGTGTCTGTATCCAGGAAGGACAGTCCCACCAAAACTTGAAACTATGCCAGCAGACAGCCTTGGCATGCCAGTCTATAGGATTGGAGAATAAATTAACGATACCACAGCAAAAGGAAATGGCTGGCTTGAGGAGAAATTGGCTTTGCAGATGTGGCTAAACTGGCTGAACAATTTGCCTTGCACAGTTTTCCTGTGGAATTTGACTTCCCAGCATTGTGTATTTACATTTTGTCATTTACCATTTGTTTATTATACGTAAAGTAAGAAATGTGGTACTAAAGCACTAAATTACTAAATTACTAAAAGTAATAGGCTGATGTCAACCATCATCTATACTGGGTCTTAAAACTTACACCCATTTTCCCACCACATCATAGTGAGACCAAAGATAAACCTTAAAAATATTTGCCACCTGTACCTGTAAGTTTAGACACATTGTTTTTTTGCTCCGTTGTCTATTTTCCCAACTTACCATAAAGATAAAGATTACAAATACATACTGTAATACATCTGTTTTTGTCCACTGATGGTTCTTTGTTCTCTATTAGTCAGGAGCATCTCAGAACAGGTATAATTTTAGTGAATGATTGTCAGTCAGTTCTGCAGTGACACTGATGCAGTAAGAGGATTTTAGTTCAACACTGCTGCTATAGTTTCATTTAAACACCTCTGTGACACTGCTGAAATGAGAATAATGCACAATCCAAATGATACCTGCACTGTGGTGATACTATTGTGGTCCTGACTATTAGAGAACAGAGTAAAGGGGACTAACACAGTATGTACTTTTTTTGTACTACTCATTTACTAAAAAAAAACGAACCTGGCTTGTCATAGGTGAAGCTCTGCAGGAGGTTGGGAGAAACCAGGACTGTGTCATACTTCTCTCTGGTATACAGCTGTGCCCTCTGTCTCCTGAACTCTTCATCTCTCTGCCTCACCTCTTTTATCTCCTGGTCAACAAGCGATTGTGTGCTTTTTGATCTCAATTTAAAAAAAGGGTTGTTCTGAAATGTGCTCTCTTGGGTGTCCTGGCATGTGGTGTTCAGGCAGAATTCAGAAACACTTCGGATAATCAAATTTGATGTCTCGAGAATAATAAAATTGCTTGTGTCCAAGGGCCACTCACTAAACTGATTGGTTACTGTAGGGGGTAAGTTAATTCTATTCCTTGGGCTTGTGGGGTGTGAATCTGGCTCAAGAATAATGACATTGTTGGCTACCATCTCATGGTAAGTTGCTTTTGAAGATGATGCGGTCAAGGTTGGGGGCTTGGAACTTGAAGGTCTCTGTGATCTGCACCTGTCCTCACGTGTATTATACATCTTTCTTTTTCCATCTGGTTCTAACCTACCTGTTTGTATGGTAAGTGATCTAGATTTATTGTTTATAGCTTCCCCACAAGACAATGGCCTTGACATGGCCCGCTCACGTCTGAACGATTCCTCTCGCTCCATAGTCTCACGTATCTCCCTTTCCACTGGGGTCTCTGGATCATCATAATGAGACCTATAGCTTGCATCATCCAGCCCAGAGTCATCAGAACATGGGCTAAACTGGGCAAACTGGCAATCAGTAAGATTTAAACCAAGACCTTCTGAATCTATATCTTTTTTGGGATTTAATGAGTTGTTTACTGACATAAACATTAAGCCACGGACTCCTGGACAACTATCATGCTTTGCAGTGGAGTGTTGATTTGTCAAGCTTTGTTCTTCCATTTTTTGCCACTGTTGACGAGCAATTTTGAAATTAAGATGCTCTGTGCTGACATTTTCGTTTCTTGTGTCCTGAATCACACAATAGTCTTGTGGCAACTTCTTATCCAACTCAGAGGTTGACACAGACAAGCGTTGCATGTTAAGCTTCATGGGTATTATCTCATCTTCTGGGATCTTGGATAAACTGCTATAGTGTATGTTATCATATGAAATGTCCTCCAGGCCAAATGAAGTGTCACTCAGACACGTCATTGAAATTTCCATATCATCATGACTTTCTGTTACTAATGATGGATCTTTATTTTCAGTAGCTTCAGCCCTATGGTCAGACAAATATGTAATTTCATCATTGGTTGCATGATTTTGGTTCATGACTTCTGATTCCAAAATGCTATCAAACTCATCATCATCTATGACTGGAGAAAACATGGTCTTCCACTGTTCTTCGTTTTCACTGTCTGATGAAACTATAGCCATTTCTACATGAAGACACTCACTTAGATCTTCTTTGTCATTTTCCTGACCAGATTCTGTTGAAATATCAGAAATAACTAGCTCTCGTATTTGCTGTTCCAACACAGACTCTAGTTCTAAAGATTCAAGTGTTTCTTCATGCTCTGGATCATTTAGGTCACAAGGACATGTGTTATCAGGTATTTCTTCTTTTGGATGTTCCTTTATTTGGTGGTTAGTATCTTGATGTATGCTGCTGAATTCTATTGCCACCCTCTGGTCTTGAACTTTCTGACCATCTAACAATGGTAGCAAGTATGTCTCCTCTTCTATTGGCTGGTCTTGTACTTGGTAGCCTGTCTCTTTGTTTTCAAATGAGAATGAAGAATTGTTTTCTCTATCCAATAGCTGGCCTTGAACTTGATGATCTATTTGTTTGTTATAGAAGGATGTTATGTTGTTGATTTCCACTATTTCTGACTTAGATTGTTCAGGATATTTTGTCAACTCTTTATCAAAAGAGCCAATGGTGTTTGTTTCTTTTTCAAACAAATGGCCTTGGTAATCTGTCTCATTGGCATGAAACAACACTGTATTGTTCTGTACTTCTTGTAGCTGGTAATCTGGTTGAAAGCCTTTTTCATCAGTAGGTGACACACTGTTGACTTCCTCCACTGCAAGCTGATGATGTCCTTGATGGTCTGTGTCAAACTTGCCAGCTGTGTCATCCTGGAAGAGTGGCAGAGATTCTTTTAGTTTTGATTCTTTGTCCTCTGAGTTTTTAATCAGCGTGCCCTGACTTCCACCCATTTCCATTGTACTCCCATCTTCATCTATCATGTCCTTGTTTTTGTCCACTTCTGAAAAATTTGAATCAAGATACTCTTCCTTTCTGTTCTGGCATTCTTCTTTCTGTGATTTCTTCAGATCAGCTTCATTGTCGGCCATTTCAGAAAGCTGTCTAGTCTCCATGGAAACTGCCTCTAAGAGGTTTTCTTGCTCCTTTTGTTGTTCTTCTAAAGAATCTCCTATTCCTTCTGTAATTTCATTTCCATTAGGTCGTTTCACTCCAGCCGTGGCTCTCTACGAGTTTGAAAAATCTCAAAGTCAAAAACACATCATAAGTACAGTGAAAATATCAAGGTTAACACATGAAACAGTAATGTAATCTGAACAGAGATTTGTGTTGCATTGTTGAAATTTCTCTTTTGCTATTAATTTTCACACAATAATCTTAGCAGCGGGCACGGTGGCTTAGTAGTTAGCAGGTTCGCCTCTCAGCGCTAGGGATTCCCGGTTCGAATCCCCATCTGGTTGGAGGTTCCATGTTCTCGCTGTGTCCGCGTGGGTTTCCTCCAGGTTTTCCGGTTTCCTCCCACAGTCCAAAAACATGGATCAAGTCAATTGAGTTCTCCAAATTGCCCCATATAGAGTGTGTATGTGTGCGTGTCTGTGTGAGTGAGTGTGTGCACGGCGATAGATTGGAGCACTGTCCTGGGTGTATCTGCCCAGCGCCCGAAACATTCTCCACTGATAATGAATGAATGAATAAATTAATCTTAGCAGCAATGAACTATTTAATCCTTCATTTAAGTGAGGTTTATCCTATGACATAACAGAATGTGAATGTAAATACAATAGATTTTATAAACTGCAGAATTATTAAGACAGCTCGGAAAAAAAAAACTATTTAACAGGAATAGGTCAAACCTATCAGGACAGTGGTTTAATCTAGACAAGTTTTCTTCTGTGTGGAGTCCTTGTGTCTGTAAGGGTTTTCTTTAAAGTTTTGTTTTTTTACTATTTAAAGATATGTAAATCAAGTAATCTGAATATATTAAACTGTCCCAACACTTAATTTATGTAAATATCTAAATGACAATATCTGTATGTCATAAGGGTATCACAATCTCAATCTGTCTTTCCTTTCACCCAGTGTATTGTGTTCAGAAAATCCCCCCAATTGAATCAACATATATTGGTTAAATGGCTTTGGAATAAATAAATTATTATATGGATATTCAGTAAGAAAATTGTTTATATTTTAAGCATTGTTATGTGTAATTTTTAAATGCTGCCATGTGAAGGTTGCTGCTCTCCGAAAAAAAAAACTGCCTGTCTGCAATTCACTAAAATTCAGAAGTTGTTTTGTGAATGGATGATATCTCAGTAATTTAAGAAGAAGTAGTTTAAGAAGTTTAAGAAGGAGTTTTAGGTTTGGATAAAGTCGAAAACTGAATTCCAGCATAAATGCCTCATATCATCTGTAAAGCATGGTGGTGGTGGTACTACAACAACTTTTCTATTGAGTTTCTCAGAAACCTCCATTGTTAATCTCATGACAAAGTACTGAAAAATCATGTACTGAAAAATCTGACTTGGATAGGTTCCTGTTAAAATACCTTCTCCCACCTGAATGTCTCAACATTAAAAACAATGAAAACATTTGACTTATTCTCTACACATACATTTTACACTCAAATATATCTAATCTTATGGTAAATTGGCCAGATAAGAAATGCATCTCGAATGTTTTTACTTACATCTGCACTTGCTTACAGTCTTCTTGCTATATGAATTACATAAAAAATAAATTAAACAATATGTTTTTGCAAAGGCCCTATTATTATCTACAGCACATTATATTGTGAAAAGTGGACACCCAACACCCAATAAAGATTTATATTAATACTATAGCACAATCAAATTGCTAGTATAAAAGATGTGTTTTTAACTGAGAAAATATTGGGGATCGCACTACAATTGTGCTTTATACTACATTGTCATCATTTCCCTTCTTAAACAAAGTGTCTTAGACAAAATTTAAATTTAGGGTGTCGACTTTTAGCTAGGGCGGCACGGTGGCTTAGTTTTTACACATTCGCCTTTCAGCACTAAGGATTCCCAGTTCGAATCCCAATATCGGTGGAGTTTCCATGTTTTCCCTGTCTCCGTGTGGGTTTCCTCCGGGTTCTCCGGTTTCCTCCAACGGTCCAAGAACATGGATCAAGGTCAATTGAATTCTCCAAATTACCCCATATAGAGTGTGTTTGTGTCTGTGTGAATAAGTGTATGCCAAGCGATAGATTGGTGCCCTGTCCTGGGTGTTGAATCGCCCGAAACCTTCTCCTCTGGATAGGCATGGGGAACCCCTCGCAAACCTAGTAGAGGATAAAGCGGAAGATAATAGATGGATGGACTTTTAGCTTTTAGCTATACAGTAGTTTATATACAATATAAAATAAAAGTCAAAAGTCCATGTATTCCTGTGGTAGAAAACCTACAAGAAATTCCATCCATCCATTATCTTCCGCTTTATCCTATATTAGGGTCACGGGGGGGTTCCCCATGCCCATCCAGGGGAGAACGTTTCGGGCGCAGGGCAGATACACCCAGGACAGAGCGCCAATCCATCGCTGGGAACACACTCACTCACACAGACACGCACACATACACACTCTATATGGGGTATTTTGGAGAACTCAATTGACTTGATCCATGTTTTTGGACTGTGGAAACCGGAGAACCCGGAGGAAACCCATGTGGACACGGGGAGAACATAGAAACGCCACCCAGATGGGGATTCGAACCGGGAATCCCTGGCGCTGAGAGGCTAAGCCACTAAGTCACCGTGCCGCCCCTATAAGAAATTAAAACATTAAAAGTTATATTCTGCTGTTTTAAAAAGACCGCAAACCTCTAATATAATATTTTCCTATACAATCTCAAAATTAAAGTTGTCCTTTTAACAAAAGCATCATGTTTTTTTATTGCTTAAAATCTTTTGGACAGACCACAGCCTGAAAACTCTACTACTACACAGATTTTACCCATACTTTATACATAAATATTTATTTTAAAAAAATGTATTCTGTAACTATATTTGTTTATATATCTTTAGCTATCGTTGATGCTGCTGTAATAACGCATTTCCTCTTGTGGGATAATAAAAGGTTATCTCATCTTATCTGAAATAATATGAACTTACTCTGTCACTTTCCTCTTAGTAAGTGCAAGTGCTGTCACATTCATGTTGGTTCATCTCTGTAGCAAAACTTATTACCGACTTTATTCTGATGCCAAACTAGGAACTTTTTAATTACAATGAAAGGCAACATGCAATTCTAAAACTTCAAAAATTTGCTTATTTCCAATAATAAATATACATCCACTGATATGGATAATAAATCTACATCCACTGAATTTAAACCCAGAAGGCACAGTTCAAAACCCAAGCAAAAGTATGTGGACAATTACCTAATTTATTAAATTATTTCTAGTATTAATTTTACTGCAAACGTAATAATATTATTCTTAGAGAAGGCTCTGTTTGAAACTAGCAACGTTCTGGTAAAAGTATTTTTCAGATCTTGTATTATATAGACTACAATGACATAAGACCTGACCATGACCCTGATCGTTCATCCTTTAAAATTTTGTAGAAGGAGGAATCTTGTAATGTCCATTTAGCTTAAGTTGTTTGAATGTGCTTTTCATCCAGGTCCACGTACTTCTGAGCATTTAGAAGCTACATCAGATCACCTGTGCATGCGCACACGTACACGACGCATTGGAATGTAGAACGCAGAGATGAAGATTTAATCAAAAGGTGGAGCAAGAGTTGGATGCAAGAGATGAATAAATTGCCCCGGTATGATGAAACCTACCAGCAGCCTTAAAAACAACAGCCAGACCGAGATCATTTCCAGCCTCCCGCCGCGCGCGCATGCCTGCGCCAGCCGGAGCAGCAGCAGAGTCCGAGCGGCAGAGCGGCGCGAGCGAAACATAAGGGTCAAATCGGTTTTATTCGATCGATCGCTCGGCAATTAACTGGAGCGCAAACAAAAAGCATCGACTGATCAACTGCGAGCATGCGGGCTGTCCTATCTCCCCCTCCAACCTGAAAGATGCTCTCTCTCTCTCTTTCTCACTCTCTCACTCTCGCCCTCCCTCTTGCAGCTGGCAACCCATTGCAGGCAGTTGCACTCTGCACACTCAACAACCACATTACCAACATAGCTGTATTTACTGCACCCAACATTTCTACACCTTTTGTCCATCCATCCATCCATCCATCCATCATCTTCCACTTTGTCCTCTACTATGGCCACAGTATTTGGGTTCACCATGCCAATCCAGGGAAAATACACCCAGGACAGGGTGCCAATCTATTGCTGCGCACACACACACTCACTCACACAGACACACACAAACACACTCTATATGGAGTAATTCAGAGAATCCAGAGAAAACTCACGCGCGCAGACACAGGAAGCGGACACATGGAGACTCCAACCAGATTGGGATTCGAACCAGGACTCCCTAGCACTGAAAGGCAAACGGGCAAACCACTAAGCCACCGCACCGACAGCTATTGTCCTTTTTTCTAGAACTCTGTTGTTCTACAATTACAGACCTCAGTACAGTTACTCTGTTAAGGTGTTATTTGGATGATTGATCATTCTCAGCACTGCAATGACAGTGGCATGGTGGTGATGTCCTGAATGGACGATTGGATCTGACATAGCAGTGCTCCTGGAGTTTTCAAACAACTCACCCATGCTACTGGGCAGAAAATAATCCCAGAATCACAATTTTCATCCTGTAGACAGCATCTTGTAATCACTAAAGAAGTATTAAAGCATGGGTGGGAAATCTTTTAACTGGAGGCCAGATTAATTTCAGCATACAGTGTCTGGTCATAGGCCATATACACAATGGTGTACACAGTAACATTATAATTCCTTATATTCTACATTCTATTACAATATAAGAAACCACCACTATGAATTCAAACATTCAACAACAGCTGACACATCATATAGTGCACTATATCTGTAATAGGTAACAAATGCAGCTCCTCCATGGCTTATTAAATAAGCACACCAACATGGTTTTCGCTATTGAATGATTCATATGAAGTATGCCTTCACTGTAGGGTTTCAATGGAGATTGTGTATAGCCTAATAATAAAGCCAATAAAATTATGGAAATATCTGTAAAATCTAAAAATTGTTATAAAATATCTGGCCATGTATGGTTTTCAACATAGGTTTCCCATCCCCTTGTTGAAAGATGACAAATAAAAATTGTGTACTGAAGCTTTTCACATTTGCAAGGTGATGTGTCAGCAGCAGCACTGCAGTTTCTGATCCAAACTTGCAAAACACACAGTGACACACCGCCATGCGATCAGTGTCCTTGCAGTGCTAAAATTCATCCATAACCCAAACTGTGGTGGTTAGGTGACTGTCCTGATCATTAAAGAACAGATTAGGAATTACATGTATGTAGAGTAACAGATGCACCACAGTTTTTAATGCATGCCCAATAATGTGCATTTATACAGTCAAATAAACTTATAACCTGAATAAATAAAATAGTTTTTTCCTGATTTTATAGAAATCAGTCTTTTTTCCCTTTTATGCCATCTTTTTCTCATAGAGATGTGCATGCTTTATCTCTTTTACTCTCACGCTTTGCTCTGTCTCAAAGATGTATGTTATTTCTGTCTCTCACAGAGCTGCACTCAGATCACGCTCTCTTGGAGATGCATGTAAAATGTATTCACTCTTTCTGTGATGCATGCTCTCACTGTTTTTTTATAGATACATACTGTACATATCTCATTCAGTCTTGCTTACAGTGATGAACACGTTTACTCTTATCTTATGAAAAAGGCTTGCAATGCCTATTTTTATCCCATTAAAAGATAATACATCGTGACTTTCTTACATGTATGGGTAGGAATTATCAATTTATATAATTACACATACTCTTCAATTTTGTTTTTCACCATTTCGCCATTTCTTGTTCTCCTTCCTGTTTTCTCTTATGGCAGCTGAAGCAGTGGCAGCAGTAGCTTTTGCCGTGGCACCCACACATCACGTTTTATGAGCAGCAGAAACTGAGCTCTCATTTCTCTGTGAATGTGAAGCTAATGATTGGACCCTGGTTGCTTTGGCTGAGTGGAGTGGTTTATGTAACACACACAGGCCAGCCTAATGATTTTTTAGTAATTTATTTATTTATTTTTAGAGTGGGTGCGATGTGGGATGGGTTTGAGTTTGGGAGACCCTGCAGGACATAGCATGCCCATGGGTGATTTTATTTGAAATGACCTCGCTGAGGTTTACTTTAAAGTTGTTTTGTAGATTTCTGCATTTGTATAGCACTGCTACAACATACTGACCAAACAGTATAGGTTTCAATTAAGAGTTCCTATTAAGGTGTAGACTATATGTGTACTAGATGTGTGAGTTTTGTATGGTTTTTCTTATAATTTATGTTGTCTTACAGAGTCTACTTACAGAAATACATTGTCATTTATTAACTTTTACATGAGTGAAAACTAAATCTTAATTTAAAGATGCAGTTGGGTGCTTAATACATTTTTAAAAATAAATTGTTTTTATAGTACTCAAATAGGGCATGATGTTGTCACCATTAACATCAAAGTCTTTAAAACTCAGTGTCATGCTGAAATAAAAGAAACAGATTTTTCCAATCTTCTGTCACACAGTTATATAGTATACAGTAGTTTAAATGCATTTGTATTCTGTAGCATTAACATAACCCTTTACTGAAATAAATACACTTTCTAAAACAGTCCTCATATCCATATACAATAAAAATAATGTCAAAATAAAAAAAAAATGAAAATGATTATGATGTGAATCCTGTATATGGTAAGAAGAAATAGAAAACTTCTCTGAAATTAATGTTTATGTTTAGCACAACTGAAATCAAGGGTCAGTTGGTACAAGATAGATCGATATGGAATGGAAATGATGGATTTAATGGGTACGTCTGTGCCCTAGCATCCTGTCTGGATTTGAAGTTTACAAAACACTTTAAACTCACATCCACCACAAATGGAATATATACTATATAATATAATACAAATTGTTTAAACAATCTAACAATAAACAAACATTTCTTTATTGTTGAATTTTCAGTTCCATAGTCTATACAAACTTCTTAAGATATATTAATGTTCCAGCTTGGTTTTTGAGATATTGAGGGTGACTAATTGCCTTCACTTAAAACAGCATAAATAATATTAACAACAAGTTTGATACTTTTACTTTTGAACTTCTTCATGTTTTGTTATGTTTTCTGGTCTGTAATAAAACAATTTTTATTCTTAAGGATAAAAGCGGAAAATACATTCTAGTAAATAATCAATTTAGCCCTCAAATTTAGCAACATGCAGCCTGCTGTTCCAAGATATTTTTTCTCTCTTCACACTGGACTACTGTAAAACTGCAATGTGTACAAATAACACAGACGAATATGAGGATCTAAAAAAGATCTGCTGCTAAGTTTTTTTTTCTGGCCAAGTATATGTTACTCCATTCTTATTAGGCATACTCACAAAAAAGTTTTTTCCTCTTGTGTTTTTCTTGTTTCACTGCTTCCTCCCACAGACACACAACATTTGCTATGCGCCCCCCTTCAGAAAGCCCACGCTCTATCCAAACTCAATCTATTGCTTATGAGTGACTCACCTCTTGCTGCTGAGATAGAGATGTGCAGATGTGGCATTAGCATTTAAGGTGTGTATGTATGTACTTACCAATGTCTGGTTTAGGATTGGGCTGCTTCTGCTTGCCTTGTGAATAATGTGTGAGTGATACGGACTGATTAAATGTGCAAAATTCAACCAATAGCAGTGCAGCAACCTTAATGACAAAAGTGACTCACTCTTTCCATGCAAAACACTGTGCATTATACACAGTTGTGTTTAAATGTATTCAACCCTCGATACAGTGAAGTGTTTAAGCAATGAAAAAAAAAAGTTTTATCTTGTTCACAGGTCAAAGAAGGACTTTAATAATAAACAAATGCACCTTAAATTACAACATCTTTTCAGGTATACCAACAAATGTCCTTTTAGTAATTTCCTCCTTGACAAAATTATTCAACCTCTTGGTCACATACATCATTAGTACTTAGTACAACTCCCTTTGACATTAATAACATTCTTCAGATATGAACCATAGTGTGACAAGTTTCTTGCAGCGATCTAAAGGTATTTTAGCCCAATCCTCATTTGCAAAAGCCTCTAGTTCTTTCTCATTCTTCAAGTCCCAGAGATTTTCTATGGGCTTTAAGTCGTTGTGATTGTGAGGGTCACTCCAGAAACTTCCAACCCCTCTTCTGCAACCAAGCCCTGGTAGAATTTGAGGTATGCTTGGGATCATTGTATTTTTGGAAGGTCCAATGTCCCCCAAGCTTCAGCTTTTTCACTGATTGCATGAGATTTTCACATTTTCATTTTCAAGATCTCCTGATATTTAACTAAATTCATGATACCTTGCACATAGTGTAGATTCATTGTACCAGAAAAAGCGAAACAGCCCCAGAGCATGACTGACCCACCACCATGCTTCACAGTAGGCAAGGTGTTCTTTTCTTAATAGGCCTCATTCTTCCCCCTCCAAACATATCTTTGAGCCCAAAATGTTCCAATTTTTTCTCATCGCTTCAGAGAACAGTGTTACAAAACCTTTTTGGTTTGTCCACATGGTTTTTGGCATACTGGTGTCGACTTTTCTTGTGCTTTGGAGTCAGCAGAAAGGGGCATCTGGGAGTTCTGACACAGAGGCCTTCATCTCGCAGTGTGCACCTTATTGTCTGGGCTGAAACCTGAGTGCCACCCCCTGACAAGTCCTGTTGCAGTGCCTCAGCTGTCAGTCTGGGATTTTCATAATTTCCAAATTATGCTTTAAATTGTGTCTCTTAAAATGTTTATTTTCTTTGCTATCATTTTATATCCGTTTCCTTGCTAATAAAGAGAAAGGACCTCCTCTCTTGACTCTTTGACCATTCCCTGGACTTGGAAACCATGTTGCAAAGACACTATTAACTGTGTAGGAGGAGCTGAGTTTCTCAGTCTTTCAAATCTTTACTTAATTGCTGCTTATTATAGCTCTGTTCACATATGCAGGTGCTTTCAATGCTTGACTGAAGCGACCTGATTGAGACTGAAGAATATTAAATATTAATATTAAAGTTGCAATAAGAAAACTTAAGTTGCATTTGTGTATTATTCAAGTCCTTCTTTGACCTGATTGTGAACAAGATAAAAAAATAAACGTCAAACTTTCTAAAACACTTTACTGTAGTGGTTAAATAATTTTGAACACAACTGTATATATTTTCCACTATGATCAGGAACTCTGGCGGCACAGTGGCTTAGTGGTTAACACGTTCGCCTCTCAGCGCTAGGAATTCCTGGTTCAAATTCCAATCTCGGTGGAGTTTCCATGTTTTCCCCATGGGTTTCCTTCAGGTTCTCCGGTTTCCTCCCACAGTCCAAAAACATGGATCAAGGTCAGTTGAATTCTCAAAAAAAATTGCCCCATATAGAGTGTTTTTGTGTGTGTATGTGTGAGTGTGTGTGCCCAGCGTTCGATTGGCACCATGTCCTGGGTGTATCTGCCTAGCGCCCAAAACGTTCTCCCCTGGATGGCCATGGGGGACCTCCCCACGACTCTAGTAGAGGATAAAGCGGAAGAAAATGGATGGATGGATGGATGGATCAGGAACTCTGGTCTAATATCACCTTCTAGGGGATCAGCTTATTCTCATTCTAAAATTTAATGTGAAGTTGAATATAAATAATTAAACTACATTTTTTCCACATTTATTTATGTGAGAAATAACCCCCACCCATGCATGTATTAGGTTAAAAAACAAACACTCTTTACTAAAAAGGACACTAGTAACATTGTTACACACTTTTTCCTTTTTGTTCAGGGTTCTAGGTCCTCTCTTGTATATCACCCCCTTCAGTTTACCCCACAGGTTCTATATAAGTTTTAAATTAGAAGATTGAAATGCCCATATCAGATGACAGATAAACCACATATGGATCCAACTAAGAGGTTTTGCCACATTGATCCTAAACACCGGCGCCCCACAGGGCTGTGTGCTCAGCCCGCTTCTGTACTCCCTGTATACCCACGACTACACAGCCAGACACAGCTCCAATGTCATTATCAAGTTTGCAGACGACACAATGATCATAGGCCTGATCTCTGATAACGACGTATTGGCCTACAGAAAGGAGGTTAACATCCTGGAAAACTGGTGTCAGGAAAATAACCTCCCTCTAAATGTCAGCAAGGCCAAGGAACTGATCATGGACTTCAAGAAGCAGGAGAGAGTACAATCGCCGATCTCCATCAATGGGACTACAGTGGAAAAGGTCAGCAGCTTCAAGTTCCTTGGTGTTCACATCAGCAAAGAACTGACTTGGACAGAACACACCAGACTGTAAAGAAGGCCCAACAACGCCTCTACTTCCTCAGATGGCTGAGAAGGTTTGGTCTGAACCTCAGCATCCTCAAGAGTTTTTAAATCTGTATCGTGGAAAGTGTCCTGACAGGAAGCATTACCACCTGGTATGGCAACTGTACTGCTCTCGAGCGGAAATCCCTGAAGAGGGTAGTGCGAACAGCGTAGTATATCACCGGGCTTCAGCTCCCAAACCTTTTGAATTTATACACATACCGCTGCCTGAGGAAATCTAGAGTTGAAGGACCCCACTCACCCAACTGTTTTCACAGTTGGAAGGAGTGTTCGGAGGTTGAGAAGTTTAAAGACCAGAATCAGCCAGTTCAGAGACATCTTCCCCCAGGCAATCAGGCTGTGGAACGGCCAGTGAAACAGTGTACTGCCCAACACACACCACTGGCATCTTACATAAACTCTCTGCACCTTGCACTTTTCACTTCACTTCACTTTTCACAGCACCCTCAGACTTTGCCATACATCCTCGGCCATTCCTCCAATCCTATTTCTATTTTATTTTCTTTAATTCCATAATTTTTTAGATATTTTAATTTTATTCTATTTTTTATTCTTGTAAATATTGCTAGTTGCACAGTAGTGGGTACCTACACCTAAGTTTTTCACTCACCTGTACACCTGTACTAGGTAATGTGACAATAAAAATACTTGAATCCTTGAATCTCATCTTTACATAAAAAATTGTGAAAGCAATGAACAAGAATGGAGAAAAAAAAATATATATTTTTTTAGGTTTTTACAATTATTTAGAAATGGATATTTGTTGGTAAACACATCATATACTTCAACCTTACCTGCAACCTGAAGATCCTTGGTTCTGTTCCCAGTCCCACTAAGTGCTATGGCTGAAGTGCAAGAAAGCTGAACTTAATTGCTCTGTGTATAGGCACATTTGGCAAAATAGACCACAATTAGTTTGAACAGCTGCTGGTGGACCTTTGAAAATATCTCAGAAAATATCTCATTCAAAAATGTTGCTGAAAATTTATAAAGCCAAACTAAATCAAACTGGTTGACAAACTAATTTAATATGATTGTTTTAAGCTTACAAAGGCGGCACGGTGGCTTAGTGGTTAGCACGTTCGCCTCTCAGCGCTGGGGATTCCCGGTTCGAATCCCCATCTGGGTGGAGTTTCCATGTTCTCCCCGTGTCTGCGTGGGTTTCCTCCCACAGTCCAAAAACATGGATCAAGTTAATTGAATTCTCAAAATTACCCCATATAGAGTGTGTCTGTGTGAGTGAGTGTGTGCCCAGCGATGGATTGGCGCCCTGTCCTGGGTCTAACTGCCCAGCGCCCGAGACGTTCTCCCCTGGATGGGCATGGGGAACCCCAACGCGACCCTAATAGAGGATAAGCGGGAGATAATGAATGAAAAGAATGAATGTTTTAAGCTTACAAAGGTGGCTTAGTGGTTAGCACGTTCGCCTCTCAGCACTAGGGATTCCCGGTTCGAATCCCCATCTGGGTGGAGTTTTCCATGTTCTCCCCATGGGTTTCCTCCAGGTTCTCCGGTTTCCTCCCACAGTCCAAAAACATGGATCAAGGTCAGTTGAATTCTCAAAAAAAATTGCCCCATATGTGTCTGCGTGGGTTTCCTCCGGGTTCTCCGGTTTCCTCCCACAGTCCAAAAACATGAAACAAGTTAATTGAATTCTCAAAATTGTCCCATATAGAGTGTGTCTGTGTGACTGAGTGTGTGCCCAGCGATGGATTGGCGCCCTGTCCTGGGTCTATCTGCCCAGCGCCCGAGACGTTCTCCCCTGGATGGGCATGGGGAACCCCACCGCGACCCTAATAGAGGACTAAGCGGGAGATAATGAATGAATGAATAAGCTTACAAATGAATGAAGTGCAGCATGTTATTAAAATTCCAGCTCATGTGCATCTGCCATTAATTTCACCCACAGATTCACCTAAAGCCTATGATCAGTTCCACTGCAATGTAATGAAAAGATGCTGAGTCATTTCTATGTTACATTTGTAAGTAACTTTGTTTTTGTCTTTTAAAAAATTTGCTTTTGTCTTTTATTTATTTTATGTAGGGTGTGAAATTGCATGTTACATGTTTTGTAAAATTAACCTCAACCCACAGCAGTGAGAGGAGAAAAGAACATTTTATTTTATGTTGCTACCCAGTCTCTACACCTGGTTGAAGTATAAGCATGAGCAATAACCCCTGTGAGAATAAACTACTAATAAACTTGATAAATTGTACCCAACTTGAATAATTCTATTGTCAAGTTCACATCTGCTTTTACATCTGATTCAGAATTACAGGTACAGATATTGCAACTTAATTTGTGTTAGTGAAAATGTGGTAGTGTATGGTGTAGGAAATTAGATAATGGTTAGGATATTGACAAATCTGTGTTTCAATGAAAATAAACTAATAGAAAATTGGTGTCATTCACAAACACAAGAAATAAAGGTATTTTACAAAAACTTTAGTTAATACCTACATAAATTAAGTTTTGGTAAGTTTCATAGTAAATAATCTTCTGTCTTCTATCCATAGCATTTTTGATATGCACTCCAGGATCCACTGAGTGCTAAGCAAATCGGTCCATCTGTCAAACTGTGAGAGAGAAAAATGCATTGATCTCTATAAGCTGGTATACACTGCGGGAAGCATAGCAACATGTCATTAAAAATTAACCTCAAATCTGGAGGTTATATTTCACACTTCTGTTATTACAAACAGTTAATCATGTTAATTTACACAAAAACCAAAGACCATGTTAAATAAAGTTGTAGTAATGAGCTTAAACTCTACAAAATATATTTTCCACTCATATTTTAAATGTAAGTTTTAAGGTTGAGTGTACGTTGAGTGTACATGCTAAAAAATAAAGTAGTAAATATTTATTGTTAAAAACATAAATAGTCAGCTAAAATGTCCTTTCAAATACTGAGGTTAAATATTAAACAGTCAGATAAAGTGAATAGCATAAATTGTGTGTATGTAGTATGTTACGTTATGTTTAATGACTAGCTTATTATCAGCAAAATAAATATAATTAATTTTTGCCCAAATGGATTACAGTGTATAACAAATTTGGAATCATCTGTGCATTGTAATCTTATACTGAATTAATTTCGATTGCTTTTGTCTCTTGTTAAAATCTGGACAAAATTAAAAGCTAAAAGCCAGATATTAAAATTATATGTGTCCTTTTTACATTATTAAAAGTATAATTAACAACAGCATTTACAATTTAAATATTAACAAATTTATTTTAACAAATGCACAACTGCACACAAAAAAAGTAAGTGTGGTAATAAAGCAGGACAGTGACTGACACTGCGTGTGATTGCTCGTTAACACAAACATTAGCTGCCATTCAAATTGCAGGTTAACAAAAGCCCTTTTCCAAAACACCAAGTAGCAATGTTACAGAATCAGAAGAGTGCTTGGGTTTAAACCATTTCCTAACAACTGAGCCAGAACCAGCATCAAAAGCAGCCACAAAAATGTTAATAAGTTTTCGTAGATAAATAAAGAATGAGATAAATAAAGAATAAATTAAATGAGCTTTTCCAAATAAAATGAAATGAGCTTTTTTTTTTTTTTTTTTTTTTAATAAAATGAGCTTTTCCAAATGGAGTTTAATATTTTGCCAGCAGGTGGCGACAGTCTTTGTAAACATTACTTTATGTCTGAAGAGCGTATGAAAGAGTAAGGCTTATTGATAAACTTCATACAAGCATTATATATTTTCAATGTGAGGCTATGCATGAAGTGCATTTGATATTTTGTGGACTGTGTCTTAGCTGGCTTACTGTAAGTGGTAAGGTCACAGACACGGCTCTGCTCAGGTTTATTTTTGTCCATTAATTTATTAATGTCTTAATTATTAATTTTTATTATTTATTTATTTATTATTATTTTAAATTTTATTAATTTATTAATTATTGTCCATTATTTATTTTCATAATAATTTGAAATTTTTAAAAATAATTTCTTAGTATTAATTTTGCACATATTTAAAATAATATTAATTTAAAAAAAAAATCATAATTCGGAATCATCCCCTTAACAGACCATTAAATATTATTATTATATTTTACAGTAATAAAAAACCTTGATGGTTTTATTCAAGCAAGTGTTTAGTAAGCTTAAGTTCTTTCACACCCAACACATCAAAATCTCAGTCAGTGCACATAAAAACAGCTGTGTATATATGTATGTATTTAAGATGAAACCTTTTATATATATTAAAATTATTTCTTATTGCTATAATATAAAAGAAGAAAATTATAATATTTAGAAACAAAAGAGAAGTGAAAGCAGCATAGTACTCATGCCATGCAGAAAAAGTCAGTCTAAAAAAAGTAAAGGAAAGTCCAGAAGAAAATAAGATAATAAGTGTTTAGTGCTACATCAGCATGCAGCAATTTTTCGGTTTTCCTTTTTTAGTCTTTCTGCTACCTGTTGCCTGTGACTCAAAGGTTGGTGATGTGCTGCTGGTGCTACTGTTCCGATCAGGGTGAAACCATCTATTAGAGTATGGCTTGCCACTGGTTAAAGGCTCTTCTTCCCCATCTCCAATGATTACCAACTCAGCCTGAACTGATCCATTATAACTCTGGAGGTCTTCCTCTGCTCTTTGATATCCCATAAAGATCATGGTGACAGGCTCTTCTGCATTCAAAACATTAAGGGTTTTGGGTTTTTTGCTGGAGTTAGATAAAGATGTTGTGTAACTCATATGACAATCTGAATAAACAGTTTGGGAAGCATTATGTTGTTCTGGTAGAGTGTAAGAAACATCAAGTCCAGGTCTAATTATTTCATCACTATACATGTAGCTGCCATTGTTGGTTTGAGTTGTTAGAATGTCCTGCTCTGTTGTCCTGTTACCATTACTGTCAGCATACTTGAGCTCATGCCATTCAGGCATGTTCATAGTAAATGGTGGTGGGAAGTAGCTACTTTCATAGTTCATGGGAAACAGAGGTTTAGTAAGTTCTTGAGATTTCATATTCTTCTCTGTGGCTTGTTTGAGAAGGTCCTCCACCTCTTTGGGGCTAAGCTCATCCACCAAGTCTGTTACATGCTGACCTGAGCATACAGCATAAACAGATTTGCGACCATCATCATATACTTTGATGCCCTTCTGCTGCAGTTCCTGAGCTGAGACAGTGCAGGTGGAGAGGACACGATTCTCACCGGTATGCAGGTCCTTCTGCACATTGATCTCCATGGCAAAGAGGGCTGTAAAGAGGAAAATAAACATTTTCAATAAATTTAACAACTATCTGAAATACACAGTAGTCAGTCGGCTTAAATAATATTTCCACAATTAACAATTATTTCCACAATTCCACAATTATTTAACTAGCTCAGATTATTAATATATTCTGCCACATATTTTCTTTTTGTGTCTGGTGAATTTAAGCACTGCCTAATCTCTTATGTCATCTGGCACAAAGTGATGAATCACCCTGGCTTGCAAAGACTCTCAAACCTTTGGCAGATGTTTTTTCATACTTAATCTGTATGATGAAACAAACTTATTTATGTACAATTATTTAACTAGCATATCAATGATCTAATCAGAATGTCAATCATCCAATGCACTAAAAAAACAAACCAATCACTTTAACCCAGCAATAAACCAACCAAAAATAATTAGTAATGATAAAATGAGACATAAAAGGTAAGACATAAAGGTAAACACAGTAAAACTAGCCCATCAATAAACACATTAAACGATCAATTACTTAATATATTAACTATACATTACCGGGCCTGTGTGGGTCATTTTTGGTTGCTTGATCCACAGTTGGTGTATAAGAATTAGTGTGATTTTGGATTCTTGCATGTATAGGCTCTGCAAATATATTTTGTTTTTAAATTAATAAAGCATTATTCAGGTATTAAATGTTTACCAAGTGCAATGACCCTGAAATGTCTTATTACCTGATCTGAAATTTTCATTAGCTGCCTGTAAGAAAAGCATTTTAAAGCATTACTCAAAAATGTTTTTGAAATCCAGTGACCATTTCATCTGTATCTTGTAAGTTTTAAAACAATTCAAACATGTTAATACCTATTCGGTTTACTGATCCAAACAATGTATGTTTCATTTTAAACAAATATAAGGTTAAAACTACAATGTAACTGGATGTTTAGATATTTTTGTAAAGGCTCTTCACCATGGAAACATTACTAAACATCTGTGCACAAATTTGGAACAACAAAGATATGGTTTGTCCAGTTTATTTTCGATTAACTCCAGTTATTTGCACATAACCTAAAACTCAACCCCACCATTAAAATTAATTACAATGTTATTTACGAGCCTCCCCCTCTTCAGTGTCTGACTTAGCACAAAAACACAAAGACATACATTATATTTTGGGAAATATCTTTAAAAAATTTGTTTTTTATGAATTTCTACGTTCACATATTTATTTGTTTCTTTATTTATTTGTGTTTGGAATAATTTCCCTCTCTCCCAAATTAAGCCCTGTAACAGATATTTACATGAGTTTGAATCAAATCATTTATATTACCTTAATTATTTCAAATGTTGATTTCTCAATAGATTTAAGCCTCTTTAGGATTAATTCTTCATTCTTTGAGATGGTAAGTTCCTCCCTCTCCAAAGTTTCAATTTCTTTCTCTATCCTAAAAAACACAGTGACAAACTTTCTAAGTAGACGTTTGACTAGATGTAAGTATCAGATAATTCCATTTTGGTACATACACATGCTGCAGTTTGGCTTGAAGTTTTAGGGTTGGTACAGTGCCAATCATTTGTTTTTTTGCCAATAATTCAAATTATTCTGATATCTACTAACATAACTAAACAACATTTACCAACACAGTGTAACTTGAATATGCTCAAGAATATAACAAATTTGTGTGACTTCAACTCTTATCTGAGTAAAACATGAATGGCATTAATATTAGTGACTTTATCATAAGTCTCATTAATATAATAATAATATTCATAAATATCCATATTGTCTCTTGGAATTTACAAATTTATCAGCAATGGGATGGTTAACCACTACATGAGCGTGAACTACAATTGCAAGAGGATTTTTAATAATTCATAGTTATACTGTATTTCTATTGCATCTTTTATTGCTGGCACGACACTGGAAATTGTTATGAAAACAGACGTTATGACAAAATTATACCAAATGAAAAATCATGTAAATAAAAAACTATTTTAGTGTTTGGGTAGATACTCTTTAAAGTCCAGCGACTCCAGACACATTACTATGGTGTCTCTTAGAATGTTTGGCCATTATGTAAATAGATTATTACAATTTACTGGATTTGAAGTTCATGCCAGTGGCTGGCAGTTTACTTTGAGATCTAAAAATGCTTTTGTTGGTGCAAGTACTCTGTACACCCCAATCAAGTTCTTGCACATAAGCAAACAAATCTTGAATTTATGGACATCATTTAGGGCTCAGGATCATATTCCTTTAAAACTTTTCCAACCTGTTACTAAAAGTTATCTGCATGTAATTTTATAAAATGGTCTTATTACACACTTGCATTACTAATACTATTAAAATTAACTAAGTAACTACCTTAACACATAAGTAAAGTGTTATCCACATACTTACAGTTTTGGAAGTTTTAATTTTTTTTTGCAAGTTTTGCAGTGACCTGGACTTTGATGCTTACTTTTGATGCTTTTGTTTACTCAAAGTTGAAAGGTACAGTAACTCAGATAATTACTATAAAGTAGCTCACAATTTTTGAAAGCATAAAGAGAAACTACCAAACTTTACAGTACATATAGTTTTCCTAAAACACATTAAGTGAATTAATCATACCATACAAAGCCATTTTTTTTTAAAGAAAAAGCAATTTTACCCTAATATCAAAATGTTATTTATAGTAAAGTTAAAGTTATTGAAAAATGATATAGTTTGAGGATACAACTATGGTACAATTTATTAATTTACATATACACATTTAATTATTTAAAAAAATAATATATTAAATTGGATTGTATACAAAAGAAAATCTTAATTTATTTAATGTTTTAATATCAGCAACATAGTTACCCTACCCTGTAGGGTAGGGATCTTAAATTATAAATGAGTCTGTCTACACACATTGTATGCTGTCACTTGTAGATTGTAATTGACTAAAACCCAGCAAAAAGCTCTTGATACAAACACATCATGTAATAAAGTGTGCGTTTAAATAAATGTGTAATCTAGATTTAATAATTTAGTTATAAAGAGTTAAACAATGCCTAGTGATCAATGGCTAGAAAGCAAATGTGGTTGCCTTGCATGAAACAGCTGTGTTCGACAGATGTATGAATGCTGACACAAAAACTAGACATGACTACAATGGAGAAAAAAATGGAAGAAAACCTCATACTCATTAAACTATGCATGTTAACTGCAATTAATTGCAATATGCATGTTGACTGCAATTAAATTGTTTTAACAAATTGGTAAGTGCTTAAATACTTACCGATTAATCGTAATCTGCAGTATTTTGGTTTGTTGGACATCCTGAGTTTTTCCCTCAGTGTGATCACTACTGGAACCATTCATCAACCACAGGTCTCTCATTGACTTTTTCTGTATGATATAAAGCATTGTTTAACATTTGCATAAAATTAAAATATCTATCTTAAGAAAACATAAATGTTAAACTGTTTAATAAATAGAAAAATATTTTAGTAAATGGGTTTCAAGAAATATGCAAACATGTGCAAAAGAATAAAGTCTTTGTTAAGAAAACATAGGTTATGTTATTTTCTGTATTTATTTTAGTAACTGTTTAAATCTTCAACAAAACACACATTTATTAGTTTTTTAACAGGGGGGGGGGGGGGGGGGGGGGGGGGGGGGGGGGGGGGGGGGGGGGGGGGGGGGGGGGGGGGGGGGGGGGGGGGGGGGGGGGGGGGGGGGGGGGGGGGGGGGATATATATATATATATATATATATATATATATATATATATATATATATATATATATATATATATGTATACATATACAGACACACACACCTTATAGCAAAACATAATCAAATCTCAAGTGTTCCAAGTTTTCCTTTCATTCATTCATTATCTTCCGCTTTATCCTCTATTAGGGTCGCGGTGGGGTTCCTCATGCCCATCCAGGGGAGAACGTTTCGGGCGCTGGGCAGATACACCCAGGACAGGGCGCCAATCCATCGCTCGTCACACACTTACTCACACAGACACGCACGCATACACAGTCTATATGGGGAAATTTGGAGAACTCAATTGACTTGATCCATGTTTTTGTGGGAGGAAACCGGAGAACCCGGAGGAAACCCACGCAGACACGGGATAACATGGAAACTCCACCCAGATGGGGATTCGAACAGGAAATCCCTAGTGCTGAGAGGCAAACGTGCTAACCACTAAGCCACCGTGCCGCCCAAGTTTTCCATTAAAAACAATATTAATGCAAATCAAGTATAAAGCAAATTTTTTTGCCAAGCAAATATTAAGCAAGTCTGCCAATTAAACAGCCCATTACTTAAACTTTGTAAAAGAGCAGTGTGGAACAAAAAGTGGTCATAAAGTGTTTAAACAATCAGAAAAACAGTATAATGCTTATAATTAAAACAAATAAAATGATTAGTTACTTTAAGGTGCTGAAGCTTAAGTTTTTCTCTGTCGATCTCCAGTCTCTTAAAAGCAATGTTCTGCTGAATCTTTTTCTTACTCTATACAGAAAAAAAACAAATCATAAAACATATTATCTTTCAATTTATTTTCATTTTCATTGGGGTATTTGTGGTATACTGTACATATGAAACTATTGTATCATCTTAAAAAACAAAAAATCATATTACGTTGGGTGCTTATGTGGTTGAAAAAACACCTGCACTATTATCATTGTAGGGTCTGCATTTGAGCCATGGGAGCCATGTAAAAGCAGTTGATAAATTTCCTTTGCTATAAGGGGTAAAATATCAGTGCTATATCTTCCTGGGAACCAAGGAATCATCCAATTTATTTTTTGTTGGGATTTCCTAACTATTAAAAGTCAAATAAATAAACTTAAAACTAATAAACTTAAATAAACTTTAAGTTTAGATTTTAAATAAATAATTTTAATTTTAAAGCATGTTAAATGCAGTGGACAAAAATACAATTATTATATTAAAAGCAACCCAAGCATAAAATATGACAATTAACCAATTTGCTTGTGACTATTGGTTGGTTCCCAGGAGGATATGTAATATACTACATGAGGAAAAAAATGAAAGAAACATTTATGTGTAAATTCAGTTTTTTATTAAAAGGAAGCTAGTCCTCAAAGAACCTTGACTATTATGGAAAAGCTTGTACAAAGTATTAAATTTGGAACCAGTTTGGAAATTATATTTTAACATTGTATGGAGGTTATGGCCCACAAAAATGTGATTTAATGGTCTTCACATTAAAGTGTCATGTCAATACTTGAAATGCTTGAACGGGTCATAGGTTTATTTACATTTTGCACAGCATCACAGCACTTTGGACATACTAGAGACCACATACTTTTGGACAGATTTATGTATATCCATAAAAAAAAAACTGCATTACTGTAATGGCCTGAAGTCGTTCTTTTATCAGCTCGTCCTCTTCCATCTTGATTCTAAAAATGAAGATAAACTGTAGTTTAAAACAGTAATTCAGTCATATGTGCTTCAGATATTATACATAAAACAATGGATGTAGTTCAGGCTTCAAATACTGTAAGTGATCTGCTACTACACTAAACTGCTAAACCTAAAATAGTATGACCCACACTCACAGACCACAAATAATCAGCTTGACAGCATATGAGACACTCCGACAGCTTACAGTCAACCTTCCTTAATATTATTCAGATTTCCATTCTTCAGCATTTAATAATTATATAAATTTATTGAAATTTTAATATTCACTTAATTTAATTAGGTATAATAATAATAATAAGTATAATATCAGATGGAAAATGGTGGAACGATCTTCCCAACTCTGTCCGTAAGGCAGAATCACTAAACAGTTTTAAGAAACTACTGAAGACGCATCTCTTTAACAAATACCTGTTGTAAAAAAAAAAAAAAAAAAAAAAAAAAAAAGGGGGGGGGGGCACCACATTAAATATCTTTAGCCACATTAAATATCTTTAGTCATGATTGGATACACCTGACTATGGAGTTCAAAGCTCAATAAGGTAACCAAACTAATTTTGTGCTTCAGTAAGTAAGTAAAAAGTAGTAAGGAGTATTCAAATCAATATAATAATAAGGGTACCCATGCATTTGCACCTGTCAAATTTTGGTTTAATGTATATTGCACATTTTCTGTTAGTACAATAAACCTCATTTCAATCCTGAAATATTACTGTGTTCATCAGTTATTAGATATATCAAACTGAAATGGCTGTTGCAAACACCAAAATATTAAGAACTAAAAATGATTAAGATTAATAACTTTTTGCATATGACTGTATTTATTCCCTAAATTAATTACAAAATATAATATTAATTTTGCCTGGTCAAAAATAAGTTGGTATATAGATGTTAACATGTAAAATTAATGCAATGATTAATTTGTTACAGCTGGCTCTCTTAATCAGAACTAGGTTTTTTCTAATGAGTAATTTGCCATTTCTAATTCAGCTTTTCATTAGTTTGGTACGGAGATACAAACAAACAAAAGAATTGAGTAAGCTAATCATATGTTTCCTGCATTCGCTAAGGCCCAATGCAGACTCTAAGAATAGTTAAGAGGTCACCAGGTCACATGCACCACACTTGTGACATCAGTCAGCCACCTGTAAGAATGGCTTACAGATGACATCAACACAGCCCCATTTACCACACAAAAATTAAATGAATAGCAGTCAATAATACAATGTAAGCTTTATGTATTAAACATATTAGATTTGTGTGTCTACCGGTGGCAACCTGATAAACCAGAGGAGGGTACTTTTACTGCTCATTTATTGGCTTCTTATAAAACTGATTAAAATCAGTTCTGATAGTCTGATTAGGCTTAAGTAATTTTTATAGTCTATAAAATGTTGAATAAAGCTTAAAGCCCTAAAAGGCAATCACAAAGTAGTCAAGCAGTCTTTAAATGTTAAGGGCATTCTTCTTACTTTGAGAAGTAAACATTTTGTAGCCAAATTTTGTAGTCAAATTATTTACAAACAAAAACTAATTTAACCATGAGCTGAAAATGTCTGGCTGTTTTCATATTTGCTAGCTGATGTGTGTGCATGGAATTTATTTTTAGATCTTTAAATGGCTGTCAATATGATTGATCAATTAAAAAAAATCTGAGACCTCAAAATTCTAAAACTGTAACATTTTGCACAAGCTACACTGGTACAAGTACTTCAATTCACTAGTTCTTTATAAAGCATCTGTAAATTACATAGTTTTTGTACTTTTTAATTTATAAAAGCTAAAAAAATAACATTTGGTCACTAAAGCCCAAACCATCAACAAAATGTATTTATAGTAGTCTAGGTTTTTCTAGTAGTCTTATTAAGTCAGTCTAGTTTCCTTAGCCTGTGTTACAGCAAGAAGGTTTTCCTAATTAGTTCTAATCTGATCAACACTGAATTGAGTGCCAAATCTCCTGAGGCATCTGCTACACTATATACAAACACCTGCTAGCACACTGCCATTGCTGTTAAGTATAAAAAACACTAAAACAGTAAAGCTCATGAATATTATTGACTTACATTTGATAGTTAGGTTATCAATAACCTAACTAACCGGAAATAAAAAAATAACCGGATTTTACACAATTAAATCTAAAGTTTAATAATAATAATAATCTACATTCAGTAGCCAACAAAAAGGAATCTGTCTTAATGTTCATATTTAATTTAATTTATTAAGCTTTTTACATAAGTCATATATTTAAATACAACCAAACCTAGAACTGTACATTTCATTACAAATATTTTTTTTATATGTTCCCATAGAAGTTTATTTATTTCTAAACATCATTAAAGATAAATGCCATAATAATTTAGGCAGAGACCTCTGAACTTTGAATAAAGCTATTGATAAAGAAACCATTTAAACAAAATCCATGAAAATGTATTTTTTGCCATGTATGGCAAAAAAACCTACAAGATCTGCAACTAGCAAAAACTAACAAAAAGTTTATTATATATAAAGGCGACTTTATTTATATACAGTGCCTCAATGTAGTATTCAACCCCCTGCAGTTTTAGCAGGTTTACATATTTGGAGTTAACTTGGCCTTGTGAAATTTGGACTGACGTGAGGAATACACTGCAGGAAAAAAAAAGGTTATTTCTTTGTTTATTATTTTTTTTAATGGTGAAAACTTTAAATCAGAGGAACAATTATTATTCAACCCCTCAAACCACCAGATTTTTGTTTGGTTCCCCTTAATTATTAAGAAGTAATTGAGGCATAGAACAATGAGCTTCACATGCTTGGATTAATTATCTGTTTTTACCTGCTTTTTCTGATTATAAAAGCCTCTCTCCAAACTTGTGAACTGCACTCGTATATGGTCAAAAATGGGAAAAGACTAAGGAGCAATTCAAGGCCATCTGAGACAAAATCGTGTAAGGTCACAAGGCTGACAAGGGGTACTAAACCCTTTCCAAGTAGTTGGGCCTACCTGTCTCCATCGTTGGGAGCATCATCCGAAAGTGAAATACTTATGGAACTACTGTTAACCTTTCGTGGCCAGGACAGCCTTTTAAAGTTTCTTCCCATAACAAGGCCAGGCTTGTCCAAATGGTCCAAGCTGACCCAAGGACAACAAGGAGGGAGCTCTGGAAAGATTGGTTTTAATCAGTACCATAAGTAATGTACGCCATGGCAATGGTCTCCAGGCGAGCCCATAAGATACCTTTACTTTCAAAGCGTCAAGTCAAGGCTCTTCTACAGTTTGCTCATGATCACTTGGAGGACTCTGAGGCAGACTGGTTCAAGGTTCTCTAGTCTGTACCACACCCGGAGAGTTTGACTACAGGATGGCACTGCACATGACCACAAGAATAACATCCCTACAGTCAAGCATGGTGGTGCCAGCATCATGCTGTTGGGCAGCTTCTCAGCCAAGGGGCCTGGCCATCTGGTCCTCATCCACGGGAAGATGGATAGCACAGTCTACCTGGAGATTTTGGCCAAGAACCTCTGCTCCTCAGAGACAGTTCATCTTCCAACAGGACAATGACGCCAAGCACACGGCCAAAAAACCCAAGGCCTGGTTTAAGAGGGAAAAGATCAAGGTTTTGCAGTGACCTAGTCAGTCTTCTGACCTCAACCCAATTGAAAACTTGTGGAAGGAGTTCAAGATCAAAGTCCACATGAGATGTCCGAAGAACCTAGACAACTTGGAGAACATCTGTATGAAGGAGTGGGCCAAAAATACTCAGGAGACTGGTGCTGGCCTGGTGCTGGCCTATATATATATATATATATATATATATATATATATATATATATATATATATATATATAATTTCACTGAGCAACTTATATTTTTGGTTTATAATATTTAGTAACTAAAGAACTAATATTCTAAGCAACTAAAATTATTAAATTGACTGATACTGTTTATGTGAAACTAATGAAAACTAAATCTTACTGCTAAAAGAAATGTCATATGAAGGAATAACCAGGATGGATTATGCAAGCAAGTCAGCTAAACAAAACACAGCAACAGAGACAATTGCAGAGCTAACGGAGTCCAATCCGGAAAAAAAAACAAAAAACAAAACAAAACAAAAAAAGCATAGAAATGCCAAAATAAGGCATTAACACAATATAGGGATGAGCACATTTAAACAATTTACAAAAGCCTTAAAAAAGCAAAATGAAAAATAGACTTATACAAAATTGTTGGCGAAAACCAACATAAAAAAGATAAAAGTAAACAGAAGCCAACATAACTTAATAAAGGCCTAAGCAGCATTTACTGAATCAACCAGGGTGAAAATGGCTTACATAAGGGAAACAATCAGAACAAGGAGACAAGGTTAACTGAAATTAACTACCTGAAGGTGATTAACAAAGATTTGCTAGTGTCAAAATAAAAGTCCAAAGCAGCGAGAGGTAAAGTTATCTCAGACATATTGAATATCAATGATTATGAAAGGACTGTAAGAAAAATGCTATTGAAAATTAACAGTTGCCAATAATGGAATTGGACTATTGTTCTGTGAATTTGAAATCATACTGAAATAAATCGGCAAATTCCAAATAAAACATCAGACCATTTGTCTGTGATGTGCATTTTAAGAGAATGTGGCTTTTGCAACAAGACAACAAGCATAAACACATTATCTTCCATAAAAATGGGTAAAGAAAAAAAAACATATTTAGAGGTCAAAGTTATTATAAATATTGTAAAAGGTAGGTAGAGAAATTTAGCAGGTAATATGAGGAAATCCACCAATGTCCTGGACTGTAAGATGTACTGCATGGACAGTGATAAATATCCTTTAAGCTGATATTACTTAACATACCACATTAAGCTGATAGAACTTAATATTCATAATAAAGTCAAACCAAATATTGTATGCAAAGGACAACATACTTAAACTTTACAGGGAAAATATTTTGAGAAGTATAACTATGTCTCATGAATTACCTTGGTTCTCAATATAATTTTAGAACTTGACGTCTATTTTGGTCGACAATCTTATACCACCATACACACACATATTTTGCCCAGCTATTACCACATTTATAGTGTAATGTTAAGAGGTTAATTAATTTTGTACTGAATCATGGAGTATAGTGCAATATATAAACACAATCTATCTAAGAGTTTAGAAACTACTTTTGCACAGTTGTAAATTTAAGGTTACTGTACATTTACTATATTTAACACAATAATGGGATATATAATGGCTATATATAAAAATGGTTTATATAAAAAATAATAAGTACACATTTTTAAACTTTTTTTTCTGTTTCAATTTTATTTTATAATTAATACAATTATTAAAAAATGTTATTTATTAAGTTTATTTAATAAAACTCAATCCACAGCTAACAAACTCAGAAAGCAACAACGAGAGAATTACTTACCAGAATTGTGAAGGAGAAATGAACTGATCCAGAATGCCACTGCTTTAACTCACCAGGCAAGCTCTGTGGGTGGAGACATTAACAATGACTGATGGCTGTACTCTACCAATCATTGGAGCTCAGAATTTCTACATGCACGTGCACAAATGCAAATTATCCAGACATGGGTGGAAATACTTATATATTTTTTGTTTTATAAAATGTATATATGTTTGTTTTCATTGATATTACATTCAGCACACAACTCTTTTCTATCTTAATAAACTAACCAACCAGGGGAAAAGTCTACACATGCTCTCTTTAAGTCATTTGATGCCTGCTGCCGGCATTATTTTACAAGTTACTGCTCTTGCAATGTCTGGAGAAATATATTCGGATAAAGTACTTGGCTTCTTTTGCTTAACCATATGAAAAAATCTATTGCCCAAATGCTGATCTTTGATTTCTCAGAAGATTTATTTGTGTTTCTTACTTATGTCTTTTGTAGTTTTCAACCTTATCACATATGTTTTTCCTAAAATTGCTTCTGAGAAATTTTGAGACAAAGATGAGACATAATCCTGCAGAATGTTTTATACAAATAAAATGTGAGCTCATATTACAAGTGCACTAACTTAATGGTTGGAGTCAAAGTACAAGATCAACCATAAAACAGTATCCCATAGAACAATGTGGATTAAGAGCTCTGGTCAAGGGCCAACACTGGTAACTTTTTTGGCCTTAGGATGGTGGCCTTTTCTCATATATAGAGATTCACCAAGTATTTGGCTCTACACCAAACCCTAAAGCATCATTCATTCTGGAACATTCCTTGCTTATAGTTCACTAACATTTAGTCATCTATGTTTATGTATAAGGAGGACTTTAGTCATGACAATGCAATACTTCTTTTAACAGCCATTTGAATATTTTGAAGGTCTCATTTTCCTCTGTTCACAGGATCACCGATCAGCTCTGGGCACCACTCCTGTCCTCGGGTGATGGTTGCACTTACAAATCAGATTGTAGTTGATACGATACAATACAATTTAGCAACTAAGGGGTAATTCACAGTATCATGGCTAATCAGGTCTTTGGGTGAGAAATATTTGAGTTAATATGGAGAGACATGTCTTTATCAACATAAACATTGTGCAAATCTGAGCACATTTTGACATTAAGATTAAGCTCTCTTAACTCAAGAGGAGACTTATGCAAAAGTCTCTAAATGATCTCATTGTTGTCTGGGAGAAACTACAAAGAAATTAATAAGAATTCTTTTTAGATATTTTTTCCCTCTGGGCCCATAAACTTCTAGACCCCATTTTTGGTTAACTGTAACTGACAGGTTAAGAGTATGCCTATATAAAAACATCTAAAATGCATTTTTGACCAGGTAAAATTAAGGATATGAGCTTTGTGTGTGGGTAGGGTCACAGGTTGGTAAGGTCATGGATAGTCATATTTTGCTTGGTGAAAGCAGACAGTAAGCTAGTTTGTATGTTTAACTGTCATATGTCAGCAATGATAAACAGGAAATTTACACTTCATTCTTCTACCTACCTCAAAGTTTCTGTTGTAATTAAACTGGCCTAAGTTAAAATATTTTAATTATTTGTATATTGCACATGCGCAACTTATAAGTTGTTTGGCCATCAGTCTTTATCTATACCAGTTACCCTCCTGTAGCCAGCAATGAACTGATCTGTTTGCAGGTACCCCAAAACAATGTTTTATAAATAAAAATATATCATTTTTTAAATGTAATTAATTAAACTTCAGATTAAGTTTAATTTTAAGACTGTTCTTAATTTTTTGGAATGTTAAGTGAGCTTCATGTGCAACAGTCTTGCTTTTAGACAAAGAAGCTCAATAATGTTTAGCTCTAATTACAGAATAAGGATTTAAAACTCGAGTCCTTAACCCTCCAGCCTGATTAGTGGCATCATCAGAAAAGGTGACCAGGTTGTATTCCAAGATAAGCTCACATGCTCAGCATGTGTCTCTGCAGTCTGTGGTGGTATGGACAGTGACACAGATCATCCTGACAGGTGGCAGCTCGCATACACTCCACTCGGGTGTCGGCCGTTCCTGTGGTTATTTACGAGGGAATGATAAATGTGTGCACATCAGGACACCACATTCCTTTAGCAGCCTCTAATGAAAGAGGAAATAGAGCCACAGTTTATCAGAGGGTAAAGGCCATGAATTCAGTTTAGAAGCATAGCGGGTGCTGTTAAATGTTGAACTGTTGTTTAATGTAGTGATTTGTTAGCATCTTGCTCTTTGGCTGATTGATGGAAGCTCTGCAGCATATCCAAAAAGTACCAAAAGCATACCAAACGTTTATGAAACCCTCTTGTATTTTTGAGGGATTTGTCTAAACCTATTAATCTCATTTAGAGAGAATAACAGACTGGTTTGAAGTGGAGATGAGACATGCAGATCAACTGAGTCCTTTCTTTGTTTGTGATTGTCATGGACATGCTGACAGATGAGGTTAAGCAGGAGTCTCAATAAAAAAAAGTATGGAGCAGGTTCCTGAGAACCTGGAAAGATGAAGGTAAGTTTAAATACTTTATGTACAAAGACATAAAGTAGGGGTAAAGTAGTGGATGCATGGTGGATTAAACTGCAGAGAGTTGCAGGAGTCATCTCTGATAGACAATATCTGCCAGACTAAAAGATAAAGGTTAAAGGACAGTAGTGAGGCCTACGGCTTATAGACAGTGGCTCAGATCAAAAAGCAGGAGAGTGAGCAGGAAGAGGGAGAGATGAAGATCCTGTGATTCTTATAGGGAGTAACAAGGATGACCAAGATTTAGAAAGAGTTTATTGCTAAGACCAAGGTGGTATGGGCCTGTACAAAAGAGTAATGACATATACAATATTGGCAAAAGGATGCAAAGTATGGAGTCACCAGGCAGAAGGAGAGGAAGTCAAGATAATGTTTGTGCGGACATGTTGGTGGATTGGGTGAAAAAAGAGGTCAATCAGGACAGGGTAAGTTGCTAAATAATGATCCGCTAAGGTGATACCTAATAGGAACAACCAAAGAAGATGTTTGAAACTGTTGAGAAATTGCTTTGTTTCCATAGAGAAATTGCTTTGGTTAGAGGTTTCTCAAAGTACCTTAAGATCTCCCACAGTTTATAACCTTTTAAATGTATTTTGATGTGTGCCTCCTCTTAATCCTCTACTTGGGTTGCGGGGTGTTTTCCATTCTCATGCAGTGGAGAATGTTTTAGAATCTATTGCTGCGACACAGTCACTCACACAGACACACACAGACACACACTCACACACACTCACTCACACACACACACACACACACACACACACACACACACACACACACACACACACACACACACACACACACACACACACACACACACACTGTATGGAAAAAATTTAGCTATGGGCTATTTAGAGCAGCCATTTTACCTTCAATTCATGTTTTTGGATTGTGGGAAGAAGCAGAAATACCCAGGAACTAGGGGAGGATTTAAACCTGAATTCCCAGAACTAAAAGGCAGACGTGCTACCCACTACTGCCCTCCTGAATAAATGAGGGAATTAATTAATTTCTTTTATTATCTTTTTTATTATTTAAAAAAATCATTCAGTACCAATAAAAATAATAAAAATAAAAATAATTAAGCTAAAATACATTTTCCTTTAGCCTTAAACTTCACAGCAGTAATCAAAAGTAAATTTAAGGCTGGACTTAAAAGTCACAATTCATTAGGTAATACTTCTATGTAAGAACCCAAGTAGTACCAGAAGGTGGCACTGCAACTTACTAAGCTGGGTTTCCAAACGTTCAAGAAATTGTTCAAATAGAACACAATATATTACTAAAATTACAATAATTAAATTTAATCCATGATTTGAAAATTTTTCATGTTTAATATAATGTATATGCAGACACAATATGTGACCTAACTATGCAGGTATTGTTTCTATTTTTTTAGGGCTTACTGTATGTTTGCTGCTTTTATCCAGTAACTGCTAAGGTACAATAAATAACATTGGAGTCATTTCTGTGGAGCAAAAATTTGTATTTAACTACAGCATAACAGATCGTCTATGCATTATATAAACAAAAAGACATAAAGACAATTTTGTGCTTTAGATATGTGGTAAGGTAAGGTCAAACCACCTGTCTTTATAGACTCACACAATTGTGCATTAAGGCTAAAATTATGAGATGTAACAGTTGCCACAATATTAGAAACATAACCAATTAAATAACTGAATTGATGTGTCCCCCTTTTTTTTAGGTCTATGAAATGTAAACGCTTATTACTGTATTAAAGAATAATTCGAATTTTGTGTGTATCATTTATTACAGAAGATGTTAAGCCTCCTCTTTCTTTCCAACCCAAACTTACACACACAGACAGACTGATTCAGACTCATCAATAAACCTTTCACACTGTGCACAGAAATCTGTCCATCTATAAATGATGCATAGGTAAATGTGTTTTTAAAGAATAAAATATGGCAGGCAGGTCTGCAGTGTGAATCAAGTCTTGCTGAGTATTGACTAAATGGTGTGGTGCACCAGTTGCTGTGGTGGCATGGTTGCCATGGTGAAATTCTAGTGCCCTCTTTAGTGTGTCAAGCAGCTCCCTGTGAATATGCTGAATGGAGAGGGAGAGAGACAGTGAGAAGAAAGAGAGATGGGTATAGAAAGAGAGAGCTGGACAGCAAAAGCAAAACATTTTTCATTTATTTGATATTCTTGTTCATATTTGTGAAAGGGGTCGAGGTTAGGATGGTGGTGATGTGTAAGTCAGTGAAATAAGACAGATTCTGCCTTAAAAACAGATCTTGAAAGTGTCGGTTTGTGTTTGCCAGAGAGAGTAGAATAACAATTGCTACTATTTAACAGTGTTATACTGAAAACGACCATGGTGTTCAGATGCTGTAAAATACCTGAAATGTATGAAACAAAAAAGAAAAAGAAATTTTTGCCCCTGTGTGGAGAAACACAAATCAATTAGATAGTCCTGAATTGGTTTGGAACAACTGGTCTTACTCTCTAATTTCACCCCCACTAATTTCACCCCTCCACCATCTGGGTGGAGTTTCCATGTTCACCCCGTGTCCGTGTGGGTTTCCTCCGGGTTCTCCGGTTTCCTCCCACAGTCCAAAAACATGGATCAAGTCAACTGAGTTCTCCAAATTGCCCCATGTAGAGTGTGTTTGTGTGCGTGTCTGTCTGTGTGTGGGTGTGTGCTCAGCGATAGATTGGCGCCCTGTCCTGGGTGTATCTGCCCAGTGCCCGAAACGTTCTCCCCTGGATGGGCATGGGGAACCCCACCACGACCCTAATATAGGATAAAGTGGAATATAATGAATGAATGAATGATGAATAAATGAATTAATAGCAATCTAAATGTTAGGAAACCAAATCCTGGAAAATAGTGACATGAAGCATACTGTAGCATTTAATCTTAGGAACTTTAATAGAAATCCTTATACAACAACTTACATTAACTAATGAGGATGGTAAACAGAGGTACCCAATCACATAACCTAAAAAACAATTACATTACCAAGCACAGAATTACTACAAACGAACATACAAATGAAACAATTTGCAGGTACCTTATTAACTAAAAACGCCTGCAAAACCTATACAAAGCAGAGTTCAAGGTAGGGTGCACAGGGTTCTCCAAAAACTAAGCTAATATGGCTATACTGTTAAAAAACCAACATGAACATAAACAATACAATAAATTGTGTCAAATCTGATTTACAGTTTACTAAGCCTTGTGAGGAAAAAAAGCACGTTCGCCTCTCAACACTAGGGATTCCCGGTTCGAATCCTAATCTGGGTGGAGTTTCCATGTTCTCCCCATGTCCGCGTGTGTTTCCTCTGGGTTCTTCCGTTTCCTCCCACAGTTCAAAAACATGAATCAAGGTCAATTGAATTCTCCAAATTGTCCCATATAGAGTGTGTTTGTGTTTGTGTTCGCGTGAGTGTGTGCCCAGCGATAGATTGGCACCTTGTTCTGGGTGTATCTGACCAGTGTCCGAAACATTCTCCCCTGGATGGGCATGGGCCCCCTCCCCTGAAGATGATGGATGGATGAATAATTACTTCCGTATTTCATGGTCTACTTTCACTGGATGCATTGCATTGTGTCTCTATGGCTGTTTCTACTCTGGAATTGTATGCTCTTTAATACCCTTGTATTCAGCAAAAGCTTTACCATTAAGAAGAAAGAGAACAATTTATTTTCTCTGACACTGACAATGAAGTAGATTTTCCTTTTTCTGCCAGCCCTCTTGGCACACTTCACTTTCTCATTTCCATCTGATATTTTAAGTGGTTTCTTCCATTTAAATACCATTTTCTTATAATGTGAAACACATTTTAATCAGGATTAGGATTGGATATTTAATGTTGACTTTAATGTTTATATTATATTTATTGTATATATTTAGTATTTTGGAATTAAATTAGCCAGATAAGACCTTTCTTTTTTTTTACACCACTTAATTTTCAAAACTCTGCATGCATACTGTTGTGTTTAGAGGTTGCACAGTCTGCATCCCTTTAAAAAGAAAATAAAAAACGAAACAAAACTGTAAGAGCAGATAAATGCACAGATTTGAACCAGCCTCTATCTAGACGGAGACAGTTGCCATAGTAACCCCTGGCAAACTTACAGCACTTTGCCTCACAGACTCAGTGCCTCATGGTGGGTAAATAGGACACTGTTTTTGTGCAAAGGCTTAGCTAAAAAATCATTGTTCATTTTATTAATTGTGATCTGGTCATGCCCAAGCATGCATCACATGTCTGACAGGTGATATTTAACTTCAAGCAGAGAGTGTGCAATCATTATAATCTCAGATGCACTCTATTTCTATGATGTAGAGTACAAGGGTTAAACATTATGCTAATTAGACTATGCAACATAAAAAATCAATTCTACTTAAGAATTTTAGACTGTTCTAGGTCTAGCAGTTGTTCATAAATCTTTATGAGTTATATATGTGGTATCATATAATACTACATACAAATGTATTATCTAAATCCAATTCAGCTATTAAGAAAGTATTGGCATCAAAATAGAATAGGCTCTATTTAACCCCTTTAAAAGAATGATATGTAAAGTAAGTTGTGAGTGTAAATGTGTTGATCCCCATAGTGGAAAGCTGATATCTGCTTTTAGTCAACTTTTAAGTGTAATGCATAATATGTATATTATGCATTATTCTTAATACATCTGCATAATAGACAATTTATAGCCATACAAATGAATAAAATATATTAAGATGATCAACAATTCTAATCTGTAAATACACAAATCATTGCCTTGATGTTGCACTTTATCGTTTTTGGACAACAATGTACAATGCATTTTTTGTTTAAAATGGTGCACTGTATAGTGTATATGGAACTGACTGCGTATCTGTACTCGAGAGACACAACAAATCCTACAAACTGTATTTAAAATAAGTGTAAAACTTTTATTTGTACATGACTTTTGTCTCCCCAACTTGAAAATCAAACCCTGGATTACCAACTTTTGTAGCAAGTGTGCTAACCACTAAACCAGTGTGCAACTATATATATTTTTCCTAAAAAGAGGAAATACCATTTAATTAAACAAAAGGAAAACAGAACAGGTACCTTCCTAAGACAGCTCCAAGTGCACTAACAGCAACTCAGAAGGTAATATCCTAGCATAACCAGCCCCTCTTAAAGCATGCTACCAGAATGACTTGTAATTTAGAGGAAACACACCACTACAAATGACACAACATACATTAAGTTGCTGGTCACTCTGTAACAAAGCTGCCTGTATTTATTGTACATAAAAGAAACAACAACAAGAACAACAACAAAAAACAATAGAGGCATGTAAAATGCATGAATTAAGCTTGTCTAAGTATGGGCAGCATGAACTGAGCTGGCAATGCTAAAACAAAATTCTACTTCCTAGCCACTCACAAAAAGTGCAGCCTGAGAAAGAAGTGCGTCACCTGCCTCCAGTGGTGTGAGGAACTGTGATTCATCACAGCGCAGGGCTTCCAATTCTTGAATCTTGTGGAACCCACACAATAAAGAAATAAGGCAGTATGTTCTCAAACAAATAAATGACCTAACATTAACAATTCAAATAATGTAAGATTTTCACACTTTTTCACATCTTTATTCATTTGTATGGTCACAACTTGTCTGTTATGCAGGTGTATTATGAACGATACATAATACAGTATTAATAAAATGTATTGTTCCTATTAAAAATGTGCACATTTAGTTTATTTTGTAAGCAGCACATACTTATTATCTTCTGATAATTATTAGTTTACTGATGGTTGATTATTTTACTTTTATTATTTTACTAATAATTTTAAGAAGTGTGATAATTAGATGATAAGCCCAGCACTGAATTAGTTTGCCTTCCATATAAAACATAATATATGCTCTCAATTACTTACATAGCAGTACATTTTTTTCAGGCAAACTAAAACGTGTGATCTTGCAACAAAATAACATCCCTTAAAAGCAAAAAATACCAACTGACAAATTGTGCGGGTAGTCTCTCAGTGAAATATGTTATGGTTGTGAAGTAGTGTTGCATCATGCTAGTTTTAATGTTTCGTAGTTTTGAGAATAAGATAATGATGTGTTTACACATTTTGTGTTTTTAGAATACCTTTAGGGACGCATAGTGGTGTGGTTAGCATGTCCATTTCTCAGTGGGGATCCAGATTCGAATCCCAATCTGGTTGAAGTTTCAAAGTTCTTCCTGTGTCCGCAGGTTTTTTTTTACGGCTTTCTCCCACTGTCCAAAAACATGGATTCAAGGTAAGTTGGCTTCTCTAAATAAATCATATTTCTATTCACTCTATAAAGTGTGTTTCTATGTGTGTCTGCCCAGTAATGGATTGGTGCCCTGTCCTGGGTGTATCTGTCCTGCATCCAAAACAAAAATGTTTATAAACATTTGTGAATATAATATTTATAACAAAAACTATCAGATTTTTTTAAATAATGGTGTCAAAACATTTTCCTTCTGTAAACTTAACATACACTTAAACACTTAACATATTTCTTTTAATAAGTTTTAAACTTATTTTATATAAACATGTTCAATCTGCTTACCTGTTTCTGGCTTGATTCCTGCTCCATTATCCACCATCTCTTCATACTGTACACAATTACACTGCTCCTCAGGGATCCTGTTGAGCTGAAGCTAAAGAAAGTCTTTGGATGATTTAGGTCGGCTCTCTGACCTACTTAAAAGTACTGATGATAGCCCCACCAGCGCACCATGCAGTGCATTTCAACTGCACAACCATCATAATGCTCTTAACAGCAGGTTTTTAGGATGTTAAGCTTGGTAAAAAAGTTAATAAATGAGAAACAAGACTGCAATGAGTTTAGGAGATTTCAAGCATGAATACAGGGTATCGTTTCTAGATTTAATGGTGCAACTAAAGGTAACTCTTATAGCTGAATGGATGTTTTCCTGCCTGAGGGAGAAGATAGTGTCAGTTCACAAATGTTCTGGTAAAAAATCTGTGATAGAGAAAGCAGACCAACTGTTTAGCAAAATGGTCAGTGTGGGGAAAAAATAAAACATTCTTAATTCAGAGCAGCTACTTTACCAAGATAGAATGATTAGAACAAACTGCATACTTTTTAACTGCAATCATTTTCCTAATTACATTTCATCCTGCTTTAAACAATACTTAGTAATCCCTTAAAGCATTAAGCTGCATTTACAAAAAAAAAAAAAAATTAATACAGCACTTTGATTTTTAATATGGACTTCATTAATTCAGCACAAATACAAACAGGGAGAAACCCCCCAAAAAGCAGAGAGTTCTCCAGAACCTATTAACCATACTTATTTATTCTACAATACCTTTTCTAAAATATGCTGAAGAAAAATTTTTGGAACCAAACATTTTCTTTGTACAATAACTTTAATGTAGGTAATAAATATAAACTAACATGTGCTTATTAAAATGCAGTTTTTAAGATGCAGCTAGAGTTTATTTAATTTATTTAAACTAACTATTAAAAATGTGGTTAGAAAAAATTTTATAAACCTTGAATGGTTAAAATGGACTATCTGATATACACACACAAAAAAAAATTTGTCATGGTAAATAAATTAACAAACAAAAAATTATTGAAAACAATAAATTCAGTGGCTTAGACTGTAAAAAAAAGAAATCAACCAGTTTTAAACTAGATACCAAACATTTATTTAAGAATAGGTCAAAATCACTCCAAATAAAAGTACAGTTCTACCCAAAAGCCGCAAAAAGTCTTCTCGCACGTTTAACCTCGTATCAAGAAAAAGATTAAATATGGCACTAAATGTGCACCCTGTTGCCCTTTTTAAACATACTCATATAGAAAGATTTGACACTTTATATTAATGCCTCTTCTAATTTTTCACGATACATGAACTCTGAAAGAATACAAATAGGTATATATACAGTGAGAGAAGGTTTAGCAGTGTCTCTATGAATTGGCTAAAATGTAGAGTGGTAATCCACATACCAACCAGCAAACGCATCATTACAAAACCAAAACAAAACCGCAGTTACAGGACGTACCATTTGTAAAATCACCATGCAGCTATTGGGTCTGTTTTAAGCTAGAAATGAGGTCACATGTATTTTGTACAGTCATGGAAAAAAATGCTAAAAGTAAATGTCACTTTTGATATATGTTATTGAATAATATGGATTCACATACACATCAGCAAAGCAAAATACAAACATCTCATTTTGTCTGTCAGTCTGTTATACATAACAGGCCTAAACACATTTAGAAATGTATTTAAACATATATATATATATATATATATATATATATATATATATATATATATATATATATATATATATATATATATATATATATATATATATATATATATATATATGGCATTATTAAGAACAAAACAGAAGTAGTGTGAAGATTCTAAAGACAGCAGATGCAGTACTGTTGTGGCACACCTCTATTCTCAGTGATGTCGTTAATATCATTTTCTGCACCTTACATCCGTAATCAAAGTAGAATTAATAAATTGCTTAATAAAACATCTTATTGTTACAGCCTGATTAAACCATATGTTTTAAAAACTTTTATGATTTTTTTTACATATAATTTGGGGTACACAGTCTACATTTGTTAGCTCATTTAACATGCAAATATTACAGATCATGTATTTTTTACTTTAAAAAAGAAAAATTGTAATGTCAGACATTAATAATATATAGTTGTTGCTTACACTGATGGTTCAAATCGATTAAAAACAAGTACAATATGAGAATATAAAGTCTGTGCAAAACAACTGACATTTGCTTATAGTCAAAAAAACATGTCTTTTATAGACCTCCCTTCAAACACTGAGACTCATGTTAGAACATATTATACTGTTGCTTTCAATAGTAATATTTCATCTAAAATGGTCACATACATTATCATAAATTATGAACATGACTAATAAATTTTATATTATATTACATATTAATAGGAGTTCCAGTCACTTTTCAGCCACTTTTAATCTTAAACATGAGTGTTGAAATCTATACAAAGCTCATAATTTAAAACTAACTCAAATGTGGACCTTTTTTGACACATACATTAAAATAATTCCCTCTTGACCACAATTGTTTAAATTGAGCAGCATATACAGTATGTGCCTGCACATTTGTACTAAATGCATATTTAGAACTCCACGAGAGGTTTAATGGCTTCATCACTTTCACAATTAAACCCAGTGTTCGTAACTGTTGTATTATTTGGATGTTATTACTTGAATATAAAATTTACACCAGAAATGTAACCATACTTATATACAAATTTTAGAGTTATTCTGTCATAAACCATACGATAATGAATTTACCAAACTGTTAACAATGCTAACAATAAGAGACATGACTATGTCAATGTTATGCTTTTTGCACCATATCAAAGAATCGCCTTAAAATTCTGAACTGTTAATTCAACAATATACATGAACAGAAATTAGTCACTGATAATCTTTTGGAGGCACTCTATGCAGTTGCAGGTTAAAATGAGAAAAGCAAAAAAAAAAAAAAAAAAAACACTTCCTCATAAAGACAGATTGAGACGAAGCATCTTGGCAAGTAAGAAGAAAGGAAAATTTGAAAAATAGTGGATTGTCACTGTAAATGTTAAAGAGACAAAATTTTATAAAAGGAATGTCAAAATCTTTATACATATTAACCAAGTTGTGTAAATAAATCAATGTATAACAAAGTGAAATATGGCTAAAATAAAGGATGTATGTAAAATAGGGCAATTTGGGAAATTTGTCAGAACAAAGAATTACTGTGCTAAAATGGTATTTGTTACTTTTATTAAACATTCATTTAACTGTCAAATTAACTAAAGAGAAAAAAACACTTACCTAGTTAAGTTTTTGGACATGTAAACATATTTTATATTTATTGCCTGCAATACACAACAGCAAAGTAAGGCTAACATATTTAATGTTCAATTTAAACTGCTTTCCTCTGAAACCGTAGTCCCTAGGGTTCATAGGTTTCAGTGGAGGATAATGAGATATTGAGAAAGTGAGAAGCTTCAATTTAAGTAAATGTTGTCCCCTAATAGTCCATTATTTCTGAAGTACTGTGCTTGAAGCTTATTTGTAAGAATCCACATCCTAGCATAAGGTGAGCCTGATTCACCCTGCTCATGGGGTTCCATCAATTCTGGTAAGTATTTTAAAAATGCGGCATAAGCATATTAACATATTAATTTTTTGTTTTAAATGGGTAACTGGTGGCGGCACGGTGGCTTAGTGGTTAACACGTTTGCCTCTCAGAGCAAAAGATTCCCGGCTCGAATTATCATCTGGGTGGAGTTTCCATGTTCCCTCCGTGTCCGCGTGGGTTTCCTCCGGCTTCTCTGGTTTCCTCCCACAGTGCAAAAACATGGATCAAGTCAATTGAGTTCTCCAAATTGCCCAATATAGAGTGTGAGTAAGTGTGTGCCCAGTGCCCGAAACGTTCTCTTCTGGATGGGCATGGGGAAACCCCCCCCGCAACCCTAATATAGGATAAAGCGGAAGATAATGGATGAATGGATGGGTAACTGGTGGTGGAGACTCAAAATACACATGAACGCAGGTTTACAAGATGATGCAGAAGAATTGTGACTGTTTTTGTATGTAGCATTTTTAGTAGCACAAACAAAATACTAAAGCTAATTTGTGCTGTTTCTTAAAGATAAGGCTCATTTGGATAACTATATTGATTAAATGTTGTATGTTCAAACCAGGGTGGCACGGTGGCTTAGTGGTTAGCACATTCGTCTTTCAGCACTAGTGATTCCCGGTTCGAATCCCCATCTGGGTGGAGTTTCCATGTTCTCCCCGTGTCCGTGTGGGTTTACTCCGGGTTCTCCGGTTTCCTCCCACAGTCCAAAAACATGGATCAAGTCAATTGAGTTCTCCAAATTGCCCCATGTAGAGTGTGTTTGTGTGCGTGTCTGTGTGTGTGAGTGTGTACCCAGGGATAGATTGGCGCCCTGTCCTGGGCGTATCTGCCCAGCGCCCGAAACGGTCTCCCCTGGATGGGCATGGGGAACCCCCCCGCGACCCTAATACAGAATAAAGCGGAAGATAATAAATGAATGAATGTTCAAACTGCCCAGCGATAGATTGGCGCCCTGTCCTGGGTGTATCTGCTCAGCGCCCGAAACATTCTCCCTCGGATGGGCATGGGGAACCCCCCCGCGACCCTAATATAGGACAAAGCGGAAGATAATGAATGAATGAATGAATGAATGAATGTTCAAACCAAAAAAAGCAATAAAATAATCAGGGGAATGAAAATCTTATTTGATACTGACCTGATCTGATCGCTATATATGTGGTTTGATACATGTGTATTGTATCTGCAGGCAATATTGTTCATATCATGCAGCCCTAGTTCTAACATTTCCAAGATAAACACTTAAGGCAAAACCTTGTTTACAAATTGCTTGAAAAAAGGCATAAATGTATGGATTTACATAGCACAGTGCACATGGAAGTCTAAAACAAGCCCCTGTATGCGCTATTATTTGGTAAATGCACTGTTAACAGTACACCCACAGTCCCATTTCTGGCAATGTGTATGAAATATTTTTATTCAGTAATAATAAGCGGCCATTAACCACTGAATCAGTGATGTGATTAATAGGCTAAGAAATGCAAAATTTGCAATTACAAACATTTACAGTATAGAAGATATGAAAGCACTTACATAAAGAAGTTTGAAAACACATTTGTGGGTTGTAAAGATCATACTTTCTGCCAGATTTTATGTAACATAGAATGTTATTGTAATTTATCATAACATAATTTATTACAAAATGAAAATTTAAATAAATTAAAAGGGTAATGAGACCACTGATACAGGAGATGTCAGCAACTCCAGTTAACCACTTTCCTTTTTTATTATGACCAGTTTTAAAAATGGCTGAAAATGTGCAATAGGTCAGAAAATGCCAAGCAAAGTGAGGTGGAGTATTCAGCAAGGCTCCCATTTGTCTCTCCCAAAAGTTGTAAGTCAGGTAAGGGAGCAAGGCCACTCTAAAAATGAAAAAAGAAAAAAGAATCATTCTTTGAAGGTCACAGTGGGAGGAGGTGTTGGAGAGGATTTGAAAAAGTGTGGGAGGTTCCTGGCATTGTCTGGGCTTGGGCCTCGGTCAGGCAGCAGGATGACATTTTTGCGGCGCAGAGTAGAATCACGACTGGATGCCAGCGAGAGTGTCTCTGAGGCTGCCTCTGCCTCACTACTCGACTCTACAGGTGTGACACGAATGGTGGTAATGCCCTGGTGGTGCTGGTGCTGGTGGTGGAAGTGGTGATGATGATGGAAATGAGGATGGTGTGGGTTGCTCATGTCAGGTACACAGCTATCTTTGAGGGAGTCACAACTTTCTGAGTTGCGGTTGAGGTCGTTAAGCTCGAAGCACTGGCGCACATTGACTCGCTCTGGTGGAGCCTTCCACCTCCAGGAACCCCCAGCATCAGTATTGGGTTTGTTCTCTGGATGGGCATCAACATGAACAATACCAGTGCCAGGATCCTGCTCTGTGAGTGCCTTGTAACGAATTGATCCTGTTCGGCTCACAGCACTACCCTCACTTTTTGGACTTCCATGAATAATTCCCTGCTGCTTAGACATGGCAATGACCTGCATGATACGGGGTTGGCTGTTAGTCCTGCAGGGTGCACTCTTCTCTGCCATCTTCATCCATTTTGCTCTTGCATTTCCGTTCATTCCTCCTCCACCATCACTCAATTCTCCACTGTCATCCTGCGGAGAGGTGCACATGTTCTCCTGCACCTCTTCTGGAATGTGTACCAGCTGGGATGATCCAGGCCGTGATTGGATAGACACCCTGGCACCTCCACCACCACCTCCGCCATTATGATTGGCCACTGGCAGTGGCACGACACTAGCAGCCATTTTCATGTACTGTCCAGGTGGCCCCTCTAAGCTCATTGCAGACGGTTCTGAACTGCACCGGACTTCCATGCCCCCTTCAGGACCCTCTCCAGCCTGAAGGGAGTGCTTGCGATTCTCATTCTTGATCTTCCATTGTGAGAGCAGTTGCTTAGATCGTGTGGAATCCATGGAAGCATGGATGGCAGCATGGCGTCTGGGCACCGGCTCCTCTGACCCCATTGAATGTGAACGAGGCAAGGTGTTGCTGAATGTCACCATGCTGTCTTGGTACAAAGGGCTGCTTGCTGTAATGCATTCTAGCTCTGTGCTGGCCCGCTTCAGAGTAAAGGAAGAGGTGTCCCGTGTAGGTCCTCGAAGCAAGATGCTTTCTGACCGAGCCGAGGTTGGACGTTCCCTAACACTTAAGCTCTTGACATGAAGGAGCCGGGGAAGCTCAGTGTTGAGGTTAGGAAGAGGGCGCAAGGGCTCACGAAGTGCAGGCGGAGGCATGATTGTTTGAGGCTGGGGAGGAATCTGCATGGGTGGAGGCTGAGGACGTGGCTGTGGGCGTGGTCGCTGGCAAAGAGAGGTGTCTTCACTTGGTTTAAAGTTTCCCACTGCATACAAACCCTTAGAAAAAAACAAAACAAAACAAAACAAAAACATTAGCAATGCATTCTTAATCCATTACATTTAATTATATTTTTGACTGAGCAGACTACACAATTGTTAATACATGTCCTCACCATCTGGATTGCCAATGCAATGCATTGTTTGTTGGTTTCCCAACAATTGTATGATCAAGCCTCTCTAGCTGATTCAGTATTTCGCTGTTGTTCAACTAACCGAATGAGGCTATGTACAGTAACTACCTAGTTTTTCCATTGGCTTCCAGTAGTTGCTATCATTCTGAACAAGGACCTGACACTGGCCTATATTACAATCTGTAAATATGCTAGTTGGTTAAATGATTCTTAGCCCTGCTTGTAATGATTAATTGTAATCTTAGTTTAGGAAATGCATAGTTCTAGTTTAAGAATAACAATACTTTAAGATATAAGTCACTTTAGACAATCTTTCAATTTTAAACAGTCAATACCAGTAATAAAATCATGATTTAATGCGCTTGGTCAAATGGTACTGTTTTTGGTTGAAGTCAATACTGAACATAATTACATTAAACCCATTTGTTGTGACTAATAGAGTCAAACCAGACTTTCTTAGACTCTGCCAACAACAATGTGATAATGTTTAAACAGTTTTACATCCCTATTCCAAAGCCTAATTCCCATGCTCCTAAGGTACAGGTTTATTGTCAGTCATGTGTTATTTAAGTGCTTAAGTAGTAAGTCACTTCAGACCTCGCAGCAATGTATGAAAATGGTCCAATACAAGCTCTTTTCTTCTGAAGTTAGATAAGCCTTACTCAGATCAAAATTCTGGCGATAAGAGAGTAGCAGGAGGATGGAGAAACGAGCGGAGGAGTGTGTGGGAAGATGCCTGGAAAACAGGCATGTGGGATTAGCCTAAGGTCTATTTATAACCCCATTAAACACAGCTTTGTCCCATCATTCTGAAACAATTGTCCATAAATTATAAAGTACGAAGCACAAGGTCTTTAAAGTTCATACCACGTAACAGTCCACAAATGTAAAAAAATGGATATATTCACTATATAACTTAGGATACCTAAACAATTCCACTACTACAGCTTGTCAGGAATTTCATTTGCATGGTATTAGGATCAGAATCAGAATCAGAATCCTTTATTAATCCCTGAGGGAAATTGCAGATCAGGAGCACTGCAAAAGGCTGTATGCACTTCTTGCGCATGCGCACTGACACAATGAAAGTAGATATAAATGATTAATAAACAGGATGATAAATAATTTTGTACGTGACAGTGTGGGATATGTGTAATCCTTTTTTGGTTTTTATTTTATTTCAGGACAATATTTCTGGTCACATTTATTTTACTGCTAAATCTCAGAATCCTTCTCTTCACAGTCAGAGTAAGTTTTTTTTTTTTTACGTTGGGCACAGAAACAGAAAAGGATAAGGCATCCATGTACATATGGGCATATTTTGTATATTTCAAAACAAAGACAATTGAAACATAAACAAAAACATATAAGTTGCGGTCACACTCACCAAGTAAACAGCGATAGCTCCTCCAATCAGAAAGCCACAATACACATCCATGGCATGGTTTTTGAACTGAATGATGCGGGTCAGGCCACAGATAACACCACACATGATGAAGGAGAAGACCAGTAGTGGCTTGAGCAGCTTGGAGGAGTCAGTTAATGTAGCGTTAAAGTACATCTGTGGATAAAAAGTATAAGATCTACAGTCATATTTTGCATTTCAGTATTAATAAATAAATAAATCTGAAAAGTTTTTTGAAATGTTTGTTGGTTGCAGCCTAATTCCTCCACACTGCTTCAAACATCCATCTAGTTCGATCTTTTAATCTTTTTAAAAGTTACAACATTTGACAATTCTATTGAAACTATCCTATTAAAAAGTGAATTTCTTCATGATATAACTAGTGCCCTGCCTTTAAATTCAATTTAATTACAGGCAATGTTACTTCTGCACAGACTTTAAATTCAGTTAAAAATGTCTTTAAAATGGCTAATATGGCTTCATAATTCTTTTGTCATGATTGTCTAAATAAAAAGTTTGTCTGACATTTGCTTGATCAACTCATTTTACTATACAAACATCAATATCATCTGTTCTAAGAAATGCATGTAAATACAAATTATTTAAAGCAATGGTCATGTTGCCAAGTTCTACAAAAATAGGTCACCTATAATATTTTTGCTAGATTTGAGGCACACTCTCTAACACAGCAGCTTTTGAGGAGAGGAGAAAAGAGTTGAACCAGATATGCCTACTGTTTTGACCTAATTAACAAAGGGGACACACAAGCCCGAAGGATATATGGCAGAAAGTCATTTTAATTAATTTCAGAAAAAACGCAGATGGTTCAAAATTTTAAATCTCATACATCATGTATTATTTCTAGGAGAATTACTCTCAGTATGGGAGCGACTGACACTCTGTCTGACTATCTCGATTTCCTTGTAAATTAGTAGCAGTACAGCAATTGCGACAATTATGAGACAATTCAGAACCTGAACAGTTGTTCAGACATGCAATTATTTTATCAGTTATACCGAAAGCCATAACAGTAAATACCTTCAATTAACCTTGGTATCAAACTTCAGGCAACTGTAATCCAACAGCATTCACATAGCAATTTTTCTCAGATGGAGTGGTTTAAGCATTATAAAAGCTACTGACAAAGGTATGATGTTGCCCTTGATATTGTAAGAATACTGAAGCAAAATGTCACATTAAGCTCCAAGACATTTGTAACAGCTGTACATTTAATCTTAATCTTATATATTCCTTAATTTGCTACAAATTCATTTTATTTTGTCAATATCTGTATGTATTCTGTCAAATTTAATTCCTTTGCAATGTAGGGTATTTTGTGCCACACTATGAAGTGAGTATGCATAGTATCTAAAAAAAAAATTGAAATCTACAACTACATATAATTTTAAAACTACATTTTTAAGTTAGTTTAATTTGGGCTGTGATGAATGACTAGGGTAAATAATCAGTAGATTAGTTTATCTAAAGTACACTCCAATCAGAGGGCGTGAATACGCTGACACAACATGAGCCCACTAGAAGGCCCTGTGTCGCCAACTCAACCATTGATGCTGGCAAACAATGATGCTGAAATGTGATCGTTTAAATGCTTTAACAGGAAAATCAACATCTAAAAGTGGTGCAACAGACAGACCATTTAAAATAATTTGATGAGTATTAATGGACAAAATATAATTAACATTAATCTGTGATTCAGATTAAGAAAGTCTTGAAGGCCCTAATGAACTGCCACTGCCGAGGTGCTAATGCAAATACTTTTTTTAGCCTAAATTCAGGGTTAGTAATCAGTAATACACATGAACCACTTGACCCTTTAAAGTTGTTATAAATCCAAAATTTTCAGAGTAGTTTGACTCTCCAGTTCTCAATTAATATCTCCAACAAACGTTAATTAAATAGAAAAAAATACAGTCAAGTTGTATATGGTTGTCTAAGTAATGAAATGACAAAAATATTTATTCATATTTATAAAAAGCTTTGGCTGAACCTACAAAATAAAAGAGGGTAGGACTTTCAAATTTTTCCTTTGACCAGAGACAGTGTATAGGAGTTTGCTGTGTAACAAAAGGGATTTATAATAAAATCGCTCTTTTGCCTTTCCACAAGAATTTGGTTGGTTTGTAGTGAAAAGTATTCTGACATGTATATTGGTTGAGCAGACTGCTAACAATCAATGTTCGAAAGTGTAAAATGTAATATAAATGCACAAACAAGAAAATCTATTACTCACTGAGACATATACTGCAGCAAAGGCAGCCAAGGTTGCATGTTGTGATGGAAATGATTTTCTGCAAAGCAAATGCACATTCTTAAGCTCATAGAAAATATTTGTACTTCAATCTAGTACATGAAAACAAAGGTCCAAAAAAGTGCCAAGCTGATTTTTTTAGATGCCACTAAGATTTAAGCAACAAACACCAGAGAGTTTAAATGGCATACACATAGATAGCCATTTGAAGAAACTACTTTGATAGACATATGATTTTGTGGAGGTTTTTTCTTCAAAACTTTGAAAAATCAATTTAATTTTGCAAACAATGATTGCTACAACTCCTAAATGATATGTTTTCTATACCGGATGTAGTGACACCTTAATATGTTAAACAGAAAAAATATATTATAATGTGCAAATGAATTGCCCATTCAATTCTGAACAAATTTATGATGGTTGTAATAAATTCCACTTATTACAAAAACAGAATCCATAATCAATAAATAACATTTTGTAATTGTCATTATTATTAAAAGTTATAAAATCACTGTTGTAAATAGTCTATTTTGCATTTAATATTCTTAAAGAATCTTCTCTTCTTCTCAGTCTTGCTTCTCTCAGTCTCACTGTCTCCTCCAAAGGTTTATTGCTTTTTACTTTTGAAAGTTATTTGATGGGAGGCCAGGATGTAGACAATCACTGGATTCTTGAGTTAAGCAACCCCCACCCATTTTACACACCCTGCTATGTTACCAAAAACACACCAAATTTCACTCTGATAATGTGCGGCAAACACAGGTAAACACAGGTACGCTGTATATTTAAGTTTTCTTATATCAGCTATTTTTTTATTTTGTAACTCAACCATCCATCCATCCATCCATCCATTATCTTCCACTTTGTCCTCTACTAGGGTCTCGGGGGGTTCCCAATGCTCATCCAAGGGAGAACGTTTTGAGCGCTGGGCAGATACACCCAGGACAGGGCGCCAATCTATCATTGGGCACACTTACTCACACAGACACACTCTATATAGGGCAATTTGGAGAATTCAATTGACCTTGATCCTTGAAACTGGGGAGAAAATGGAATCCCAGATTGGGATTCGAACCGGGAATCCCTAGCACGGAGAGGCGAACATGCTAACCACTAAGCCGCCATGATAACTCAACCAATTATACCAATATATTCTACAGAGAACCATGTATAAATGTGCCACTGACATTGTCAGAAATTGTAAATGACTCATAAAGGAATCTTCCTGTGAAATGAAAGGAAAACACCTTTGCTTGTTCATCACAGTACCTGTTACATGACAAAAAAAAATGATATAATCTTAGTCAATATGTAATATTAGGGATTAGTATCAGAATTACATAACGCAACAACAAAAAAATAATTGATCATCTAATCTTTCAGAAAATACAGATACATATTATACCTTTGTATCTATAAAAAATGCATGTCCTTTATTAGTTGATTATTTTATTAGGATGAATGAGGACTCACTGCCTGCAGGATGTCTGAACAATTTATGCACAATTGTGCACAGTGACTGAACGGAGGAGCTGTCAAAGACTGAGTAACAAACCCAAGTGCAAATGGATGTGTGTGGGTGTTTTTGGAGCTAGAGATTCACAAGAGAACCAGGACTGAACTCTGTGTGGGTTTTTACATAATGCTGTATGCTGATCACCCCCTTATTTTGCTACAAAGTAAATTCGAAATAAGGGATTTTCTTTCCTAAATACAAACATTTTAAACAACCCCAGGCTTTCTTGTTGTCAACATACATATATACACATATCACATGACAATCACATTTAATATTTACAAGCTTGTTATTCATACTGTTCCAAAACCATATTAGTAAAATACAAACAGCAGTCAACCATGTGGTAAGTTTCTTGAATTTCTTTTTTAATAATGTTTAAAATTGCAATTTTGCATTTGTATGACTTTTATTTCGATTAATTATTTTCTACAAAAAATGCTTAGTTTTGTTTTATTCTAGTAAATATTTAAAACATTTATGTGACCTAATGAACCAGAAAACGTATTTCTATAACTTTTGACTATTGTCATCGTCAATTTTCATAGTCATAGTTGATAGTCAAATATAAGGATTAATTTAATAATGATTATATTTTAAGTAATTAATTATATTAATTTATATTAAAACTGTAGAGAAAAGTGCTCAATACACTTCCACAGTGAATGTTTGTAGATCGCCATGGATCACTTCACGGGTTTGAGAAAAAAGGATGTTAACTGCACTTATCGGGGCTTTTATTGCAGCACAGTATCGGAAGCACTCATACACACACGTGTACACACATATTCACACTTACTGTAAGTCGTTTTGAATCGCAATCTCTATCCCCATGTGAGTGACTGCTGCTTTCCCCCGTCTTGCCCTCTGTTTTCAAAACCGGTATGCGGCGCACCCCTTTGCTTCAATCATGTCTCATTTAAATGTAATTTACATTCAAAATTCTTATAAAAGTAAGCGGGTCAATGTAATCGACTGGCATACTGATACCATAACTATGAACAATTATTATTATTACCACTTCCCATCCTGCCTTGCAGCCGGGTTATGTGTTCTAAGTTTTATGCTTATATTAATTTTCATGTTTGTGGGAATGCAGGTCTATCGCGGTGACCTGTCCATTGAAAAAAGTACCAAATTAAAATTATAATTCACTACAGCTAAAATGTTTTTGTCAGACACATTTTCTGACATCGCCGTGTTTGAATCCTACTACTCACTGGCCATCACATACATTGTAATAAATTTACCATAAAAATTTTCAAAAACACAAAATACATATTCACATAGGCACTGATAAAGCATCCTGACCTTCCTGTGTTGATGGCCAAAGAGTCAGACCCAGAGCAGATATCCTCCACAATAAAGGCATTATCATCACATGTGGTGTTGAGGATGGTGTAGTTGGGTTTGCACACAGTCAGAAAATATGGAGCATGATATCCAGTGGACAGCTGAATGATGTCCGTAATAAGCGCTGTGATGCACAAGCCAAACATGTGCACCCCTACACAAACACATACAGACACACAAAATATGCTACACAATTTGCCTTATTTATTTATTTATTTATTTATTTATTTATAAGATATTCCAAAGAATGTATGTGGACAAAATAAATCATCATATAAAGCCATTTTAGAGAAATTTGGTATAAATACAATAAAATGACTCCTGCCAGGAGCCATATTGAACACCCATAGAATTAAATAGCAGGATGCAAATGTTTGACACTTTGTTGTCAACATTTTTTGGTCATATTGTGTAGTTATTAAGTGTCTAAAACCATTCATTCATTCATTATCTCCGCCAATTCATCGCTGGGCACACACTCACTCACACAGACACACTCTATATGGGGCAATTTTGAGAATTCAATTAACTTGATCCATGTTTTTGGACTGTGGGAGGAAACCGGAGAACCCGGAGGAAACCCACGCAGACACGGGGAGAACATGGAAACTCCACCCAGACGGGGATTCGAACCGGGAATTCCTAGCGCTGAGAGGCGAACGTGCTAACCACTAAGCCACCGTGCCGCCGTGTCTAAAACCAAATTTGAAATTTATTAGCACTGCATCAAGGAAAACACACTTTTTAAATCCTCATCTTGATCTATAGTCATTGATTCAACTTCATCTTGTCTCATTATTTTCCATTTAATCCTATATTAGGGTTGCATAGGGGTTTCCCATGCTCATCCAGATGAGAACTTTTTGAGTGCCTGAGTGTTTCAAGTGTAGATCCAGGACAGGGCACCTATCTATTGATGGCCACACACACACACACACACCATATAGGTAGGCAATTTAGTTAGGGGCCATTTGAAGCAGTCCATTAAGGGAGGAAACTTGAAATCCTGCAGAAAACATACACAGACAAATGGAGAACATGGAAACTCCACTCAAATCAGGATTCGAACCTGGTTACCCAGCGCTGTTAGATGAACATGCTAAAAACTACTCATCTATGCCCATTAATTCAACTTTTGTCCATCTATTATCTTCTGGTAATCCTCTACTAAGGTCATGGGGGGGTTGCCCATGACAATTCAGGGGAGAACGTTTCGGTTGCTGGGCAAATACACACTTCTGGGCACACCCTTAATCACACACACAGACACACTTTATATAGGGCAATTTGGATCATTTAATTTAACTTAATCCATGTTTTTTGACTGTGGAAGAAAACCGGAGGACCCAGAGAAAACCCACGCAGACACAGGGAGAACATGGAAACTCCACCCAGATTGGGATTCGAACTAGGAATCCCTAGCGCTGAGAGGTGATCGTGTAATCACTAAGCCACCATGCCACCCATTAATTTATTCATTCATTATCTTCCGCTTATCCTCTATTAGGGTCGCGGTGGGGTTCCCCATGCCCATCCAGGGGAGAACATCTCGGGCGCTGGGCAGATAGACCCAGGACAGGGCACCAATCCATCGCTGGGCACACACTCACTCACACATACACACTCTAAATTGGGCAATTTTTGAGAATTCAATTAACTTGATCCATGTTTTTGGACTGTGGGAGGAAACCGGAGAACCCGGAGGAAACCCACGCAGACACGGGGAGAACATGGAAACTCCACCCAGATGGGGATTCGAACCGGGAATCCCTAGCGCTGAGAGGCGAATGTGCTAACCACTAAGCCACCGTGCCGCCCCCCCATTAATTTAACTTGGTTAATTTAACTTTTTTGTATCTTAAGGCAACATTAGAAACATCTTTTGCCAAAAAGGTATAGTATATGTTTAGTAAATATATTCATTCATTCATTCATTATCTCCCACTTATCCTCTATTAGGGTCGCGGTGGGTTTCCCCATGCCCATCCAGGGGAGAACGTCTCGGGCGCTGGGCAGATAGACCCAGGACAGGGCGCCAATCCATCGCTGGGCACACACTCACTCACACAGACACACTCTATAGGGGGCAATTTTGAGAATTCAATTAACTTGATCCATGTTTTTGGACTGTGGGAGGAAACCGGAGAACCCGGAGGAAACCCACGCAGACACGGGGAGAACATGGAAACTCCACCCAGATAGGGATTCGAACCGGGAATCCCTAGCGCTGAGAGGCGAACGTGCTAACCACTAAGCCACCGTGCCGCCCTTAGTAAATATAGTTTACTATATATTCTTTAATATAGTGTTTTATTAATTCTGTCCATTAAACAGTAAAAAAAAGGCACAAAAATGAACGCCTACCCACAAACCTTACAGCCCGTCGAATAAATGAGTTAAAGTTGCATCCAGCGGCATTTATGTTGGCTTCAGTTTTGGTTGTGATCTTTTTTTTGATCTGGCAGCAGTATAGAATCCCCTCACCAATCATAATCTGTAGGAATACATGACATTGTGGTTAGCATTTCCTTGGTGTATCTTTTTAAAACTCCATTTTCAAGCTTTTTTTAGTCCTTTGCACCTATTAATATAAAAAATTTAATAATAGACTATTTAAATTATACATTTGGAAAAATATGTAAATGTTTAGTATGATTTTCTAGCACTCCAAAAACACTTTATATATACAAAAAACCTAGGATTATATATACACAATGATATATAATGCACATAAATTTCATTAAGCAGTCTCTGTATTAGTGTGTTATCAATATGTTTAGAACTTGTATCCTGAGCCGGAGAGCATATCACCCAGTGCTGTTTCATTTCATTTTATTTTTTTTATGTTTTGCTCTAACTGTGTCAATCGCAGAAAAGACAAGATAATGTGACAAGCAGAATAAAAGAAAAACAAAGTGAATATAGTAAGACAATTGACTAATGATTAATATAGACTGACAAACAAATTAAGGCTTATGTCTATATACAGCTACAGAGAACAATATCACAGGTAATAGAGTGAATTCTGAAGAGAGACTAAATTAGACACAACGGCAGCAGACAGCCCACGTACCAGCCAGTGCATCTGTCTCTGCAGATTTTGCTGTTGCATAGGGACAGTCTAAGCAAAAACCTTGTAAATGGCCCTGGCACTGAAAGAAAACACTGTCCGTCCAACCAGAATTATATTCACATGCAATATAAATGTAAATCTGTGTGACATGACAGTTTTAAAGAAATCTGACTCCTATCCAAATTCTGTAAAAACTCACTATTAAAATAGCTAATATGTAAATAAGCCATGCAACAGAAATTATTTATTAAGTTCTCTGCATTTAAGAGTACCACAAAATAATAAACTGATTATGCGATTGAATTAATCAAGCTGAGTTCTCACAAGGACATCCAGTTAATTAATTATAATGAATTTTTTATCTCAAAATTTAGATCTTTATTTTCTCACAATTCTGTTTCAATCTTACAAATCTGACTTTGAAGGCCTTTTCTGAAGCCATAAAAATATCAGAATAACAGACTGATGTTAATTATATTATGTTCATGAATACTTATTAAATAATTCCAAATGGTCTGTCTACTTTCTTTCATAGCGTTTTTCAGGGATGCACAGCTTCCAGACAGGGAAACCATTGCACCACTTCCAAACATTTCAGGTTTTAAATATTTCTGCCTAGGCATTCAGAATGAATCTTGTGGGCCCAGTAGGATTAAATAAGTATGTATAAATGTAGATCAACCTGTTGCTTTAACCAATCAGATTTTAAGTTGGCAAAACCTTAACATAAACCTTAAATAATAAGATATTTTTATAGCCATGAAACAGTTATTGACAGGTGGATTAATTCAGATGGAGAACAGGTGGAAGCAGGTGAGTGGAGATTGACAGAAACACAAAGAGCACAGAAGAGGAGGGGTGATGTCACTGAGATAAAGGATGAAGGCAGAAGCTTCCCAGCGAAACCAGATGCTGATCGACGTCCAAAGTGCAGTGAAGGCTCAGTAATGTCCACTGGTATAGAAGGAGCCCACAAAGCAGAGAGAAAGAAGGAGCCAGAGCCTATTTAAATAAGAGTTTAAAATTCTCATTGAACATCACCAGAGAATGAAGAACACAGCCCTTTCCTGACACACAGACACAGAACACCTTATAATACACGCTTGCTATAGGTGGTACTTAATGGTTTAATGTTATATTACAATTCAGCACTATTATAATAATAAATTATGGTTTAAGATTTTATTAATTACATTGTGCGGCATGGTGGCTTAGTGGTTAGCACGTTCGCCTCTCAGCACTAGGGATTCCCAGTTCGAATCCCCATCTGGGTGGAGTTTCCATGGTCTCCATGTGTCCGCGTGGGTTTCCTCTGGGTTCTCCGGTTTCCTCCCACAGTCCAAAAACATGGATCAAGTCAATGGAGTTCTCCAAATTGCCCCATGTAGAGTGTGTCTGTGTGTGTGAGTGTGTGCCCAGCGATAGATTGGCGCCCTGTCCTGGGTGTTTCTGCCCAGTGCCCGAAACGTTCTCCCCTGGATGGGCATGGGGGAACCCCCCCCCCCCCTGCGGAAGATAATGAATGAATAATTGCATTGTTCTAACTCTCTTGAACAAGCAATATGTAAGAGGCATTAAATGCGCTACATTCCTACTTTCTTTTTTCACTGGCACCATGCGTGAGATTAACTTTGCCACAAACCCATTTCAACTCTGTGTTCAGGCTGGGGCTCCAGGTGGCTTTCGAAACAGGCACAGTTGGTGTCAGGTACACACTTAGCGCCCTCTACATAGATTAGTATATTGGTGCAATGCCACCTTTTTTTTAACCGTCTCCATGGTCCTACCCTGCTTCCATGTGGTGCGGTATTCTTTTGTTATCAATCTTTTCAGAGTGTAACATTTCTGTCAAATTTGGACCCAATTTTGCCAATTGGCAAGGTGTTGACTAACGTTGGCTAGTCAAAATGTACATCTGAGGGTAAAAATGAAAATTATGTCACTCAACATTACTTCACAGCACTTGAATCCTTTAACTGTGCTGCTTGTTCTGCGTCCTGTTCTGGACAGTGAGGGACAGTGGCTAGCTGCTGTAACATTTGCTTCTGTTTACCACATTGTGGCAGATACTGGATTCTATAGAGATAATAAGTACAACATCCCATCCTTCATCATGGGTTCTGGAGGTCCCCCTGCTTTTATGAAGCACCAGCCAGCCCTGGATTTTTCGTCACTATTCCAGTGCTTAACTCACCAACCTGCACACAAGATGTTATAGACACACTGATTACTGCCTGGCCCTTGTTTCTGTGGTAACAGGACATAGGGAAGAGCACAAGAAGGAGACAAGAATGCGAGAAAAGAGAGTAAGAGAGGAAACTGTCTTTGAATGTGTGACCAAATGCCTCCATTGCCAGCTGGACCCCCTGATCCAGTAATGTCATACTGTGGTCCTGGATCACTTTGTAGTCCACATGGGCAGCTGGCTCACAAATTGCTTCCACAGCACCTAATTCACAACAACATACTTCTTGTTGAGCAGCTACCACCGTGGAGTGTCCTTTGATTCTTTAACAAACCCGTCTGGCTGAGGTGGTTCCCTTTAGCCTAGGTGACCTGTTTTGCATATGCACAGAAGTCAAGGTACACTACCATTGTGTGGGGCCATGGTGGCTTACACCTCTGAAGATGTGGCAGCTGGGGTATCCATTGGCTGATGCATGCTCTTAAACATCTTCATCTTGGGCATGAGTTTGAAAATTTGTCGCTCATGATGGCTTGTGTCTGGTATTAATTCATGTACAATATATCTTTGATGATGCTTTTAAACGGAAAAGAGTTCATGGTCTCACTCAGAGAGAATGAGTACACTAACACAAAACACACTTTTCAGTGTTTGCCCGCTTTACAGTGAAGTTTCATTTAGTTGTCTTTTTAGACACAAACCTATGTACATATACACACATACATGCACACTGTCGCTCTTTAACTTTTTATGTATTTGGAGAGCTCCTCTCTTCCCCTTTTAAAGCATGCACATTGACAGAACACTTGTGAGTCATTTACCTCCTGCATTAACCTTCCAAATAACCTCCCTTAAATTTCCTTTTTTCAATCAACACAGCTTTAGTCACAATGGCATACAGTATTTGCGAGTGTCTTCTTAAATTTAGCATGCATGGGAAGTTTGCATTCTAGGTAGGTGACAACTAAAACTACACTGACATTGAGAAGGGTAAGTGAACATGCATAAAAAAGAGAGACAACACTTGTCCCCTGGAGGCCTGAAGTTAAGATGCCTGCTTTGTCACTGTTTTGTGTTGGACTGTATACTGATTTGACTTTGGATTTTGCATAGTACAAATATAAGGAAACCTTGACATTAAGAAATTCAACACAAAGGATTATATATATTTTATTTACCCACCATATGCACTGTGATTAGCATTCACTGCTGTCTTTGAGCATGACTGAACTACAGTCACAAATTGATCTATGCTATTTTATTCTTTACCATTCACATAAATCAAATATTTCATATACTGAACGCAGCGTTTTCTGGTCTAACTTTGTAAAGGGCGTGAAAAATGTGAAAACTTGATTTGCATTAAAGCTACACAAACATCCATGGTCAGTCCCACAGTTTGTACTATTTTGTACACATTAATTTATTTTATAAGCCAGTAATCCAAGTTACAATTCCAAGGCAAAAGGCCCCCTAACTCATGCGTATTTGTAGAAGGCAGTGAAACACCCTAGACTAGTTACCAGTCCATCTCAGAGCAGACACAAACACATGTGTACATATTCATATATTCATTACATGCTGTCGTATTTGCAATTCTCCTCACTTACATCTTTGGACTGTGAAAGGACGCACCTAAACTGTTAAAAACATACATATGAACATGACATTAACAGAACTACAATAAAGTAGCAGTAAAAATAATGAAACTTGTTTCTTGGTTAAATGACAAACAAAGCAGTATGTTCTATGTGATAAAGAAGAAGATAATTACTTACAAGAGCTCAGGTGGAGAACCTAAGCCTGACAGCAATGATAGTATAAACAAATACAAACCGTGGAGGAGTCAGACCGTTGTGACAAAAACACACAATACACTGTAAAAAACTGTATTTATAAAGCTGCACACATTTACCAGCAGAGCCGTGGTAGGTGCGGTAATTACCTTTAATCAAGGTCCACCGCAGATAGCTACATCCCTTACGGTTAAACAATAATAAGACAACAACTAACTAAATGGCCAAGTCAACAGGCCAAAACACTCTTTGCACAGATTCAGACACACTTTTGGAGTTCACAGGACCAAAGACACTCTCTGAGCTATAAGAAGAAGCTGAAAGATTTAGGCTTAGATTAATTAACTAATATATATATATGTAATGATTCTCTTAGTGCAGACCAGTTTGGGCACTCGTTTTAGGCATCTCTTCCTAGCAGATGAAGATTTTTTTTTCTTGTAACAGGTAATTTTGCCATTAGTGCAGTCTCAAAATCTTGACTCTAAAGCAAGCCAGACATGCTGGAATAAACTGAAAAAAAGAAAAAGTGAACTCTGGTCCGGCTACACACTAAAAAAATCCCTGCACTCAAATCAAAGGGAAGTGATTGCTGTGCAGTGCCATTACATGAAGTCAGATTTGTTAACACACACACACACACACTAAATATATATATATATATATATATATATATATATATATATATATATATATATATATATATATATATATATATA
>JAFMOD010000374.1:160564-212867 GCA_019802435.1 Corydoras maculifer
GGGCTGAATAATTTTGCACATCGCACTTTTCAGTTTTTTATTTGTAAAAAAATTGTTGATTCATGTATAACTTTCATTCCACTTCACAATTGTATACCACTTTGTGTTGGTCTTTCACATTAAATTCCAGTGAAATATATTTATGTTTGTGGTTGTAATGTGACAAAATATGGAAAAGTTCAAGGGGTATGAATACTTTTGCAACCCACTGTATATTACTCACACGTTTTATGTAGTTATGTAGATTTAAGTTGTTAGTAATGTCTCTGGCTGTAAACTGGTAATTAATCCACTTTTCATTAAAAGTAAGAAAAACTATGTGCCTAAATAAACATCTTAGGTAAAAGTTTCTCATAGGCTGAAAATGAAATCCTGCGCAGTAAAATTTTATTTTATGGAACATTGTGTTTGAAATTAAGCAACACTGTAATGCTTTATGACTTACTGTAGCTGCAGGTATTACAAATGCCAGGCTGAAGAGCATAAGGAATGGCACAACCTCCTTGGTGGGCTCAATATAAGGCATGCTAAGGCTCCGGTCATTGCAGCTATAGCCTGAATGCACAGGCTTGAAGAAGTCAGTTAGCTCCAGGAAATACAGACTCACCATGGATGAGGCTAGGATCGGGAGCTGTTCATAAAAAGGAATAATGGGTTAAATCAGGGTACAAATAAGGTTACTGGAATAAATCCCTAATACAAGTTTTAAAACAATTAGTATATTATTATGAGAAATTAACCTGCTGGATATTTTTCTTTGAAATCAGGAAATGTATTGTTAAAGTACCCTTGCGGCTGTGAAAGCCTGTACTTTTTCAGCATGCTTTTCTTATGCTTATGGAATGAATATCATTGTAGGCATTCATTTAAAGAAGTTCAGGAATTAATGTACAGGATTAAGCTAGTGAAAATTCAGTTCATCGGTGTTCACTGAGTTTAGAAGTTATGAAGTTAAATGAAAAAAAAGTACTCTTTAAAAATGTAAGTGAGGGTCTACACTTTCCCTCAGCGTTTATATGTGAACCGTGATGTTACTGCTGATAATAAACTCATGTTATTTTAATATGTTTTTTTTTCAGCAAAGCTACGTTTTATTATTACAAATACCCATATGAGTTAACTGTGCCCATAAATCTGTGAATACTTGTAAACATTAATAAATAAACATTGTTTTATAGAATTAAATAAGGACTTGAGAACTTGGTAATGTTAGCAAAGCTGTTCCCTGGCTGTAAATTTAAAAATCAAATCACTTGTTCCTTTGCCTAAGGAAGCTTTGTCTATTAGTAAGACTCTGGTGCAAGAATTAATCATTGCCTGAAAGTGAAAATCCCTAAAATGATGCCACAAATAACAGTAAATATTTTACTCTGAATACTTTACTAAGCATGGACAGGACCCTAATAGTAGCATCACAAAGCAGGTATTACTTGGTTGGTGCATTATTCATATCCCAGCAGTATAACTAATGTGTTTAAGTAAAACTACAGCAGCACTGCTGCAATAAAACCCCCTCACTTTATCAGCGTCACTACAAAACTGACAATGAACAATACACCAGCCAAATTATACCTGTTCTGTGAGGCTCCTCACCAATAGAGAACTGAGAACCAACAGGGGGATAAAAAGAAAAGAAAACAGATGTACTACAGTCATTGTAAAGTGGAATGGTAATGGTAAGTGATATGGTAAATGAAAAAAAGACAAAAAAATTAAGCAATAAGTAGGCAGTAAAGGTATGTCTGAAATAAATATACTTTTATACCTACACTATACATTGCACTTACCCCTGGGGATTCAGGTTCGAATCGCAATCTGGGTAGAGTTTCCATGTTCTTCTTGTGTCTACATGGTCCCAAAGTCCAAAAACATGGATTCAAGATAAATTGAATGCTCGAAATTAAATCAGCTTGTGTGAGTGTGTCTGTGTGAGTGAGTGTGTTCAGCGATAGATTGGCGCTCTATCCTGGGTGTATCTGCCCAGTGCCTGTAACGTTCTCCCCTGGATGGGCATGGGGAACACCCACCCCAATGCGACCCTAATAGAGGATTAAACAGAAGATAATAAATGAATAAATAAATTTTACTTCTAACAGAAAATGTGGAGATAATAGGTAAGGATTTTTTTTACTTTTATAGTAAGACTAAATTTTACATTATTAAAATAATGCCATGTTTATTGGTAAGAAAACCACTATTTGAGCTGGTAGTGTACCTATGAGTCCCTTTTTATTTGTAAGTACCTTAAAAATTATTTAGGTAAAAGTACTTCGGGGAATGAGTGAAAATACTAACACAATAAAAAAAATATTTACTTTAGAAAGGTATGTTTTATGTGTTTTACATAACTTTTTTATGAGACCGTAAAAGTCTCTACATACTTTAAGTGATTATATGAGAGAAAAGATGGGAAAACAACTGTCAGCCCATCACAAGGCAGACACACAAGCAAATGCATCTACAATACATCTGAACTGGAATAGGAAACTGAAGCTCTGAGACAACACAGAAAGACATAGGAGAACATGCTAACTCCACACAATGACCCTTCATCCCACTCAGGAATCGAATGCAGTCCCTTTTCGATTTCATCAAAAGTTCTAACAAATGTGTCATTATGGTGTCCATGTATTGATTATGATTCAGATTGATTCATCGGTTTAATGCTTAATACTGGCTATTTTATTAGGTACAGTACATTGTTTCTGTCTTCACTTACCACATAGATGGACTTGTAGTTTTCCACTTACAGTCTGTAGTCCATCTGTTTCTCTACATACTTTGTTAATCCATTTTATTCTGTTCTCTGATGAACATGACTCCCAGTTCGGCAGGATCAGAGGGTATGTTTTGATTGGTGTACTGTTCTCTACTCAGCAGCTTTGCTGTGCCTGATCGACTCATACCAGCACAACACACCACCATCATGTGAGTGACAACGCAGAACTGAGCATCATCCACCGCCTTAACACCCTACATTTGGGGGTCCTGATTATCAAAGAACATACTAAAGCAGGCTAACAAAATATTTAGAACAGATGGACTACAGTCTGTTATGTACAACTACAAAGTATATTTATAAGATACTGAAAAAAACAGAAAGTGAGTGTAGAACAGCAGAGCTGTACCTAATAAAATGGTCAGTGAGTGTAGAAGAGCCATCAAAAATCTTGAACAGATTTGGCCGTTGACTCAGTTCTAACAGTCTAGATCCAGACAATCAATACAAATTAGGAGGTCACTGCAAATTACAGGTTCTTTAGACATGTCTCATTTTGGTGAATAATAAATGAACACTTCAACATTTTAAGTCATATTAAACAATGTGATATTTTAGGGAAGGTCCCTTTCTGTTCCAGCATGCTGGCCACCTTGCGCAGGTCCTTATTGCAATGGATTGACAGGTTTTGTGTGCAGACACTTTAAAATGCCATGGCTGCACGGCCCATTCATTTTTGGGGTTGCAAAGCTGGACAATCTAATCCAATATCAGGGTCTGTCTTTAGAAATAGCTGACATCCATTCTAATTCAAGTAAAATCTTGTTTATACAATCAAAGCATCATATAAATACGTTATTGGAATGCATAATTAGCAATCAGCTTGCACTGGGGGTACCAATACTTTACAGCTAAGTGACAAATAGATTTTCAGTATTGCATATTTGTACTTCTTTGTTAATGACTTGCTAAATAACTTGGATGGATGGATGGATGGATGGATGGACGGATGGGTGGATATATGGATGGATGGATGCTGTGAGTGTCATTATTCATCCCCAGCCTTACTCCTCATTAATCCCAGCAACAACTGACTCCTGTTCTTACTGAACAGAAGAAACAATCTTGTGATTTTACCTCCACGAAGTAGAAGCACGGCAGCAGAGTGACGCTCTCTTTGCTTAGGCTACTCTTTATTCTCTCCTTAGTAGACATGATGAAGCTTTGAGTTTTGCCTCCAAATCCAGATATTATATAGATTCCACTGCTGTCTGAATCAATCCCCCGGCAGTCATCCCTCTAATCCGCACGTTAGTCCCTGTTTATTCCTGCATTGTGCGCAGGATGTGAACGAGCGTGAGCAGATCCACTGCAGCAGTGGAGGCACATGCAGCATCCTTCAGCGACAAATCCGCCACCCAGATCACGCGCGCGGACCGAGGACGCGAAGCCTCATTGGGTTCGGCTTCAGACGCGTCCAACGCTCCGGAGAAAGAGCCGACTGAGGGTGACGTATCGCCGTGACGTCAGCGCTGTGCTAAAAACCCACTTTTGCGCGGGAGTTTGGGGGCGGGAGTGTGCAGTGATTTAATGCGTTGCAAGTGCTGCGTATAACCTGCCAATTGCGCGCTGGTTAGCTGCGGAGTGCAGATGTTTAATTGTTGGTTGATTGACCAGCTTAACAAGGACGCCGGGGACCAAGGAAACGTGCAGCGCGTACTGCGTATAGGGGATGTGCGTATAGGGGAACGAACATTTAGTATGTTCTCCTGGAACGTGCATTGTGTCAGATTGAATTGCTCATAGGTATGCGACTTGAACTCGCATCTCTAGGGTGCCGTGCTCACAAACACATTAACATCAATAAAGTGTTGCTTACCATTTAATCACTTAGTCATTATTTTTCACTTGATCCTCTATGTAATATGTGCAATAAAACATCATACAAATATCATAACTTGTGATACATATATCACCACTGCCATTGCCACTTTACTTCTGTCTTATTGTTATAATTTATTCTTAGTTCTAGTGCTGCTCTTTTGCTTTAATAAACCCTTATTGTTTAAATTAAATTTAAACTTAAGGCAACTGTAATATCTGCAATTTTCCCCTTGTATCAATAAAGTATCCTGATACTGATTCTCTACCAGGGTCGCAAGGGGTGGTGGGGTAAGTGGGGATGGAGGTTCCCTAGGCCCATTCATGGGAGAATGTTTTGGGTGCACAGCGTGCCACTGGGCACACACTCAAACAGACACACACACAAAGACACACACTATATGGGGCAGTTTAGAGCACATAATTTAACTTGACTCCATGTTTTTGGACACTGTGATCCTGGATCCCCAGCGCCAAGGTGCGAATGTGCTAACCACTAAGCTACCGAACTGCCTGTATTACCATAAAAATATATATTTCTTATACACTATTATTTCTGTATTGTATATTAAGCTGGCACGGTGGCTTAGTGGTTAGCACATTCGCCTCTCAGCACTAGGGATTCCCGGTTCGACCCCCATCTGGGTGGAGTTTCCATGTTCTCCCCGTGTCTGCGTGGGTTTCCTCCGTGTTCTCCGGTTTCCTCCCACAGACCAAAAACATGGATCAAGTCAATTAAATTCTCAAAAATTGCACCATATAGAGTGTGTCTGTGTGAGTGAGTGTGTGCCCAGCGATGGATTGGCACCCTGTCCTGGGTCTATCTGCCCAGCGCCCCAGACGTTCTCCCCTGGATGGGCATGGGGAACCCCACCGTGACCATAATAGAGGACAAAGCGGGAGATAATGAATGAATGTATATTAAGCTTATAATAATTAGGATGGTCAAGCCTTTCCCAGCAAATTTTGGGTAAAAGACAGTGTTTCAATGTGTTGAATCCAACAATGGGCAGAGTCAAATCAACACTGTTTAAAGAGATTTCAGAGTAAAGGGGCAAGTCAGACACATCTTTATGCATTATGTTCCCTACACAGACTCATGCAACTGAATGTAAGATACTATAATACAAATCAGAGAAATTACATGATGTATATGATAACAATGTTATCATATATTCCATTACATACATTACATTTACATTTGGCATACTCAAGGTAAGCACAGGGTTAATCACAACATCCCTGGATCAATGAGGGTTAAGGGCCTTGCTCAAGGGCCCAAACTGGTAACTTCAGTGGACCTGGGATTTGAACCCTCAACCTTCATATTGATAGTCCAATGCCAAAACCACTGAGCTACCGCGCCATTTAGCAGACACTTTTATCTAACGCAACTTACAAGTATTCTAACTCAATGGTTGGGGTCAGAACACAGGGTTGGCCATAGCTATGAGATTAAAGAGTTCAAATCAACACTGTTTAAAGAGATCTCAGAGTAAAGGGGCAAGTCAGACACATCTTTATGCATTATTATGTTCCCTACACAGACTAATGCAACTGAAGATGAGATACTATCATACAAATCAGAGAAATTACATAATATATATAATAACAATGTTATCATATATTCCATTACATACTTTACATTTACATTACATTTGCATTTACATTTGGTCATTTAGCAGACGCTTTAATCCAAAGCCACTTACAAGTATTCTAACATAATGGTTGGGGTCAGAATACGGGGTTGGCTATAACAGCAATGAGGTTTAAGACAAAAACATACACACCCCTGTGCTGATGCTAAATCTGGCGCAATATTATTGCATGACTTTTGTAGGACTTTTAGAATATGCCTTGTGTGTACCTACCTGGGGTTTCTGGGATAATCATTATTCATACGATGGATACATAATAACGTTGCATGCAGTAGAAATCAGCTCCTTATTACTTCATCAAAATAAATTGCTGCATGTAGAGATTATTTAAATGTAATTATGTAAAGTAAATCGGATTATATTGCTTTTCGAAGCATTACACTGTAATTATACTGCATGATACTGTAGGCGTGTAGGAGTGAACGGCTATTTAGTGCAAGGTGGTTGATTTAAAAAACAAGTGTTCCATCTTGTGGTCATAATTGATTATTACAAATGAATGTTATAACCATTTAGACATTTACAAGTCAGCACTGGAAAGGAATGTAAATCTATTCTAAAGGCAGACAAACAAATGTGACAAAACAAAACAAATATTAGATCAGCTGTAATGCAATTTGTACATTAATTTTAACTGAAGTCAATTTAATTTGTGGGGCAAGACAGTGGCGTAGTGGTTAGCACACCTGCCTCTCAGTGCTGGGGAGCCAGTTTGGAGTTTTGCTTTCTCCAGGTTCTTTGGTTTTCTCCCACAGTTCAAAAACATAGATTTAATGTGATTTGGCTGCTCCAAATTGCCCATTTTAATTCTGTGTGCCCAGTGATGAATTGGCGCCCCTGTCCTGGGTGTATTTGCCCAGCGCCCAAAATGTTCTCCCCTGGATGGATACAGGGTACCCTACCCTTGACCCCAGTAAAGGATTATGTGGAAGATGATAAGATCATTTTTATATGAAAGCGTGATTTTTAACTGAAGTAATATGTTATCAGAAACTCAGTATTAAATATATGAGTTCAATATTTATCTGTCTGTCTGTCTGTCTATCTATCTGATAATCTAATTTTTTAATAATTATTGGTAACTGGTTGTGCTTGTTGTATCTGTATTTTATATTTTTTGGTTTGATTTTTGTATTATATGGAGCAAATTAGGCCATTCGATTTACCTTGGACTCATGTTTTTGGACTGTGGGAGGAAACCGGACAACTAGGAGGAAACCCACGTGGACACCCAGATTGGGACTCGAATCTTTATTTGACTTTTTTGAATGGGCTTCTGGTGCGACTCCCAAACTAACTAGTCTACTTTTATCTACCTTACAAATAAAACCACTTCAACTGTATAACACAGGGTGCACTTATGGGTTAAAAAATCAATTCTGTAGTTCTGAAAGTATTTAAAAAAATCTACAGGATATAAGGTCTGTTTAAGTGATAGTGACGTGACCATCATTTTAATAGCGCACTGTTGCTTTATAAATAAATAAAAACTCAGCCGGAGTGAATGTGACCCGGCGCTCATTCCGCTTAGCGGCGCGCGTGTTCACAGCGTGTATGTTTCTGCGCCAAGGTCCTTATGAAATCCTTTATAACCCATAACTCCAACTGATCTGCAGGCTGTCTGGAAGTGGGACAACAGTCATTTCAAGTCTTCTGCTGGATGTCCATCATATCATATTTTGACTCTTGGGAAGATGCTGTACTTTCAGTTGGTGATCATGGCAGGGACGGTGATGTTGGCGTATTATTTCGAGTACACTGACACTTTTAATGTTCATGTCCAGGGCTTTTTTTGCCACGACAAGGCGTTTACTAAGCCTTACCTGGGACCGGAGGACGAGAGCGCGGTTCCACCAGCTCTGCTCTACACCGTGGTGTCCGGGATGCCCGTACTAGTGGTGAGTAAACCGAGGCAGAATTTAAGGAAAGATACCCTACTGCTCTCTTAAAGATGTTCAGAATAACTGTTCAGTTCAGAAGCGTCTGCATTTTCGCATATTTTCTGAACAAAAGAAAAAGATATAATTTAGCCAAACATGTTAAGATTTGTGGATGGCTCTTGGAACTAAATTGAAATCAACTGTTATACACTTATTGGTTGCTGCAGAGTTGGTTGTTACAATTTAAAGCAAACATGAAAAGAAATTGTTTTATAAGTTTTAAACTAGGCAGTAAGGTGGCTTAGTGGTTAGCATGTTGGCCTCTCAGCGCTAGAGATTCCCGGTTCGAATCCCCATCTGGGTGGAGTTTCCATGTTCTCCCCGTGTCCGTGTGGGTTTCCTCAGGGTTCTCCGGTTTCGTCCCACAGTCCAAAAACATGGATCAAGTCAATTGAGTTATCCAAATTGCCCCATATGGAGTGTGTATGTGTGCATGTCTGTGTGAGTGACTGTGTGCCCAGCGATAGATTGGCACCCTGTCCTGGGTGTATCTGCCCAGTGCCCGAAACCTTCTCTCCTGGATGGGCATGGAGAACCCCCCTGCGACCCTGATATAGGATAAAGCGGAAGATAATGGATGGATGGATGGATGGATGGAAGTAACATACTATTGGATGGAAACTTATAGAAGATATGTTATTTTACAGGGGACGGCATGGTGGCTTAGTGGTTAGCATGTTCGCCTCTCAGCGCCAGAGATTCTCAGTTTGAATCCCAATCTGGCTGGAGTTTCGATGTTCTCCCTGTGTCCACGTGGGTTTCCTCCGGGTTTTCCGGTTTCCTCCCACAGTCCAAAAACATGGATCAAGTCAATTGAATTCTCCAAATTACCCTATATAGAGTGTGTGGTTGTCAATAAATGTGCCCAGCGATAGAATGGCACCCTGTCCTGGGTGTATCTGCCCAGCGCCCGAAATGTTCTCCCCTGCATATATGCACAGTGAAATGCATATAACATATTAATCGTTGTGCTTTTATTTGGGTATAAATACAAAGGTTAGGACAAAAAGTGTATTGACATTTGTCATGTACTTTTTTTGAAGCAATAGGATTGGAGCAATTCTCTAATGTCATTAATACAAAGCTAATGGCACAGCAGAAAATGACAATACAAGTTTTTGTTGTATCTATTTATGGAAAGCCCATCCTAATTAAATGATTTGTATCTCTGTGCACAAAGTAAGGTCCACACATTTATGGTTTCACAAGCATGATATAGAGAAATTTTAATACTTGACTTTTTCTCCAGCAGACACTTGAAAAGTAATAATAACAATAGAACAGTAATGAATGAAGTATGCACTGTTTGTGGGTAATGTGTGGTGTGTGCGGTATAGGGTGTTTGTAATGTGTAGTGCGTGTGTGTTTGTGCTGTGGTGTGTATAGTGTTTGGTATGTATGTGTAGTGTAAAGTGTCTGTGCTGTATTACTATTACATTGATGTGCACAAGTATCTTCACTCTGAGTTTGTAATGAGATCCTATGGGAAAAAATAGACTTCAACTGTTCATTGCTTGGCACAATAAACTTGAAGGGGTCTAGGTCTCACGAGTAAAGATTGGTTTCGTTTAGCTCAAAAATTGTGGGATGAGGTATGTTATAATTTCACAATAGAAACAACTAGAAAGGTTTGTGAATGCACTCTAGAGGTCTGCTTGTCAACGTGTGTGGTGTGTGGTTTGGATTCCATGAGAAAAAAAAAACTGTCACTATAAAAATCACAAACAATTTGAATGAACCCTTTAAATATTTTTTGGTTTCAGTTTAAAAACTAGGTGCAACGGACATTTTGTGGATTAAAAAACTAACATGAATATGAAAAAATAGGTAGACTTGTTGAATAATAAATTAATTAAAATGAAAATATTGGGGGCGGCACGGTGGCTTAGTGGTTAGCACGTTCGCCTCTCAGCGCTAGGGATTCCCGGTTCGAATCCCCATCTGGGTGGAGTTTCCATGTTCTCCCCGTGTCTGCGTGGGTTTCCTCCGGGTTCTCCGGGTTTCCTCCCACAGTCCAAAAACATGGATCAAGTTAATTGAATTCTCAAAATTGCCCCCTATAGAGTGTGTCTGTTTGAGTGAGTGTGTGCCCAGCGATGGATTGGCGCCCTGTCCTGGGTCTATCTGCCCAGCGACCGAGACGTTCTCAGCTGGATGGGCATGGGGAACCCCACCGCGACCCTAATAGAGGATAAGCGGAAGATAATGAATGAATGAAAATATTGGTTATTAAATAATTCATTCATTATAGCGGTTTTATTAAACACTCCACACATAGACATTTGCAACAAAGTCAATCAGCAAAAGTTAATTGAGAGTGCATAAAAACGAGATGCAATAGTGAAAGGTCTTGACCTTGAGTACAGATAAGTAGTTTTATTGAGCAAAGAATAATAGTGTCACAACAAAAGCATTATCTTCATTAGAATTAGAATCAATGAGATGAAGGCAATGTGGAAATGTCAATTCTCAGGCTAAAGAAAAACAGTTGCATATAATAAATTACTAATCCTAGAAAATAAGACAGTGAAAGACATTACTAACATCAACATAAATGTAGTATCATAATGCTCTGTGTGTGTGTGTGTGTGTGCGTGTGTGTGTGTGTGCGTGTTCGTGGGCATGTGTGCGCGTGTGTGTGTGTGTGTGTGTGTGTGTGTGTGTGTGTGGGATGGTGGATTGGGTTCAAGATTTGGGGCTTTCCTGCACATAGCCTACAGCACATCCTAGCAGCTGGTTTGGTGTATAAGAAAGTGTAGCACTTGTTGTTTACCTGCAAAATATTAATAAACTTTGAAAATTCATTTTCACAAGAAAAAAATGCATTAAATATGCAGACACTGACCATCAATTTGCTTAATTTAAATTTAATTTAAAACACCGTATTCATTAATTTATTTTGCTCATGCATACCCTAAACGTAATTTAGCAAAATAGACAAATCCTGAACAAGTTGAAAGTCTATGACAGTGCATTTAAACAACTATATATTCTTAACAGTTTTAAAATGAAGTGGTTTTGCCCCAAATGCTGCAGATCTATTTTGTTGTTTTTTAACCTAATACTAAATAAATTGCTAAATAATTTCCATCCATCTATCCATTAATTTCCACTTAGTTCTCTTTTAGGGTCATGGTGGAATTCCCCATGCCCATCCAGATGAGAACGTTGTGGGCACTGGGCAGATGCACCCAGGACAGGGCTTCATTCTAACGCTGGGCACTTACTCACACACAATCACACCATATAGTGGCAATTTAGAACAGCCAATTTACCTTAAACCCATGGTTTTGGACAGTGGGAGGAAACTTTAGATCCTGAAACAAACCCATGCGGACATTGGGAGAACATGGAAACTCAACACTGATTGGAATTTAAACCTACTTTGAAGCTGTCTGTTCTGCCCCATAAAATAATTTGTTTCTAGTACAAATCCATCCATCTATTATCTTTCACTTTATCCTATATTAGGGTCGCGGGGGGGTTACCCTTGCCCATCCAGGGGAGAACGTTTCGGGCGCTGGGCAGATACACCCAGGACAGGGCGCCTGTCTATGGGGCAATTTGGAGAACTCAATTGACTTGATCCATGTTTTTGGACTGTGGGAGGAAACCGGAGAACCCGGAGGAAACCCACGCGGACATGGGGAGAACATGGAAACTCGACCCAGATTGGGATTCGAACCGGGAATCCCTAGCGCTGAGAGGCGAATGTGCTAACCACTAAGTCACCGTGCCCCCTAGTACAAATCCAGATAATAAAAAACAAGTTTTTTTTTAAATATTTATTGTAGAGATTAAAACAGAGCCTATTAACATTCATTAAAGAAGCACATGTCAATCAAGAAAATCACTAGTTGCATAGTACTGAGTAACATTATGCTATTAAGTAACATTTATATTAATTTAGAACCTACACTAATATACAGGTTTATGTTTAATAATTACTGATAACTAAGTACTTTTGACCAACTTGTATGTTGACATTTGATTTTTCGTCCTCTTTATGAGCCACTCTAACCTTGATGAAATGCCATGGGAAGTGGATGCTCTATTGATCATCATCGTCTGCCATTTGTCAAGTGTTTCTCCAGACAGAAATGTAAAAAGCAAGCTGAAAGAAAGACACAACATTGCTCTTGAATGTGTGCTCTCTTAAACAGTAAAGCTATCACTGTTCTTCCTGATTTTTAACATGCATGATGGATACAGCAATAATCCTGCTGTGCTGATTCTGAGGTGAATAATAAAAAGACTGATATGCTTGGGGGAATTTGCAACAAAGATGTAGTTAATGCCTCAAAGTTTTCAAAATTAATAGATGAGTGTACCAAAAGTTATACATTTAGCATGACACTATGGACACTTTTACTAACTTTATACGTCAAACCATTTACCAAGAGGAAATATTAAAGTTATCTTATGTATTTAAACATATTATATGCATCCAAATCTGGGGCAGCTCTGTTTATAAATGGTAATTGTTTATTTTATAGTCACAAAAGTCATAAAAGTCATAAAAGATGAAAATCCAGTGGCCTTTAGAGAGACCTAACCTCCACCCTGCCGAACACTGAAGAGATGGATTAAAATCTGGATTAATCCAAGGATGGTCAAGGAGAAGGTTATATAGGAATTAGGACCTGAATTTAAGTCATGATATTACAATTTTTTTGGAAAAGCAAAATGTCCTAATAATTGGTGAATTGGCTGATATATTTGTCAATCTTTAATGAATGGAGTGACACAAATGACATGATTGATGTAATATTTTGAATATGTGTTACGTTCATTTAAAGTAAGTGTTAAAATATGTTTTAACATATATACTATGTTTAAACTAATAAACATAGTATGTCCTTTCATGTGCTATATGCTGTAATTATTATATTAAAATGTTGCAAATTTAATGGCCTGCACTGTTCAAATTATATAGTAGTTTTCTTTTTTTCTGCTGTGTCTAACCCTAATAATCACATAAAAAAACAAGTTTGTGCTAGCTGTGATAAGAAAAATCATTGGTATAAATAGCGCTGCTGCTGAATATAGATGAATTGTCTTTTTGCTCATGCAGGGTGACCTTTTTATGTTGTTTGTTTATATTGAACTATCCTGTCTATCCCTTTTTTGGAATGCAAAATTAATATTACAAAATATTATACTGCTGTGTTTAAAGTTCATTTAATTGATAAAATATAATGCCAAAATGCCAAAAATACATAACATGGATAAAATTATATGGACACCTCAACCCACCTAAATTCAATTATTTGTAATCCTATTGCAACTCCAAAAGAATTTCTATGAAGTTAAGCCATAATGTACAAATACTCTTTATGTCTCTTAAAAGGCTTCATAAATGTGTTTATTGAAAATAAAGGAATTAATAAACTGGTCTTCTGTGACATAATGTAGTTTAGTTTTTATGTTGATTGCTGAGTAACAGGATACCTGCTTAGTTCGAGTTGGGAAGTTGCTTGCTAGTTATATTAATTTCTATTTTCATTTATGATCTACTCCTCCTTGGATCACCACCTTACCGTGGTGAAGGAGTTTGCGTGCTTGAATGATCCTAGGAGCTATGTTGTCTGGGGCAAAAGCCCCTGGCAGGGTCTCCCAAGGCAAATTGGTCCTAGGTGATGGGCCAGACAAAGAGTGGTCCAATAAAACCCCTATGAAAATAAAACCAAAGAACACGTGTACCCTGCCCGATATAGGGTTATCGGGGCCCCACCCTGGAACCAGGCCTGGGGATGGGGTTCGTCAGCGAGCGTCTGGTGGCCGGGCACTTTCCCATGGTGCCCGGCCGGGCCCAGCTCGAAGGAGCTACATGGGTTCCCCCTCAAATGGGCTCACCACCTGTGGGGGGGGGGTAGTATTAGGGGTTCGGTGCAGTGTGGATTGGGCAGTGGCCGGAGGCATGGGCCTGGGTGTCGCGATCCTCGGTTGCTGAGTGATGATAAGATGGAGCGTAAGATTGACAGATGGATCAGCGCGGGGTCAGCAGTGATGCGGACCCTATACTGGTCTGTTGTGGTAAAGAAGGAGCTGAGCCATAAGGCAAGGCTCTCGATTTACCAGTCGATCTACGTTCCGACCCTCACCTATGGTCATGAGCTTTGGGTCATGACCAAAAAAGCAAGATCGCGAATACAAGCGACCGAAATGGGTTTTCTCCGCAGGGTGGCTGGGCTCTCCCTTAGAGATAGGGTGAGAAGCTCGGTCATCCGGGAAAGACTCGGAGTAGAGCCGCTACTCTTCTGCATCGAAAGGAGCCAGTTGAGGTGGTTCGGGCATCTGGTAAGGATGCCTCCTGGGCACCTTCCTAGGGAGGTGTTCCAGGCAAGTCCGGCTGGAAGGAGACCCCGGGGAAGACCCAGGACACGCTGGAGGGATTATATCTCTCAGCTGATCTGGGAACGCCTTGGGGTTCCCCCAGTCAAGCTGTTGGAGGTGGCTGGGGCGAGGGAGGTCTGGGTCTCCCTACTTCGGTTGCTGCCCCCGCGACCTGAACCCCGGATAAGCGGAAGATAATGGATGAATGGATGGATACATGATCTAATATAATGTATTGTATATCAGGCATTAGTACAAATGTGAAGCATTTAAAGGGGTGCATTCTTGTCCAGCTCTGCTAACCAGATTTAACTAGAACTACTCGTTTTATAATTGGGATAAGGTTTACATGGGTGTGGCACGATCAGGTCAAGTAATCAGGTCAAGTAAACGATGCACCTGCATACTGTCTGTCTGACTAATTGTCTGTTACTTGTTAGCAAAAGGTAATGGAAAAGCAAAGGAATGAGCTGCTGAGAATGAGAGACATTGACAGAGTGGTTGTTTGTTTCTGAGGATGTGTGATGTGTGGGTTATAGTGTCTTCCTTTATTAAATCTGAAAAGCTGATTGATTTACTTTATTTGTGGGTAATAAATCTAGTTTAAGTTTAAATCTCGCATGCCCTTACTCATTATGATCTGTTAAATATTGTGCCATTGAAACACACATATGAAGCCCTCACTATTGAGGTGCCTCATTCAGACCTTAGTGAACATAAAACGGGACCAAACCTAGACCTTGCATTCATTACATGCAAACAAGGGGTAGGAGTTACTGCTGCTGGAAACAGACTAAAGATTGGCATGTGCTAAGGGATCTGATCCAAACAGTTGGTACATCAGATAAAGAAGCCCATCCCTGATAAAGAAGGGACCAGAGAATGACATGGTAGTATAACTTGCACTGATTGTTCTGGGGCTGGCCAATTACCAACAGCCAATATACTAACACGCCCAGATCTTAAATTGTCTAAAACTCTTTAAAGTGACACCTCAAGGGTGGATGATAACCAATGAGGGTATGCGGATGGACAGAGTTAGGCTAGGTGTGTCATCCCAGTCTCCTTAAACTACATTTGTTACAGTCATCATTAGTTGTCATCATTGCTGCAAGTTTTTTTTAACATGTTTTTGCCTCCATGTCTTTTTGCATAAAACAACATAGAATGTCACATTGAGACATCCCTAGGAGTTGCCCCTGTTGTCTACCTACCCCATCACCTACTGTTTTTTTTTTTTTTTTGTAATATTTTTGTATTTGTTCATTTGCTAAATTCAATTTAAATTATTTTAATTCAGTGTTTATGTCTGTGTCACTGTCTTTATCTACTAAGCTGGCAGAAATATATTAAGCAAATTTATGTGGCACGGTGGCTTAGTGGTTAGCAAGTTAGCCTCGCAGCGCTAGAGATTCCCGGTTCAAATCCCCATCTGGGTGGAGTTTCCATGTTCTCCCCGTGTCCGCGTGGGTTTCCTCTGGGTTCTCCGGTTTCGTCCCACAGTCCAAAACATGGATCAAGTTAATTGAGTTCTCCAAATTGCCCCATATAGAGTGTGTATGTGTGAGTGAGTGTGTGCCCAGCGATGGATTGGCGCCCTGTCCTGGGTGTATCTGCCCAGCACCCGAAATGGGCATGGGGAACCCGCCTGCAACCCTAATTAAAGATAAAGCGGAAGATAATATATGAATGAATGAAAAAATTTATAGTCTTTCTCATGGTGTTGTACTAAATAAATAGAAAAATATGGTGCATTGTTAAGTAGAGAGAATGTCTTACTAGGACAGACTTAGCCTTAGGCATTTTGTCACATGTGAGTGTGTTGTAGAGAGAAAGGATGGAAGATAGACTAAGTGATGTTAAATTCATGCAACAGAAGGAAAGCAGTGGAGCATGCTTACTGTGTCTTTATGTTATATTGCATTAAAATCTATTTTTGAAAATCAGTTAATCTGAATATGAAATTACACATTTATTAATTTGTAATGTTTTAGTAATATAGTTGTTGTGGTGAAAAAGACAAAAATATGAATTATACTTAAGAACACTTAATAAATTAAAAGGTTAATAAGCTGAAACCAACTGGTTCCTTATTGTATTTTTGAAGCTGCATATCTTAATTAAGATCAAATAGGATGCTACAGCCTATTCAAGGACAAACTAAGCAAAAGACAGCAGGACAGTTCAAACACATATCATCAGTCAACCACAGGGTAAACACACAAATTCAAAAGTATCACACTTTCACACCTAGGGACAGTTTAGTGTCCAGTTCACCTGACTTGCACATATCTGAATTTTGGAAATAAACTGGAGCTCCAGAGACCTTCTCCACAAACACATACATGCACACTACAATACAATCATACAAACACCACACAGAAAGAAATTTCCCCATTCCAAGCAGGACTTGGGACAATGGGTGGGCTTAAGGGAGGGTGGGCTCACCCAGCCAGTGTAAAGAATGGAGCATCCAGTGATATATGCATATGCAGTAAAATTGCTGGAATGTTTTTTTGTTTTACACCACTAAATATTTTGGCTTAATATAGAAAAATATCTCACACTATTTCCTAAAGTAAGCAACATTTAAGCACGGATGAGATCAGTTCAGTCTAAAAAAACTTAAAAATTTTTTTTTGTTTAGCTTATTTTTGTAGAGGAATATTGTGAAAATGTAGTCGAGGAAAGAAAAAATGTATTTAACTTGAGTAAAGAGATATCTTTAAAAGGACAGTAATGAAAGTATTTGTACATTGTTTTATTTACCACCTCTAAATTTAAATGACAAAAATATGAGTCACAATTGTTCAAACCTCAAGAAAGAATACTTTTTTTTCTTAAACTTAAACTTAAAGTGTTATTTATATAATTATATTATTATCAAATAATATAATCATATTCATTCATTCATTTATTATCTCCCGCTTCATCCTCTATTAGGGTCGCGGTGGGGTTGCCCATCCATGCCCATCCAGGGGAGAACGTCTCGGGCGCTGGGCAGATAGACCCAGGACAGGGCGCCAATCCATCGCTGGGCACACACTCACTAACACAGACACACTCTATATGGGGCAATATTTTTTGAGAATTCAATTGACTTGATCCATGTTTTTGGACTGTGGGAGGAAACCGGAGAACCCGGAGGAAACCCACGCAGACACGGGGAGAACATGGAAACTCCACCCAGATGGGGATTCGAACCAGGAATCCCTAGCGCTGAGAGGCGAACGTGCTAACCACTAAGCCACCGTGCCGCCCTATAATCATATTATATTATTAATAATATTATGATGACCAGCGATGGATTGGCGCCCTGTCCTGGGTCTATCTGCTCAGCGCCCGAGACGTTCTCCCCTGGATGGGCATGGGGAACCCCACCGCGACCCTAATAGAGGATAAGCGGGAGATAATGAATGAATGAATGAATAAATGAATTATGATGACACTAGTGCATTGCCAAAAATAGGTAAACTGTATCTAATCAGAAAATTAATTCAGGTTCACATATACCCAAATGTAAGTATACAAATAATTGTAGTTGTTGTAGTTAAACAGAAATCTTAATTAAGGGATATTCCTCCCTTAATTCTTCCAGCCAAATAAGTCGAGTGCTACAGTAAAAATACAATAACACGTTACAGTATACCCCTTATTGTTAAATGTATTAAACAATGATCCATTTAGTTTTGTATCTTCTAAATGGCTACCAGATAATGTAGTTTTAATAATATGAAATTAACTAAATGTTCTTTGTTGAGTGTTATGACAAAAATATTGTACATGCATCAAATTTCTTTTATGATTTAATGATTTTACCTGCAATATTCTTGCAAAGGATGTGTTTACATACATACATACATATATCATACATATATACATACATATATATACACAAACACAAACACACACACACACACACACACACACACACACACACACATATATATATATATATATATATATATATATATATATATATATATATATCCTCTGCTTTTTTTATTTGTTTGTGATTTACACACAGACAAATGAAAGTGCATTGCTTCATTTTAAGATGTAACCATTCCTCTTATGAGGTTTATGAGGGTTGACATTTATAGGGCAGGATGGCATGACTTATTAGTGAGCAGTAAGTAAGCATGTCTTTATTCACAGTTCTGCTCAGTTCATGCCTCATGAACATAAAATTATGTGATTTAAATTTTAATCATTTTTCAACAAGCAGCATACCATGCATATAATGAGTTAGACCAATTACTTGTAAAAATAAATAGAATAAATAAATAAAAATGAATAAAAAGACCTGACAAGACCACAAAATGCAGACACTGAGATGACTATAAATCTACAGCTTTACTGTAGCTAAAATCAGGGTAATAAATATCCTAGCTGAACATATATTAACAGCAAAACTGGCTAAACACAAATTACAAAATACATAAGACAAGATATAAACCAAAAATAATGCATGATAGAACATGTTAAATGAAACACTAACAAATGGACAAATGTTTTTGGAATTTATCATTTTACAATTAAAAAAAAAACTATTACAAAATGTAAATGGGTGAGATTTGTTATTACTAATTGCATTACAATATTTTAAGCACACAATTACAAAATAGCAATTACTTATTTGGCTGTTTATTCATGATAGTAACTGTAAATTGTCAACGACAATAAGGATGACAGAATTGTGCATTTATTAAGCTTTCCAAGCTGTTAAAATATTAACTCTTAACATCTTACCTGCCATTCAATTCCATGGGGACTAAAAAATTAATGTTTTCAAGTGATTTTAATCATCAGATAGGTATGATTTAAATAAAATAATAATTTGCGCAAATGTGTGTGTGGCACAATGCCTGACTGAGCAGGACTGTTGCACTGGTGCAGAAATCCAGGAGTAGAGACATCATAATCGTTCTGCATTTGAATGAATTGCCCACCTTTCAACCGTACAGCAAAAGCAAATCCAAGCTCTGCTAGCATAGATCAAGGTTCTGCAGGAAGCCCAGGCAGAAGACCATGAGGTACTACAAAGTCTGATACAACCAGCTGGTATTCCAACCGACACCCTGACAACCGACTCCTGGCCACTGGAGCTTGTACATTACTGGACAAAAACATTATTGTAAATGTAAAAATTTCTAATTAATACTCTTGCTAGTGTAATGAGATATCCAAATAAAGCATTTATACAAATCTACAAATACTTTTGCAAAATACTCTAAATTAATAACAATTTCCATTACTTGAAATGTGATGTTTGTGATCTGAATTCTGTTATTTATTTGATGTTACTGAAGGTCCTTTTAGCAAAGATTAGAACCAGAATATTAATTATTTCCTAGTTTATAAATTATTGTCTTAATTTCATACAAATATGCAAATGATCCAGTTCAATATCAATCAATCTATTCAAAGTAAGACAACTTACAAGGAATAATAATTTTCAGATTATTTTCAGATAATAATTTTGTTGTTCCTTGTCGGATCCTGTAGATCGCTGGTACAGAGTCTGTACTTTTTTTACTACAATACATCTCTGAAGATCTGGACAACAGAGAAAAGATAATAGTGATGGGTGACTGTTGTTACCTCAACCCTCTGGTGCGCAGAATGTTCCGCTTCCTTGGTATGTCTCACTTTACTCTATATGTACACTGCTAGTGATGTCACAGAATTGTTATTTCATACTCTTGACTATTGCTATTTGATCCACCAGGATTGCTATTGCATTTGCTGTTCTATATAAATTCCAGTAAATAAATTAAATGGTACAAATAGCAAATGTAAATAAAAGTAATTAAAATGTAGCATGAAATAAAATATAACATGAAATATACATCTAAAACACAACATTAAATATTAATATATAATTGTATCCAGGAAAAACATGTACAAATTCAAGTAGTTTATTTATATAGTGCTTTTTACAACAGTACATTGTCACAAAGCAACTTTATAGAATGAAAAGCATTTAAACCCCCAAAAAGAAAGCCGAAGTGACAGTGGCAAGAAAAAACTCCCTGTTATGTTGTTATTTATGGAAGAAACCTTGGGAGGACCAAGACTCAGTGGGGGACTCATCCTTCTTGAGCGGCCAGGCAGCAACAACACTGTAGAATATAGCACTTTTTACAATAGTACATTGCTTTATAGCAGCTTTACAGTGTTCCAAGTCTGAACCCCCAAAAAGCAAGCAGCGTGTTAATGGCAAGAAAAACTCTGGTGTTGTTGGAAAAAAAGTCATTTTCTTTAAAAAATAATGTTGACACATTTATTCATTGTATGTGGATGTTTTCAGAATATAGTACTGTCAGACTTCATATGAATGAAGAAAGGATGAATAAAGAAATGTACCAAGACATTAATCTGCTGCCATCTACCAGGATAGTAAAGGCAAAATGAGGGTGTGTGTATAAGTTAGTGTGTGCCCACCGATGGATCAATGCCCTGCCCGGGGTGTATCTGCCCAGTGCTTGAAACGCTCTTCCTGGAATGGGCATGGGGAGGATCCTATCTTAACCCTAGTAGAGGATTAAGAACAAGATAATGAGTTGAGATAGGATGTTAATACAAAGCATAAATGCAGCAAAGTTATTTTGCCTTTCGAAGGAACTGATCCTTATCCTATCCTTATCCTTAAATCCTTATCCTAAATCCTAAATCATAGTTTTATTCTTCCTGATCACAATGCCACATTTTTAAAGGAATAAATACATTCCAAAATATCAGGAGTTTTTAATGCTCAGAAGCCCTGTGGCCCTGAGCACTGTACTTCATGTCTTATTAGACTTCACTTCACTGTGTGCTGGGGCAGAAGGAAATAAAAAATTGAATAAGATGATGGCAGCATATTTCTTTAGGGCAGACAACCCTACTCATATGAGGACTGGCATTTCTCTTATAAAAAACAAGAAGAATAAAGGTCTTCCTCTTCAATCCACAGTCAGTATTACTGTTTTAAGGGCACAGAAGATCTTTTTCAGCAAGAAGTTATGCTGCTCTACTTACTTTGACAATTACATAAACATTTACATAATACTTTTTGTAGGTCTTTTAGCCTTGTCAATTGTTTCATTGACCTCTGTAAATAAAATATATTTTACCAAGGAATTTTGTCTTCATTATCTTATATTAAATAAGTTGTACACAATCTCACAAAACTATTTTAAAAAAATCACTTTATTACTAAAGATACAAGCCAAACTACATATTTTTGGCAGTGGCCAGACTGAGACTATTATTTAGTCTAAGAAACATAATTGTTTTCACCTCAGACAGTATATACTGTATGCTGTATGTGTATGTGTGTATAGCTGTATGTTTTGGTTTACTGGATATTTTATCCAGTCGTCAGTACTCCTACAAATTGTAGTGAATGATTCTGTCGAGAGCAAGATTTATAGCATGTTCCTGTGTTGAATTATTTCCATTTTCCCCCTGTTTAGATTGTTTATGACTGTTTTTATCTATTGTGTCCATTTTTTTGCTTAAGTTGACTTGATGTCCTTTGCCATTGCTATCTCTTATTTGCTTCAATTCATCATTCACATAAATATAAACACTAAATATATTAAAAGCTCTGTTCTCTCTTCATTGCTTTAAGTTATCACTGCTGTCTGGTTTTATCTGCTTGTAAGACATCTTCTTTTCATCTTTTTTTGTAAAGACTTACCTCTGTTCATAGCACGGATCATGTTCTCCGTTATTGTTAAAATAAAACTACTTGCTTGTTTCATTTACTGCCCTATGGTCTATTACTGCTAGCCTATCTAAGAGCTGCTTTTTAGATGTTTATATATTAAATCCTCCAGTTTAGAGGGCATTTGTTGTTTACTAGATTCTGTAGATTCTGAAACCGAATCATTTAGCTTAGTTTAAAATCTATCAGATCTGAAAAAATATTTTTGGTGGATTTGAAAGGTGAATCTGAATCCTTGCAGCTGTGATCTTCATGTTTAATTAGGATAGTATCTGTCAAAATTTCCAACATCATGTCCTTGGCAAATGTAATTTATTCCATTTGTCATAGATCACCTTCATCCAAACATCAATATTTTATAGTTCCTTCACTTTAGCCCAATGTCACCTTGTGCTTTTGTGGAAGTACTTTTTTTTTATCAGAACTCAAAATGTTATTAAACAAAATATTTTCATGATATGTGATGTAATTAGTTTTTTACAAAGTAAAATTGTTGTCTGAACGTCCTTACTGTGTGGTAATTTAAATTATTATTTGAACATTATCCAAAATTAATGACTAATAATTCGTAGAATTAATAGCAAAATGAAAAAAGATAGATCATGACATGAACATGATGATTTGCTTTAATATATGAGTTTCAATCAATCAGACTGCTTGCAAAATAATATTCTTTGTTTTAACAGGTGTGTATGCATTCGGTCTCTTTGCAACTGATATCTTTGTAAATGCGGGTCAGGTGGTGACAGGAAATCTATCACCATACTTCCTTACTGTGTGCAAACCCAACTACACAGCTCTGGGGTGTCAGCAGCATATTCGTTTTATCAGCCAACGGGAGGTATGCACGGGTAACAGCAATGATGTCTTGCATGCCCGCAAATCCTTTCCATCAAAAGAAGCTGCACTTAGTGTGTATGCTGCTGTTTACATCTCGGTAAGTCCCTTTCTCCTTATGTTTCAGAAAATAAAGAATTTACTGTAGAAAATTTGTAAAACCCAACAATAGTAATGCCAAAAAAGGGTCTTATTTAGGGCTGCAACAAAGAATCGATAAAATCGATAAAAATCGATTATCCAAAGTATCGATAATGAATTTCCATTATCGTGGAACATGATGTAACGTGGAACATGATGTAACCTGCACGCAGCACCACGGATAATAACAGCGATAGAGAACGTGTCTTAACGTCCGTTATACGAATATGTCCGTATTTCACGTCCTGTCCCGGGAGTCCCGGTGTATTTTCTAAAGTGAGGAAATGTCCTGGTTGTTAGCGTATCCTGGTTGTTAGCGTATATGTTAGCGGATTGACTCACATGGCGTAAAAGTACTGTTACACTCGCCTACCTAGGATTAAAGCGTCTGCGCATAAGAAGCGCAGCGCCGCCGCGCTTTAACGCGCTGAAGGGAGCCAGGCACGCAGGTAGCAGAATAACAGATATTTATTTAAAAGTGTAGAGACACCAAAAAACAAAGGTACATACAACGAGTGAACATAAAAAGACGACGTGCACAGAGGACGAGGAACACAGGAAATATATATAAAACCACACCCGACCACGTGCACAAAACCAACCAATGAAAAGAACAAGATAATTAACTAAACTTAAGACCATCAATGAAAGTTAATTAATTCAAACAGGCACAGGACAAAACAGAACAAAGGAACAGGTGCCCTAGGCACCTGTTACAAGTACGCGGCTTTAGCCATTTAATAGACCTTCTCTGGACATTAAATGTCCCGGCACTGGGACACCCTCCCCCCCCCCACTTCTCGACCCCGTCGAGACAAACGGGAAGCAAAGATGGGACATATGTCCCGGTGTCCGATTGACATTTCACAAAAGAGTTTTTTTTTTGTTAACTGGCTTATTTGTTAATTATTTTTTTCCAATAGCTGTTTGTGAATTAGTTCATTTGTTAATTCATTTTTTTCCAATAGGCCACAGAACAGACAATATTTGGTTCATTACTGAGGGTAACTGAGTATTATGTGTTATTTGGAATTGACTTTTGTTGTTAAGTGAGGGATGTTTAGATGATACACTATTTCTTTCATTGTGCTTTTCATTCATTACAGGAAATGTTAACTTAAACATTTTGAATAAAATTACTACCGTAAATATGATACTATTCTATAGAATAATTTTACTAAAAAAACATACATCTTTGGATAAAAGCGTCTGCTAAATGATTAAATGTAAATGTAAAGACATGGATTTTTTATTTTTATTTATCCGATTCATCGATTAATCGAAAAAATGATCGGCCGATCAATCGATTATCAAAATAATCGTTAGTTGCAGCCCTAGTCTTATTGCCACATAATCTACATGATTGTGCTACATTCATGTCTGTGGATATGTAATAGTTGAGAAATAAAATTTCTCAACTATTACATATCCACAGACATAAATGTAGCACAATCATTCCTCTTTCACTCAATTGTGGTTCTTTTCTCTTCTGCTTGCTACTCATAGAAGGTAGAGACAATCACAAAATCAAAGAGGCTGGCAGGTGTTTTCACTCAACTGATCTAATTTTCTGACTTCTCAAACCAGCTTTCTCAATCAAATCAATCAACATTGTTAGGCCTGTGTCAAACCTCCCTCCATCCCATCCAACACCATCCATTATGACCATCTGCACTACTTTTGCTGTCGTTTCCCAGCTATCTAGTTCACTTGTAAAACAATCCAATGCCTATCTCACCTCGTCTCTAAGTTCACACCATAGCCTTTTTCCTTTAATTTCCAACATCTGATCCTCTTTTTTTCTTCTTTACCACTAAAGATACCACTTTAAACAAGTGATGATGTTTAACTAAACTCTTCCCTCCCACCAAATTATAGTCTCCAATCTCTCAGGTTTTGTCTCAGGCGCAGAGTATTATCCAATTGTGTGCTCTTTTCTTCACTCTTATCTGTCACCCTGTGTTTCTCCTTCATCTTAAAATATGTGTTCATTACATCCATTTTCATCGTTTTTCTTTCCATGTCCCTGTCTCTAACCAGATATCTACCTGACACCTCCTTATTACCTATATTTCTCTTGTCCATTGAAGTCAGCTTCATTCAAAACTATCTATTTTTTTTTTATTTCTCCAACAATTTATACTCACTCCACAGTTCTTTCTTTTTCATGCCACAACCCACTTGTGGAGCAATAAAATTTAATAACACTCCATCATATCCAGTTTCACTTTCATCGATTTTTCACCTCAACAACATTCTTGGTGTACTGTTCTTTGGTGACAACTTTTATCCCATGGTATTAAAGTTTAAACCCACTGCCAATACTTTCAGTTTTACTGACCTTCCAGATGGTTTCTTACACACAAAATACATCAACCCCTCTCCTCTCCGCCTGTCACTTTAACTCCTTCCGGGTAAGTATAACGTTAAACAGGCAGCAGGTTCCAGAAACAAGCAATTTAATATTAACCAGTAACTCAAACAAGACATACAGCACAAATGAACCTGTAACATTGTTGAAGCTCTCTCACTAAAGAGAGAGTGGGGCTGGCTTAAATAACATAATGAAAAGGTCACATGACCAAGGGAAATTAACTAAAATAAGGCACAGCCGTGAAATGAATGAAAACAAACCAAAACAAGGAAAAACAGAACTAAAGTGAAACTCAAAACCAAAATAAACACAAAACCAAACGCTGTCCAGACAATCGGGGAACCGAGGATCCTGACAGTGCCTTTCCCTGCAAGTGTCACTGCGCTTCTGTCACAATGTCTCACCTTCAGATTCTGAATGCCTGCATACAGACAGGCTTGGATTGGGGGTGGGTATTGATGTCTGTGTGCATAATCTGCTGTGGAGTAAGGGGGGAAATCGACATTTTTCTGCGTCCATGCACGCGGCTCCAACTTGGTCTAGCAATGGGTTACTGGCATCTGTACTCCATCGTGTGTGTCAAGTGTGTGTCATCTAGGTCACCGAGAAACCTCTTGTCTTCTGTCTCCCCCTCAACAGTGCCCACAGGTTTGGGCCACTGGGTCAAAATTGGACCTTGCGACAGAACTATAAACGCTAAATTATAATGACTAATACAGTTGCAAGAAAAAGTGAGTGAACCCTTTATGATTACTTGGATTTCTGCATAAATTGGTCATTAGGGTGGAAAAAGTATGTGAACCCTTAGGCTAATGACTTTTCTAAGAGCTAATTGGAACCAGGAGTCAGCCAACCTGAAGTCCAATCCATGTGAGATTGGATGTTTTGGTTAAAGCTGCCCTGCCCTATAAAAAAAACACCAGTTTTGAGTTTGCTGTTCTTTTGAAGCATTGCTTGATGTGAATCATGCCACACCCAAAAGAGCTCTCTTTTTTGTTCACGGTGTCCATGGTAAGACAGACGGTCTACAAATGGAGAAAGTTTAGCACTGTTGCTGCTCTCCCTAGGCGTGATCGTGCTATAACTGGGGGGGGGGGGGGGGGGGGGGGGGGGGGGGGGGGGGGGGGGGGGGGGGGGGGGGGGGGGGGGGGGGGGGGGGGGGGGGGGGGGGGGGGGGGGGGGGGGGCCCCCCCCCCCCCCGCGCGACCCTAATATAGGATAAAGCGGAAGATAATGGATGGATAAACATTTGATATCCAAATGTCCAAATGAAATGGCTTGTACTTTTCATGACTTTACCCACAGAGCAATTTTTGAAAGCAGGAATGGCAGATGTTCAAAAGCACTACATGGCTAAAGAGCCCTGTGACAGAAAGCACATTCATAACATCAGTAATAGACAAATTTGCTGTCTGCTGCCAAGGCCACATAGAAAAACGAGCAGGGGATAAGATGATCGATGACACTATTGTGCTTTAAGCCATTAGCTTTGCTCTGTCACCTGCTATATGTAGTAAAAGACAGATGTCGAGAGCTTAAAGGTCTTATAAGAACCCCAAGAGGTTTAGTGGCTTTATTTCTGGTCATTCTGAGACTAACATAGATGCCATTTGGGCATATGTGTGTATGTGTATAGGTATGGAGACAAAGTGTCTTACTTAATTTATACATTTGTTTCTAATTATCATCTGATGTTTTCTCTCATTACATTGTTTCCCTTTGTATTTAAACCCGCTTTACCTCGTTGTTCTGGTTTAAGTGTCACTTTAATACACACACACCCAGAAATGACACAGCACCAACTTAGTCACCTTTTTCTTTTTTGCATAAACATCTTTTTATCCGAACTCTGGACTTTGTTTTTATGCTGCACAAGCATCCAAATCATGACAGAATGCTTGAACCCTGAAAGTGCATGAAACACCATATACATTTTTTGGGGGGGCTAGCAATATTCATGGGGAATTTGAATCTAAGGCCAGATTTCTTTTCTCTGTTTGGAAACTTGCTTCTTCGTCATTTGTCTCTGTGACATCACCCCATGTCCCTGTGCTCCTTGTGTTTCTGTCGACCTTCACTCACCTGCATCCATCGTTGCTTCGCCAATTGTTCTTCTGCAGTCATCTCCACATCTTCTCCACCAGTCATTCAAATGGCTGCATCCGCGTCGATGCGCAGAAAGGTTCTCATGCTGCCCCCTGGATAGACTGGGAAAGCTTGCTTTTCTTGTACTCCCCCTCACAATTTTTGGATTTTGTGTATATAGTTTCTAAGTGTTTTCCGCATTAAATACATCTCTGAATTATCTGAATCATGGACTTTGCTTTTGTGCCGCATAGATGGCAAAATCATGACACATATAAATTATAATATAAAGGCTAGATGTACTTATTTATCAAAATGGGGAAAAAATTATAGGTGGGATATAGCTACATAAATTCTTTAGTCACTTGACATACAAACAAAACAAAAGGGTTCCTCATGCCCATCCAGGGGGGAACATTTCGGGCGCTGGAAAAATACACACAGGACAGGGTGCTAATCTATCGCTGGGCACACACTCACTCACACACACACATACACACACACACACACACACACACACACAAACACATTCTATATGGGGCAATTTGGAGAATTCAACTGACCTTAATGCATGTTTTTGGACTGTGGGAAAAAAACAGAAGCTGCAGAAAATCCATGCGAACACGAAGAGAACATGGAAACTCCACCCAGATTGGAATTTGAACCGGGATTTCCTAGCGCTGACCGGCAGTGTTCTAACCACTAAGCCACCGTGCTGCCCTACAAAAAAAAACTGTTTAGTAAAACAATAATTGACTAATGTATTTCCTAAGAAATTTAGGGTCAGTTTAGACTAGTTGACAGCCAGCAAAACTGCCTTATAAGCTAGTTGCATGGATAACAGTACACATACAAAAATGGATAGTGTAATAACCAATCTTAATTAATTCTGAAAAATCAAGGATGTCAAAAGGTTGCTATTAAGTTTCATATGAATTATTAATATCCAGTTATTACAAGTCATAGCCATATACAATAATAAAGATAGTAATTCTGTGTCTGAATGTGTGTGGGTGTGTGTGTGTGTGTGTGTGTATGTTAAATTATGCAGATGTACATCACATGCTCAGTGAAGTCTAAAGGTACACATCTGGCAAAGCCCGTTTTCTCTCTAGGGCTTATGTGTCTTGCTTTTCTGACCGGAATAAACCGTGTGGTGGAGTATCGTAATCACTGGAGTGATGTCATTGCCGGTTTCTCCATTGGAGGCGCTATTGCAGTCTTTGTGGTAAGATAAATGCTACATAGTAAGAGATTTATTTACATTTAAATAAATAATAAAAAAGGTCTTTTAGGTTTAGGTCATTTTAGGTTATTCGAAAAATTAGATTGTTTCAAAATTACATTACAAACTGTTCGTTGAAAAATATATGCAAAAAGAATTAGATTATAGGGCACAAGGGGTGGAAGTCAAATATGAAAAGGCAGAGATATGGATAAGCTAATTAGCATTAAACCTAGGTTAAACAAAACGAAAAGGAATGTAATTGGGCTAAAGGAAGTCTTCATTATATGAACATGAATAGTGTTAATGCTGTAAATGTTCTATTCACCGTTGACAAACAACCCTGGTAAGATTCAGAAACAAACATTAGCAGATTTAACTCTATTTCCATGAGTCTGTTCATTATTACTTGATGGAAACATTACTTAAATGGAAAGAAATGTATCAGAATCACAAAACATTAACATTAAAAAAACAGTATAGGGCTGACTGGTATATTACACATCAATATTACTTATTCTATATGAGTGACAAAAAGAAAACCTGCTGTGGCAGCAGATCATGGATTTTATTACTTTTTAATTATAAACGTACAGTACAAATGATTGCATTTTAAACTCCCAACACAAAAACCCTTTGCCTAAAAGTTTAAGGATCGCCATCTAATAAGATTACTTAAACCTGTTATTATTATTATTGATTCCAGTGATGAATAGTGCCAAAGCAACAGCATACAAATACATTTATAGGAAAGTATAGGGAAGATTGGAGTAATTTACCACTGTATTTAAGATGTAGAAAAAGTATTTAATAGGTTTAATCAGGTGTGAAAAAGAATTATGTGGGGTCAGTAGAGAATGTGTATAAGGACAGTGGGGCAATGGTGAAATGTGCAGTAGCAACGCTAGACATATTTAAAGTGGAAGTGGTGCTGCATCAAGGATCAGGTTATTGTTGTTTGCATTGGTCAGACAAGTTTAGCTAGAAGTGTGATGCAACCTAAACAAGTAGCACATAAAATTTAAGTATTCATAAATATGACATGGTAAAGCTTGAAATGTACGTACAGTGTAACTACACTTGACATTGCAAAATGCAGTTATATTCAATAATGCTTTTACCCATCTGATTTTATTTAATACATAAAATATAAACAAGAAATGTTGCTTTCATGTGTACAATATTTAATTTTCTTATTCTAGATCGCATGGAATATACATGGAATGTACATGGTATATATTGTTTTTATTGAAATGCCTGAAACATATCCATTATACCTATAATGAGATAATTAAAAGTGAATGCATTACACTTAACTGCTAGCACACCAACTTGGTCATGCCTTTATATACTACAGTGGTAAACTCTTCTGACTGGTCAAAGGACTGCATCTATGTTTGAGGGAAGCACTCAGCCACACTATCCAAGCTTCCTTTGACACTACACGTGTCAGAAATCATGTTTGACACAACTCGCTTTAGACTGTAGTAGAGAAAATGTAGTAAACATAATGCTAATGTAGGAATTAAGGAAAAAAAGTGAGGCATGTATTAAATATCATTACATTGACCAGATAAATTGCTGTATTTGTTTAATGTTGAGCTGAACCGATGACATAATTCCCTGACTGTGTGCCTTATAAACTCATTTTTTAAATTCATTCTTGTCTAACTGAAAAGTTTTAGTTGCTTTGATAATGGATGATTATGCCCTTGGTCACACAATTTAATTTAGGGCAGCTAGTCATGTGAAAAACCCAAAGTTACATAAGCCATTAACTGCTGCTGGCAGTGTCTAAAAACCCTCTTAACTTCTCTGTTTTTATTTGTGATTTCTTTTAAAGGTGGTGTGTGTAGTGAAAAAATTCAAAGGAAAGCCTCTGCTAAGTGAAATACCACCCGAGGAGAACATCTCTGGTACCCCTATGCTCGAATCCCAGCTAGAAGACAGCATGGAGAAATACATAGGCTCCCAGGTATAGATTTCTTCAAGCATAGGAAGATTTTTCCTCACATTATTCATGTTTACTCATGGTTGGTCATGGTTATCAGTTAGTGTTTTTTAAATATCACACAGGATTTATCCTTCATTTTCATAGTCACAGACATAAATGCGAGTGGAACGGCGCTTTTGAGCATTTTTTTTTTAATAATTTTTTTTAAATCTAAAATTCAATATTTCATTCATTCATTCATTCATTATCTTCCGCTTATCCTCTATTAGGGTCGCGGTGGGGTTCCCCATGCCCATCCAGGGGAGAACATCTCGGGCGCTGGGCAGATACACCCAGGACAGGGCGCCAATCCATCGCTGGGCACACACTTACTCACACAGACACACTCTAAACAGGGCAATTTTGAGAACTCAATTAACTTGATCCATGTTTTTGGGCTGTGGGAGGAAACCGGAGAACCCGGAGGAAACCCACGCAGACACGGGGAGAACATGGAAACTCCACCCAGATGGGGATTCGAACCGGGAATCCCTAGCGCTGAGAGGCGAACGTGCTAACCACTAAGCCTTCAATATTTCAAATATAAAAAATTTATATGCAAATACCTATGTCTGCTTTTGAGCTCCATACATTTTTATTACTTGTTGCCCATTCTAAATTGAATGCATTTGCCTGTATTCTAACATGTGAAAGTGTGATGGTTGGGTATACTCATAATTTTCATAATTTTCAATTTCATATATTTAACTTGTAAAAAAAATGCATAAAATATGTATACTTAATAAAAATGAAAGTGATTCAAATAAAATTTTCTTTTTACTTTAAATTACAGAGTCCTATCACATACGCAGAGGTCACATGACAATGGAGAAGTAAAGCCGTTCCTGAGTTCAAGAAAATTGCTGTTGCTTTACTTGTACAATGTCAATCACATTGTGAATTTTCAATTACTACAGACATTTGATTATCAACCCAAATGCTTTCTTGTTCCTTTACCAAAACTCTAGCAAATTGCTATTTTTATAAGATGAATTATATATACAAGTGATTAGATAAAATTTTAGAAAATGTTGGTATAAACTTACCAGTTAAAGTTATCATTGTGTATTTGTATTTTTACATGTAGTTAGTTCAGATTAAATCTTCCATAGTCTTGAGCCATAGCTTCCCATGGTCTGATTAATAAATATCCATAAAATGCTGGTTGGTTTAGATTAAAGTTAAAGAGGGGTATGTATATGTTAAATGTTTCAGGCACGTCACTATTTTCTGTTACGTTTTTCCGTTTCTTTAAACAATACTGGCTGCTTTTTTACAGTTTCCTTTGCTTTTAGTGTTGTCATTTTAGTTCTTGCTCCAGCAGTGATGACTCAGGATTTGACCTCCTTTATAAATAAAAGTCATCAAGGTCAGCCATGACTGTAGATTCCCAGCATTACCAAATGTAATACTAAGACTCAAATATGGGCGTTCTGTAGTATTTCTGTAGTTCTGTAGTCAACATGTTTATTAAGCCGTTGTGGCAGTCAAACATCCTTAAAAAAGTTGACTGAACTATGTAGTTTTAGTTACTTCAGCTTTATCCTTAACTGCAATAGTAATTACCAGCTAAGGTGAACTATGTTTAAAAAAAATAATGATATATAATATATAAAAAAAAGGTGGGCGTCATGGTGGCTTAGTGGTTAGCACGTTCGCCTCTCAGCGCTAGGGATTCCCGGTTCAAATCCCCACATGGGTGGAGTTTTCCATGTTCTCCCCGTGTCTGCGTAGGTTTCCTCCGGGTTCTCTGGTTTCCTTCCGCAGTCCAAAAAACATGGATCAAGTCAATTGAATTCTCAAAATTGTCCCATATAGAGTGTGTCTGTGTGAGTGAGTGTGTGCCCAGCGATGGATTGGCGCCCTGTCCTGGGTCTACTGCCCAGCGCCCGAGACGTTCTCCCCTGGATGGGCATGGGGAACCCCACCGTGACCCTAATAGAGGATAAAGCGGGAGATAATGAATAAATAAATGAATAAAAAAGGTTTCAAGTAAAGACTTTTCACTTCAAAGACATGTATAACTAATTAAGATTAAACAACATTAAATTGATCAGAAACCTATTATACAATGACAACTATGTTATGGAAAACCTATGATACAGGTGCATCACAAGGCTTATTTTGCACCTCCTGCACAATAGTCTATTTTCATGCCTTCTGTTTGCATACACAAGCAGCGGTGCTTGCAAATATATCTAGGCAGATGGTAAAGGTGGTCTTAAAATAAAAAATGTTCTGGTAAATTTTTGGTGTATTGCCATCTTGTCAACAAAAAACACGTGACTAAAAACTACATAGGCCGATTTTAACAGTCGGACATTGCTATCCTGACAGTGAATTGTCAATATAATATGTATGAAATGTTTGCTATTTTCTTTACAATTATTTGTTAACAATTCAGTTTCACTCCAGATTTCACCATTAAAATAACAATACAAAAAACTAAAACCCCAATTGGCTCTTAAAGGGGATATGAAGTAGCATGCTGATTGCTTTATTGCATGTTACACTCAAAACACACCTATCACTAGTTAAGAAAATTTCAGCCACACAAAGCATACTTTTTCTGTTGTTACAATAGCAAAGACACATTCATTCAAACTGTGCAGTTAATGACAAAACGTGAAAAATCACTAAAATTGGGCCACAAGAATCTAGTAATTATTGTACATTGTAAAAGTATAAAGAAAATGAAAAGTTTATTTTAAAACAATAGATTTTTTTAAAAAAGACTGACATTGTTTTACATATAAGTAAAGTATATATTGCTAACTAGTAAGTAATAAAATGTTTTCAATTTTGTTTGTGTTCCTGTGGATAATATTTCCATGTCGTATTTGTTTTTATACAAACTATTAAAAAAATAAGGAATAGAGACATCTGAAACAGGAGTGGAATTACATACTGCATGCTGGCTGCTGTATCTCTGCTGACGTTCTTTACTCTCCCTGCTAAATCTCTCTCTCTGTTTCATCTTTGGCAATCTCCTAATGCAAGTTTTATGTAAGGATAACTCACACAGAAAGCAGTGATGTTAAATACATTTATTTAATTTATTAGACATTTACACTGTGCTATATGTGACATAAGTTTAGGCATTTCCAATGATCCGCAGTGTGACAAAGAAACACATTTTGTTTAGCCACATTAAACTATCTCCCCCCCCCCCTCTCTCTCAATGTGTATACTCTGCTGTCCTTGTGGTTCTGTTGAATTAACTTAACCCCTTTAGACAATAAGCAGTTTCCTGGGGATATTTGTACTCTCTTATAATTCCTTATTCCAGAAGTGTTTTACAAGTGTTTTACAAGTTTGTAATATTGTTTAATACATATGATTTGCATTACCTATATGTACTTCCAATTTTGTAGCGGTTTGGGAGAGGTTCTATTTAAATACTGTTTAAAAAAGCAGCTTGTTTTCTTTAATAAACTACTACTGTGCAGTAAAGATAAAAATCTTCTGGGGGTTAAAACTTTGAGCGTCTGTTTTCTGGAAAATGCAATATTGTCCTCATTACAAAGTATAATTTTTGTACAACATTTTGAGTTGATTTTAACATGTGTTCTTCTTTTGCTGTTAAACAGTGGAAACATGAGTTGCACCAACTGCCTAAATGTTTGTTGTTTCATTCTATCCAGCATTATTTAACAGTATTCAAAAAAAGCACAATTACTCTGGAGGTCACTGACAGTGCACTCTTTAAACTAGTTAGCTATGTAAACTAGTTATGATGTACATTTTGAGTCAATAATCTAATTCATAAAAAATACTTTCTTATTGAATTGTAAATATGCAAAAGAGCAAAGTAAATACATAAATTCTGTTGAATATGGGAGGCTCAATTAAGCCTGTAATCTCTTGATGATATAATGATGCAACAAAACATAACCTGAAGCATAATAAAGCATTACACATTATGACTTAATGTCAGGTTTATTCTGTATATATAAAGCATGTGTTGCGATTCTAGCACTTGTGTGGCATTAGACAATGTACTAAGAGCTGCAGAAGGTAATGTAAAATGAAGTTTTAAAGGAAGAAACCTTGTAAAGACTATGGCTCAGTACTCATTATCCTTCATTGGTCAGGCATTGTTAACAGTGACAGACACAATGCACAGATTATGCGTATAAAAAACAAGTGTGTTAAATTGCTTTTAGAGGAACCAGTTAAAAGTTTGTATGAAGAAAATATATGGTATATCTGAGACAAAAATAGATTGAGATTATTTCTAATTATTAAGTATAGTTAACCTTTAAAATTTAATTAGGAATAGTCTTCTTTGTTTAAATATTTGAGTCAGCCTAACTAACTACTATTATACTGTATTTACTAAAATGATATACATCAATGTAATCAACAACACAGAACAAAAAAAAAAAAAGTGGTTGAACTCGGAATCTACTTCTTCCTGACTCTGAAAAGAAAGCCATGGAGGAATACATACAAATATGTCCCCTTGTCTACTTCTTCCAATAAGTTTAGCAAGCTGTGTAGCAGTGAGCTAGCAATGCACGTGGTACCACCACTCCACTTGTCCATCCGTCAGCAGTGTGCAATAAGACGCTAACCCACTTCTGGCCATTGACGAAAGCCAAGAGCGGTTCATGTTGATTACCCACTGGCATGAGTAGTGCAGTTCTAGCCAGGTAGACAGGTAGGGATCTGTCTTCCACCTGAGACATGTTTGCAATAACTGTCTGTGTATGTTGTGGATGAATTTTACGAAATGAAAGATTTAAGAAAACGTAAAATAAACTAAACATGACTTTTATGGATTTTCCCCTTGCTTTTATTTTGGTCTGACTGTAAGTTATACATTGTTAGTTTGGAATGTATTCTCAAGCCAATAACTTCCTTGTTTTTATGCTGTAAAAGATCTGTGTGCAAGTGAAAATGTAATAAATTAGCTTTTTATTTGGCTGGGTGACAGTTTTTTTTCTCTGACAGCATGGCACACTGTTACAGGTCCTTCTGCAAACTCAAGACAGAGAAAGACAGTCTTGAGAATAAAAGCCTTGTCTCACAAAGCAGTGTTTGCAATCACTATGTCAACCTGAATCAGAAAATCTCAGAATGCAGTGCACTCTTCTATTCTTTCATCTTACAATAGGGGAATATCTTTGAAAATAAACTTAAAAACCAGAGCACTCCAGAAGTTAGTCCTAATTTAGCATTACTGATTCTGTTTCATTCTGTTGTACTAATTTTAGGTAATGCAATTTTGTTTGATTAAAGATAATGTCTATATGTCTTCCAAAATAATATCACTGTCATGCATTTAATGGTAGAGTGATAAAACTAAAAAACTGAGAATACAGTGTTTTGTAAAAGAAAATAATTTGCTTGTACCATACAATTCATATTGTAAAAGGCTAAAAATAAAAGCATTTTACAATATGAATTGTATGGTACAAATAACTTATTATCCTTTACAACACATAGTTTTTGACGGAGGACAGAGTCTATCAGTGAAACAATAGTGAAAAAAGTGTTTAGCTGTTCTAAACTTTTGTGACCATGTCACTGGTTGCTCGTAAAATGAGGAGACTTTCTTCCAAGTCCCAAAGTGATTTATTTTTCTTGTCATTGCCATGACATTGCCATGTCATATTAACACTGTGTTAAAGCACACAATACTGTTAATTTGTATTTGTTTTGTAGACACCATATTACATTAGTCATCCATGCATTTACTTGGTCATAAATTTGTAAATGTATCAAAAAAAAAAAATAATTCCCAGCCTTCAGTATCCTGTAAGCAACATCATGTGTGTCACATTTGGCTCAATTGGCCTCATTTCCAAGGATATGGACTGCAATTCCCAATATGGCAACCATTAATATCCATATCTATGATCATACTTGCTGGATCATTAATTCCAAAGTCATGTTGAACTATATAAAATGCACTATTTGTGCTACTTGTCGCAAAGTATTGCTACGAATGATTGTGTGCGTACCTACCGTCTATTTTCTGTATTCCCGGTTTGACCATATGCTTTTGCCTGCTCCTTCCGGTAAGTTTGCTGTTGATCATTGTTCTAAGTATACCCTGTGCTTTATGAACAATGTGTTTTTGTTACAAAATAAACTTATAGCAACAAATGTTTTTTTGTCTTTACTTCTACAATTGGGATCTATAAGTTATATATGTCTAAGTGGATATGACTGAGACTCAAACTGCACCGTTCGATATGCAGCTAACTACAGCAGGGGAATATATATATATTTTTTATGGTTCTGCCAAACAGGAGTCACAAGAAACACAGGGGGGGTTCCCCATGCCCATCCAGGGGAGAACGTCTCGGGCGCTGGGCAGATACACCCAGGACAGGGCGCCAATCCATCGCTGTGCATGGCTATTGATTTGTTAAATGTTATGCATGTGCAAGTTTTTTTTTTATTCTTTTTATTTTCACCTACAATTATTTTGACCTACAATTACGCCCTTCCGATGGTGTCATTTATTCATTCCTAAGTTTTAAAAATATATATGTGAGAATTTATCTACCATAAGATTATTGAAAAAACATCAGTGTTGCTGAGTTCAATGCCGACACTGCCAGCTGGGCGGGCAGGATGACAGTGCAGATGTTCCTGTTGCCTCTAGGTCTTTGTTACAGCCATAAGGGTAAGCGATTAGGATACATCCCTTTTGGAAGACAAAGTCACTGATTTCAGATGGTTCTGTTCATTGACTTTTAGCGAGCTGTTTTCCTTCTTTAATAATAATTTTCAAAAAAATACATTACTTTTGAAAAACCATTTTACCATATTATGTGTCACTCCTTCGCAACAATGTGTTAGTGCAGTATTAACAAAAGAACACAACAACACACCTAGCCGTCTGGGGATCAGTTTCTATTAAACTGGCCATTATTAGCCCTGGAGAAGCATTCCCTTTACTTATAAACAGCAGGAATATGACTGAAGTCAAATGTCAGTGCAGACATAAACAAACGAGGGCCAGGAGACAGTACAGTGAGCAGCGATAAGAAAAAGATGTGCTCAAAAATCTAACAAAACTTAATAGGGTGTGATGAGCAAACTTCAGTTACTTGGTGTATACGATCTATCTAATGACGGTAGCTGTTTTGTGTTCAAATGTAGAATATTTGTTTCAGTAACATTCAGCTGAATTTGTATTTCCTCAATAACGTGATCATATAACCAAAACTGCATTTACAAAAAAAAATGTATTGTAGTCTGTTATACAGATACAGTTTGAACAGAGGCTTAGTAAACACTTGTTTTTAAATTGATCCAGTTGAGTAATTAGTATGCTTAGCTTTACATGTCTAAAATTTTACTGCTTACTTTCAAAATTTGTTTCACTGTAGTCCACCAGAGATGTGCCCTCGTCAACAATAGGTTGAAATAGGAGTAAACTCTATGTTCAAAATAGGAGATTAAACAAGCATGATACAATTATAAGATTTTTTTTGTTGTTGCATAATTTGGATGACATATGTTAAATAACTGAAATTAAGAACTTTACAATTTAGTGCACAATTTGAGGCATTTGATTTTGCATACATATCATTGAACATGTGGGCCCACTTTGGATAGGCTGTCCCTTTAACAAACTTTCAGAGATTTCGCCTGTTGGGTATTTGTATACTTTAGGAAACACCATCTCTTGGGTGTCTGATTACTTTGGATAAGTGCATTGGGCATCTGCAAACTTTTCTATACTTTATCTAATGGGTGTCCTTATACAGTTGGACCTCACAAGCATTGGGTGGTTTTAAACACGGTGTGCATTAGGCATCCATTAATTTTTTTATATGTCTGCATACATTTGGCTTATTTTAAGACATATCCACCTACATTTAACTATTTAATGCCATGCTAAGCACTGTGTCAGAATCTGTATATAACTGTGCTGTCTAATTGACTGGTGATTGTTTATATGACTAAAATCTCACCACAAAAAAACCCCTTATGATTCTGAACTATGTTTCAAGCCAGAAGATAAAAAATTAATATGATTGATATTATGCTAGGCAGCATGGTGGCTTAGTGGTTAGCACATTTGCCTCTCAGCGCTAGGGATTCCCGGTTCGAATCCCCATCTGGGTGGAGTTTCCATGTTCTCCCCGTGTCTGCGTGGGTTTTCTCCGGGTTCTCCGGTTTCCTCCCACAGTCCAAAAACGTGGATCAAGTTAATTGAATTCTCCAAATTACCCCTTATAGAGTGTGTCTGTGTGAGTAAGTGTGTGCCCAGCGATGGATTGGCACCCTGTCCTGGGTCTATCTGTCCAGCGCCTGAGACGTTGTCCCCTGGATGGGCATGGGAAACCCCACCGCGACCCTAATATGAATGAATGAATGATATTATGCTCAACTGGAAAAAAAAATTCAACATCCTGCATTAAACACAGGGTTTCATATTAATTCTATTCATTATATCATTATATCATTTACATACCTTTCCTTCAAAAGAAGTTACACTGCTCAAGAAGTTTAAATAAAACAGGTATTTTAACATAACTGAAATGCCTGCGCCCAGCGATGGATTGGCGCCCTGTCCTGGGTCTATCTGCCCAGCGCCCGAGACGTTCTCCCCTGGATGGGCATGGGGAACCCCACCGCGACCCTAATAGAGGATAAAGCGGGAGATAATGAATGAATGAATGAATGAATGAATGAAATGCCTGCTTCTTAAAATATTGAAACCTACAGATTGCTTTTTACTGCAGCATTGTCGCCATCTATTGGATAAAAATGTACATAACGTGCGCTTCACATACTATATATATGGTATATTTTATCACGTTTTTCTTCTTTTAGACCTATTAAACATTACAATACGGCGTGTAGCTTGTATATACCTGATGAATCACACACATACATTCACACGTTCATACACATAGATTTAAACATTTTTTGTACAGCTAGACAGAGGTGGCTTTGTGCCAAAGTCTTATTAGAATGTTGCCATCTGTAAGATACGGAATCATTCTGTAATTATCCTGGGTAATTTGACATAATGACTATGAAAGTAAACCATAATTCAGATGTAAAATAACAAATTATAAAAATGCACAACATGAATTCCATAATATGTTATAATTGCTCACTGTCAGAATATTAAATATAAAAATTGTAATGTGTCATAGATGCTTTTATTTTATCAAACTATACTAAAACCAATATCCATCCATCCATTATCTTACGCTTTATTCTCTACTAGGGTTGCAAGGGGGTTTCCCATGCCCAACCAGAGAATAACGTTTCAGTCGATGGGTAGATACACCCAGGACAAAGAGCCAATCCATCCCTGCGCACACACTGACTCACACAGACACACTCAATATGGGGTAATTTGGAGAATTCAGTTGACCTTGATCCATTTGGACTGTGAGAGGAAACCGGAAAACCTGGAGGAAACCCACCCAGACACTGGGAGAACATGGAAACTCCACCCAGACTGGGATTCGAACTGGAAATCCCCAGCGCTGAGAGGTGAACCTCCTAACCACTAAGCCAGCTTGACACCCAAACTAAAACAATAATGTTTTAATTTTTTACTCTACAGTTCTTTGGAGGCTTCTGAGTTTGGCTTTCAGAGAGCATTCATTTTCTGGTTAATTCCATGTGGAAATTAATTTGAAAATAATATTTAGCAAATTTTAACAATATTAACACAAATTCATATGATAATAATTTGATACAGCCATGCTTGTCTTGTGGGCATTAGCAAAATTCTAACTTCTTTCTGGTTAGCTGCAAACACTTGTAAAATCTCACACATGGATTCTTGGAGGTCTTACATAAGCAATCCTAAGTAGAATTTAGCAAAACTGGGTGGAAGAAACTGGGTGGAAGAAAAAAAAAAGAAAAGTATATATCCATCCATCCATCATCTTCCTCTTTATCCTATATTAGGGTCGCGGGGGGGGGTTCCTCATGCCCATCCAGGGGAGAAGGCAGATACACCCAGGACAGGATGCCAATCTATCGCTGGGCACACACTCACTCACACAGACACGCACACATACACACTCTATAAGGCAATTTGGAGAACTCAATTGACTTGATCCATGTTTTTGGACTGTGGGAGGAAATATTTGTCTGTGTGTGTGTGAGACTGTCTGTTTGACGCCTTTCAAGCACAGCTGTAGCACTTTTTAATTTGTGTTTAAAGTGGCATTAAAAGCCAAACTATGCTTTATCACATTTTCTGCCAGTATTCAGTTCAGTTCAGCCAGCAGAACTTCTTTTAACAGTCCTTCAACCCTCCCCACAACTTGGTCAATTATTCAAATGCATGGAATGTTTTTGCATCATCCTCTTGCTCAGTGGCCATCAGGGAGGTGACTAAAGCACTCACTATCTGAACCGGACTATGCCTAACCTGTTGATTGTAAGCCTGGGCCTAAAGAAATTATTATTCTGCCTGCAATATCACACTTCTCTATATTATGTTATTTATGTAATCTGTTTATATTGTAAATTGAGTTTCCTGTTTTTAGCTGAGAGGTGTGCCACTCAGTGTGGTCTTCTTTAAGGTTCAATGTGTTGTGTGTTCAGAGATATTCTGCATTACTTGGTTGAAACAAATGGTTATTTGATTTACTGTTACTTCTTTATCATCTTGAACCAGTCTGCCCATTCTCCTCTGACCTTTCACATCAACAAGGCAAAATATCTGGATACTGGATATTTTCACTTTTTAAGACCATTCTCTGGAAAACCTAGAGGTGATTGTTTTTGAAAATCCCAGTAGATCAGCAGTTTCTGAAATACTTAGACCAGCTCGTCTGAGACCAAAATACTTGCCACATTTAAAGGTGCCTAAATCATGCTTTTTTTCTCGTTCTGATGATTGGTTTGCACTTCAACAAGTGGTCCTGACTGTCTCTACATGTCTAAATGAATTATAAATAATTATATATAATAAATATAGGCATTTTTTATTTAATGTATTATAATATACATTGTATTAAATGTGGTAAAAATTAAAAATACCAAAAACCTAAATTGCTAATTTAAAAAACAAAATCTTTTGAATGTTTATAGACACCTAATTTACTGGACGCTACTATTGCTTATGGTTTTCTGGCCAAGAGATGTCAGTGTTGTCTGCCAACCACACAACTGAAGAATTCAGAAATAATTAACATTTAACATGTCCTGCATTTTTAAAAATATTCATTCATTTATTATCTCCCGCTTTATCCTCTATTAGGGTCGCGGTGGGGTTCCCCATGCCCATCCAGGGGAGAACATCTCGGGCACTGGACCCAGGACAGGGCGCGAATCCATCGCTGGGCACACACTCACTCACACAGACACACTCTATATGGGGCAATTTTGAGAACTTGATCCATGTTTTTGGACTGTGGGAGGCACCCGGAGAACCCGGAAGAAACCCACGCAGACACGGGGAGAACATGGAAGCTCCACCCAGATGGGGATTTGAACCGGGAATCCCTAGCGCTGAGAGGCGAACGTGCTAACCACTAAGCCTCATTTTAAAAAATATAATTAATATTATTTTTAATAAAACAAAATTGATTCAGAAATTAATATAAATGTGAATGACAAAAAGCTTAAACATGCATTATTTGGTATTTATTAAATAAAATAAATGAAACAATAAAATCACCTGTTGAGAAATATATAAAAAGGACAAGAGAGAGTGAAGCTGTAGAGCAGTAACAATAGGGAGATTTGTGAAAAATTAGTATAATGTTATAAATTTAATTTTTGCGGGATATTGTGATGTGAAATATTTTAATAATTTTAGTCATTTGTTTTTAGCAGTTTATTCAGTCCCATTTCCACAGTTGTAAAAAATTAAGCATTCACCATGTTTGAACCTTTTGGGAAAGGCCCATTCTGTTCCAAAATGACTCAAAGCAAGGTCCATGAAGGCATGGTTAGATAATTTTGGTATATATATATATATATATATATATATTTTAATCTCAATCTCTTGACTAATTTTGGGATAAACTACAGTAAAAATTATTTTTCTTCAACATGATTGACTACCACGGGCGGCTTAGTGGTTAGCACGTTCGCCTCTCAATGCTAGGGATTTCCGGTTCAAATCCCAATTTGGGTGGAGTTTCCATGTTCTCTCCGTATCCGTGTGGGTTTCCTCCGGGTTCTCCAGTTTTCACCCACAGTCCAAAAACATGAATGAAGTGAATTGAGTTCTCCAAATTGCCCCAAATAGAGTGTGTTTGTGTGAATGAATATGTGCCCAGCGATAGAAAATGCCAAAAGTCTTAAATATTATATACAAGTATGTATAAACAATTATATATATATATATATATATATATATATATATATATATATATGTATATATATATATATATATATATATATATATATATATATATATATATATTTCCATCCATCCATCCATTATCTTCCGCTTGTCCGAAGTTCGGGTCGCGGGGGCAGCAACCGAAGTAGGGAGACCCAGACCTCCCTCGGCCCAGCCACCTCCACCAGCTCAACTGGGGGAACCCCGAGGCGTTCCCAGACCAGCTGAGAGATATAATCCCTCCAGCTTGTCCTGGGTCTTCCCCGGGGTCTCCTCCCAGCTGGACTTGCCTGAAACACCTCCCTAGGAAGGCGCCTAGAATCAGAATCAGAATCAGGTTTATTGGTCACATACGTAGTTATACATGGTACAGCCAGCGGTGAAATTATTTTTTGACCTCTCCACAAAAAATAAAATTTGTTTAAAAGGATAAGAATAAGAAAAAATAGGATAGAAAAAGATAAACATAAAAATAAAATAAAATTTAACTATGTATTTACAATGTGCAATGGAATTATAAAAGTCGGTTGTGCTTTTTGTGCAAATATTGCAGTGCAGTGTTGCAGGTTCAAGTTATATGTCCTTTTAGTCCTGGTTCAGGGTCCGAATCGCAGTTGGGAAGAAGCTCCTCCTCATCCTCTCTGTGTTTGCCTTTAGGACACGAAAAAGTCGTCCTGATGGCAACAAAGTGAAGATCTTGTAGACTGAAGTCTTCAACAATCTTTTTGGCTTTGGACCAGCAACGCTTCCTGTAGGTGGTCTGGAAGTGCTACTCGGATGGTGCGTTCGGCCGAACATACCACTCTTTGTAGTGACCGTCTGTCCAGATAGGTGCTGTTCCCGAACCAGGTTATGCAGGAGTAGAAATTCTGCAGGACCTTGGAGGGCAGCCTGAAGTCTCGTACACGTTGAAGGTGGTAGAGACACTGACGAGCATTCTTTGCCAGTTTGTTAATGTGGCAGGACCAATATAGATCCTGCGTGATGTGAACTTAAGGTACATAAAGTTGTCTACCCTTTCTACTGCAGTGCCGTTGATCCTCACAGGGTGTCGTCAACCCTAGGAGGCATCCTTACCAGATGCCCGAATCACCTCAACTGGCTCCTTTTGACGCGGAGGAGTAGCGGCTTCACTCCCGGATTGACCGAGCTTTTCGCAGCCGAAAACCCATTTCGGCCGCTTGTATTCGCAATCTTGTTCTTTCGGTCATTACCCAAAGCTCATGACCATAGGTGAGGGTCAGAACGTAGATTGACTGGTAAATCGAAAGCCTTGCCTTATTGCTCAGCTCCTTCTTTAGAAGTCACAACGGACACAATATAGGGTCCGCATCACTGCTGACCCCGCGCCGATCCGTCTGTCAATCTCACGCTCCATCTTCCCATCACTCTTGAACAAGACCCCGAGATACATAAACTCCTCCACTTGAGGCAAGATTCGATCCCTGACCCAGAGAGGACTCTCTACCCTTTTCCGACTGAGAACCATGGCCTCAGATTTGGAGGTGCTGATTTTCATCCCGGCTGCTTCACACTCGGCTGCAAACCGATCCAGTAAGAACTGAGGTTCGCAGCCTGATGATGCTAACAGGACCACATCGTCTGCAAACAGCAGGGATGTGATCCTCAGATCACCAAACCAGACACCCTCCGTACAGTCAGTACCCGTTCCCCAACCCGAAGGCGTAGGAACGCTACCCTCTCGTCCACCAGAGAAAACCCCAACATGCACGCATCAAGCTGGGAGGCCACAGGATCCTACACCTGCCCGACGCCTCTTGCCATGGGCAACTCTAGAAAATAACAGAGCCCCTCTCAAGGAGATTGGACCCAGAACCCGAGCTGTGCGTTGAGGTGAGCCCGACTATACATAGCCGGTATCTCTCAACCTCTGCCCCGATAACCCCAAATCGGGCAGGGTGGACTTGTTCCTGGGGTTCATATTCATAGGGGCTTTCTTGGACACCTCTTTGTCTGGCCCGTCACCTAGGACCAATTTGCCTTGGGAGACCCTGCCAGGGGCTTTTTGCCCCAGACAACATAGCTCCTAGGATCATTCAAGCATGCAAACTCCTCCACCACAATAAGGTGGTGATCCAAGAAGAAGTATATATATATATATATATATATATATATATATATATATATATATAAATTTTTCCTCCTTGGATCACCACCTTATCGTGGTGGAGGAGTTGAGGGCCAGACAAAGAGTGGTCCAAGAAAGCCCCTATGAAAACAAACACAAAAAGCATGTGTACCCTGCCCAATTTAGGGTTATCAGGGCCCCACCCTGGAGCCAGGCCCGGAGATGGGGGTTCGTCAGTGAGCGTCTGATGGTCGGACATTTTCCCATTTCCCATGACCAGGCCCAGCCCGAAGGAGTTACATGGGTTCCCCCTCAAATGGGCTTACCACCTGTGGGGGGGGGGGGGTAGTAATAGGGGTTCGGTGCAGTGTGGATCGGGCGGTGGCCGGAGGCGTGGGCCTAGGCGTCGCGATCCTCGGTTGCTGAAATTGGCTTTCGGAACTTGGGACGTCACTTCACTGGCAGGGAAGGATATAGTCGGGCTCACGTCAACGCACAGCTCTGGTTCTGGGTACAATCTCCTTGAGAGGGGCTGGTCTCTGTTCTTTTCTAGAGTTGCCCATGGCGAGAGGCGTCGGGCAGGTGTGGACTTTCGCGTGGCCTCCCGGCTTGAACCGTGCATGTTGGGGTTTTCTCCATTAGACGAGAGGGTAGCGTCCCTACGCTTTCGGGTTGGGGAACGGGTATTGACTGTTGTCTGCGCTCATGCGCCGAACGGCAGTTTGGGGTACCCAGCCTTCTTGAAGTCTGTGGGGGGAGGGTTACTAGAAAATGCTCTGTCTGGAGACTCTGTAGTCCTACTGGGGGACTTCAAAGCTCACGTGGGCAATGACAGTAAGACCTAGAGAGGTGTGATTGGGAGGAACGGCCCCTCTGATCTGAACCCGAGTGGTGTTCAGTTGTTGGACTTCTGTGTAAATCATGGTTTGTCCATCACAAACACCATGTTCGAGCACAAGGGTCCATAAGTGCACATGGCGCCAGGGTGCCCTAGGCCGCAGTTCAATGATCGACTTTGCAGTTGTGTCATTGGACTTGCGGCCATGTGTCTTGGACACTCGGGTGAAGAGAGGAGCTGAGCTGTCAACTGATCACCACCTGGTGGTGAGTTGGATCAGATGGTGGGAGAAGATGCCGGTCAGACCAGGCAGACCTAAACGTATAGTGAGGGTTTGCTGGGAACGTCTGGCAGAAGAACCCGTCAGACGGATGTTCAACTCTCACCTCCATCAGAGCTTCAACCACATTCCGGGGGAGGTGGGGGACATTGAGCCTGAATGGGCCATGTTCCGTTCCTCCGTTGTTGAGGCGGCGGACAGGAGCTGTGGTCGAAAAGTCATGGCGGTAACCCTCGAACACATTGGTGGTCACCCCTTGTAAGGGATGCCGCCAAGCTGAAGGAGTCCTATCAGGCATGGTTGGCTTGTGGAACTCCGGATGCAGCTGACCGGTACTGACAGGCCAAGCGATTTGCGGCTTCGTGCGTTGCGGAGGCAAAAACCCGGGTGTGGAAGGAGTTCGGTGAGACCTTGGAAAGTGACTTTCGGTCGGCTCCTAGAAGATTCTGGCAAACTGTCAGGCGACTCAGGGGGGAAAGCAGTGTGCCACCAACAGAGTATATAGTGGAGGTATAGTGGAGGGGGTGCACTGTTCACTTCGACCAGTCTACATGTGCTTTGTAGATCTGGAGAAGGCTTTCGATTGTGTCCCTCAGGGTAATTTGTGGGAGGTGCTTCGTGAGTATGGGGTACATCTCTCCTTACTACGGGCCATTCAGTCCCTGTATTTGCGAAGCAGGAGCTTGGTTCGCATGGCCGGCAGTAAGTCGGACTTGTTTCCAGTGAGGGTTGGACTCCATCTGGGCTGTCCTTTGTCACTGGTTCTGTTCATAATTTATATGGACAGAATTTCTAGGCGTAGCCAGGGGATGGATGGTGTCCGGTTTGGTGATCTGAGGATCATGTCACTGCTGTTTGCAGATGATGTGGTCCTGTTAGCATCATCAGGCTGCGAACTTCAGCTCTTACTGGATCGGTTTGCAGCCGATTGTGAAGCGGCCGAGATGAAAATCAGCGCCTCCAAATCTGAGGCCATGAGTCTCAGTTGGAAAAGGGTAGAGAGTCCTCTCTCTAGGAGTTTAAGTATCTCGGGGTCTTGTTCACGAGTAATGGTAAGATGGAGCGTGAGATTTACAGACGGATCGGCGCGGGGTCAGCAGTGATGCGGACCCTATACTGGTCTGTTGTGATAAAAAAGGAGCTGAGAAACAAGGCAAGGCTCTCGATTTACCAGTCAATCTACTGTGGCTGAGCTCCCCCTTAGAGATAAGCTCGTTCATCCGGGAGAGACTCGGAGTGGAGCCTCTACTCCTCCGCATCGAAAGGAGCCAGTTAAGGTGGTTCAGGCATCTGGTAAGGATGCCTCCTGGGTGCCTTCCTAGGGAGGTGTTCCAGGCAAGTCCAGCTGGAAGGAGACCCCGGGGAAGACCCAGGACACGCTGGTCTGGAAACGCCTCGGGGTTCCCCCAGTTAGGCTGGTGGAGGTGGCTGGGGCGAGGGAGGTCTGGGTCTCCCTACTTCGGTTGCTGCCCCCGCGACCCGAACCCTGGACAAGCGGAAGATGATGGATGTATGTATGTGTATATATATATATATATATATATATATATATATATATATATATATATAAAGATCTTATCTTAATAAAAAAAGAGGCAAACCTTGTAATAACATTTAATTGTTTTCAGATGTAGTGCTGCAATCTCAACCGAGTTACCTTCTATTTCCAGCTTGTTGATTGCCGAGTTTTGGTATGGCTCCACACAGATCATATCTAAAACTAGTTAGGCCTTGCCAAATTAAAGTGAAAACTAGAAAGATCATCATAACCCAATCATGTTGTCTAACTCACTTTAAATAGATTTTTTTTATTTTGGATTGATTTAAACTGCTTTTGTTCAACATCAATCGATGAATATGCATTAAAACAAATCTGTGGATTAAAAATCAATATGAAATTCCCACTACTGTGATGACCGCTAATCAAATCGATCAGAAAAAGAGACTATCCAGAAACGTAGTGTAACATTTTCAAGGGGAACAAAAGCAGCCTAAGCCATAGAGGGCCCTAATTCAGTTACAATGAATGGAAGACATCCTGTCGAATGAGTTGGGGACAAGACGCTCCAAGCGGAAATATATTAAGACTAATGTTCCCCAGGCCGCCGTCTTGCACATGCCAATAGTGGGAGGCAGAACCATGCATCGTGGGCCCAATTGAGCCCGATGGCGTTTTCTAAGCCCCAGCATGAGTCAGACCTTGACACAGGGCCCTGCTCCATCACTGTCGATGTGTAATTAGATCAACGCTAACCTCCCCCTCGACAGCAGCTCCCATACATCAGACCCTTTCACATAGCATTTTCGTCCATTTGCTCCATTAGTACGGCCAGAGCAGCCAGCCTTACTCGACTTAGCTGTACTGCTGTGAACAGATGCATTAGACACTATTAGGCCTAGGTTGGAGGCCTTGATTATGGAAGATTTGCAGGAATGGCCAATTACTAAGAGTGAAAAGGTTTTCATCCATATTGTGGCTGATGTTTGTGTGGCAAAAGCTAAAACGATCTTACATGAAAAAGCAACACAATGATTACACCTTACCAGATTTTGCCCAATCACCAATCATTGTCTTTATTGTCTTAAGGGTTAAAGTTTGGTGGTTCTAGCACAAAAAGTATGTAAAAGCAAGTAAAAGTAAACTCGGGGCCTCAGCACTGGGGATCAAGGTTCCAATCCCAATCTGGATGGAGTTTCAGAGTGGGTTTGAACTGGATTTTCCTGTTTCCTGTGCATCCCATAGTCCAAAAATATGGATTTAGGGTAAATTGAATGCTCTAAATTGTCCCATATAGAGTATGTTTAAGCTTGTGTGTGTGTGTGTGAGTGAGTGTGCTAAGTTATAGATTGTCCAAAGTGTTTTCCCCTGGATGGGCATGGTGTTGACAATGTTCCAACTTCTAAAGGCTGCACACGTTTATTATCGCAGCCACATTAGGTGCATTTATTACCTTTAATTAGAGTCCATTGATTACAGCACTGCCTGCCAGGGCTATTTTAGCAATTGTTATCAAGCCTTCAACCATGCACTCTGCAACATGATTTAGAACAGTGTGTCTTTTTTTTCTTTCATGATGAAGTAATTCTTGGGCATGTTTTGGGTAACATGCAATAAACCAATCAGTGTGTCAGTTGCCATTCTCTTTAGAAGCTTGGTGCGATCCAACTTTGGCAGATTTCAGTTGCATAGTTAATTGCATAATTAAATAAACTTTCTTTTTTAAAAGTGAAAATCACCAATGGGTGGTATGGTGGTTAACACGTTCGCCTCTCAGCACTCTCTCTGGTTCCAGGTTCGGATCCCAATCTTGGTCGAATATTCATGTTGTCCACGTGGGTTTCCTTCGGGTTCTCCAATTACATTCCACAGTCCAAAAACATAGATTGAATTCTCCAAATTGCCCCATATAGAGTGTGTTTGTCTGTATGTGTCTGTGTGAGTGAGTGTGTGCCCAGTGATAGATTGGCGCCCTCTCCTGGGTGTGTCTGCCCAGCACCCGAGACGTTCACCAAGAAGCGACCAATTATACATAAATGAATGTTTACACAATTTGCAGAAAACATCATTACAAGTGGCTGGTAAATAACTACAATTAGCATAGGAGGGCCTAAAAATTTAAGTACACCAAAAACTTGTAAGTTTATGTGTATGAGGACATGATTAAAACATCTTGTCTTCAAAAGGGCTTAAAATTTGGTAATTTTTTTTTGGGACACTCAATATCTGGTAATGGTATTTTAGAGGAAGTTTCATAATTTTTTCCTTTGCTTTGATTCACATCACACCCAGGTTGAGGCCATAATTTATGTCACTCTGCTTTGTGCAACAGCTCTGCAAGGTGTGATTGACCTCTTTTGTAAACTGATGACTGATTATCATATTTGATCTGATTTAACCATATTTAATCTGATGTTTGTTCTACAACTGCACAATACAGAGTGATTCCATAGTAGTTTCTTTTAAAATTTTCTATGTGCATGATTTAAAAGAAGACAATTGCAAATGAAATCAATATAATACATATACATTTACATTACATTTACATTTAGTCATTAAGCAGACGCTTTTATCCAAAGCGACTTACAAATGAGAACACCACAAGTCAGAAGCTATGAAGAAAACCAACTATACTGTCAAAGCTGAATGTTATTCGATGCCGCGGCACACGCCCCCCCCCCCTCTTTTTTTTTTTTTACAACAGGTATTTGTTAAAGAGATGTGTCTTCAGTAATTTTTTAAAACTGTTCAGTGATTCTGCCTTACGGACAGATTTGGGAAGAGCATTCCACCATTTTGCAGTGGTGGACGCCACGGAGTGCGACTTACCTACTCGGTGAGGTGGAATCGTCAGGCGGCAATCATCGCTGGAGCGAAGAGAATGGGTCGGAGTGTATTTAGGAAAGATGGGGTGAAGGTAGGAGGGGGAAGATCCGGAAATGGTTCTGTATGCTAGAGTCAGTGACTTGAACTGAATGCGAGCAGCTACAGGAAGCCAATGGAGGGAAGTGAGTAAAGGAGTGACATGAGTTCGCTTGGGCTGGTTAAACACAAGTCGGGCTGCGGAGTTTTGAATTAGTTGAAGAGGTCGGATTGTGGAAGCTGGGATACCGGCAAGTAGCGCATTACAATAATCGAGCCGGGATAGAACTAGGGCTTGAACAAGCAGTTGGGTAGCATGTTCAGTCAAAAAGGGTCTGATCTTCCTTATGTTGTAAAGGAGGAATCTACAGGAACGGGCAGTTTTGATAACACGATGGGAGAGTTTAAGGTTGGAGTCTATTGTGAAGCCAAGGTTCAGGACCGAATCTGTAGGGGAGATTGTGGAGCCATCAATTTGGAAGGTCAGGTCGTGATGGATTGAGGGTTTAGCTGGGATAATGAGAAGCTCTGTTTTTCCTAAGTTTAATTTGAGATGACGGGCCTTTATCCAAACAGATATGTCGGTGAGGCAGGCAGATACCCGATTTGAGATTCTATTGTCGTCAGGGGCAAAAGACAGATGAAGCTGAGTGTCATCAGCATAGCAGTGGTAAGAGAAACCATGCGCCTGGATGACCGTGCTCAGTGATGTCATGTATAGTGAGAAGAGGAGAGGACCAAGTACAGAGCCCTGAGGCACACCAGTGCGTACTTGGTGAGAGTTAGAGAGCTCCCCATTCCATGACACCTTGAAGGTCCTTCCTGTGAGGTAGGATCGAAACCATTTAAGTGTCGTATCAGAAAAGCCTAATTCAGCTATAGTTGACAGTAGAATCTGATGATTTACTGTATCAAAAGCTGCGGAAAGGTCTAACAAAATGAGGACCGAGGATTGAGATTTGGCTTTGGCAGTTTTAAGTGAGTCAATCACAGAGAGCAATGCTGTCTCCGTGGCGTGAGCACATCTAAAACCGGACTGATTGGGATCAAGGAGATTGTTCTGATTAAGAAATGTGGAGACCTGTGTGGATACCACACGTTCAAGTGTTTTAGACAGGAAAGGTAAGAGAGAAACAGGTCTGTAGCTCTCGACCAAATTTGGGTTGAGCGTAGGTTTTTTTGAGTAGGGGTTTGACTATGGCTTGTTTGAAGCAATTTGGAAAAGTCCCAGACGTGAGGGAGGAGTTTACGATGTGTGTCAGAGCTGGTATGATGGAGGAGGCGATGGATTGAAGAAGGTGGGATGGGATGGAATCAAGAGGGCAAGTGGTTGGGTTACTGGCAAGGAGAATTTTGCAGACGTCAGATTCTGTGACAGGGGAGAAGGAGGAGATGGTTGGATGGCTGGATGTGTGAGATGCATTGTTGTGAGGATGGTGAGTAAGAAAGAGTTTGCTGATGCCCTCAATCTTTTCTGTAAAAAAAGTTGCAAAGACATCAGCTGACAGAGAAGTGTTAGGAGGGGGAGAGGGAGGAGT
>JAFMOD010000374.1:213132-243265 GCA_019802435.1 Corydoras maculifer
GAGGGCAAGTGGTTGGGTTACTGGCAAGGAGAATTTTGCAGACGTCAGATTCTGTGACAGGGGAGAAGGAGGAGATGGTTGGATGGCTGGATGTGTGAGATGCATTGTTGTGAGGATGGTGAGTAAGAAAGAGTTTGCTGATGCCCTCAATCTTTTCTGTAAAAAAAGTTGCAAAGACATCAGCTGACAGAGAAGTGTTAGGAGGGGGAGAGGGAGGAGTAAGTAGTGAGTTAAAGGTACTGAATAAGGTGAGGGCATCTGAGATGCATGTTACCTTGGACTGGAAGAACAAGGTTTTAGCAGCGGTTACATCCTTCGAGAAGGTGGCAAGTGAGGACTGGTAGGTTTCTAAATCTGAAGACAGACCGGACTTACGCCATTTCCTTTCAGCGGAACGAAGAGAAGTATGTTGCTTCCGAAGAGTCTCTGTGAGCCAGGGACTGGACTGAGCACTGTGTGTTTTCCTGGTGGATTTTGGACAGACCTGGTCAAGACATGAAGTTAAGGTGGAGCAGAATGTGCTTGATGCAGTGTTGGTGTCAAGGGTTAAGAAGTTACTGATGCTAGGAAGGGCATCTGTAACCAAGTCAGCAAAGAGTGTATTTGAGAGAGAGCTAAGATTGTGACGTACCTGAGATGTTTTGCTGATGAACACGGGAGGAGGTGGAAGAGAGACAGAGAATTGTATGAAGAAGTTGTCTGATTCATGAGCGGAGTGATGTGTATGTCTGAAGAAGGACATGAGCGCGTCATGATGAGGTCGAGCTGGTTGCCAGCCCGGTGGGTAGCTGAGGTGCGTAGTAGATGGAGGTCCAGGCTGGAGATGAGATCAAGAAAGTCAACGGCGTACGGACGGTCTAAGTGAATGTTGAAATCACCAAGGACAACAAGAGGACAACCATTATCTGGGAGAGATGATAATAACATATCAAATTCCTCGACGAAGTTATCTAGTTGACCTGGGGGGCGATAGATGACAAGAAAATGACATTTAACCAGTTCAGTGATTGTCAGTGCATGGAATTCGAATGAGACAGTGTTGGATAAAAGTGTAAGAGGAGAGAATTTCCATTTGCGGGTGATAAGCAAACCTGTACCACCTCCTCTCTTGCCGATACGAGGAGAGTGAGAGAAGTGGAAATTTGTTGAAAGGGCAGCTGGTGTCGCGGAATTCTCGGGACGAATCCACGTCTCAGTGAGTGCTAAAACCTGAAGACCAGCATGAGCCGCAAAAGCAGGAATGAAATCAGAAATATATATATATATATATATATATATATATATATATATATATATATATATATATACATATATATATATACTCTCTGTACTGTATTTGTTTTTTAAATTTAAATTTAAACAATTTAAAGAACATCCTACAAAAGTTGTGAATCCATAAATTTTGTTCTATACTATTCATTTGGATGACCTTTTATGTTACAAACCATCATAACCATGTGCAATGCGTTTTCTTATATTTATTGGAAAATCCTTTTTTGTAAAAGTTGAAAAAGTCCTTTTTACCACCAGAAAATTTACTGGGTTACATAATTTTCACAACAGGCATCTGTACCCATTTAATATGAAGGTCCAAGCAATAATTTGCCCACTACTAAAACTGTCAAGGATCCTGAACTGTTTATTGAGTTTTGAAAATTCTAATTCACATTAGCACTGTTCTCCTAGGAGATTAACCCTTTTATCCTTAAGGATATTCAACTTCTTCATTTTTTGAAGTCGATCATGCATTTAACAAACTTCTGTTAACTTAATCTCTGGTCCCATACTGGCTCTTATGGAGCCTTACATTTTAGCCAGTGCATTTTTGATAACACTGACTTATTCTGTTGAAAATATTCATAAACTGCCTAAGCAGAATTTAGTGATGTCATTTATTAGTTATTTGATATTTCCTTAAGTTTTTTACAATTCTACTTTCTCTAAACTGTGAGTTTACAGTGTTTCTTTGTACCCAATGAGGTCTGTGACAGCACTATTACTTAGGGTTATGTAATCTAATGAATTGGTCATTCTTAGAAGAGATGCATAGAACAGATTTTCCACTAAACTAATGTTTAAGATTTTTACTCTTTTGCTCTTTATGTTTTATGTGCAAGTCTCCCTGGATGCTGCCAACTGATAAATTGGTGTCATTGCCCATCAGAGCTTTCTTTGACATCAGCCTATATTTTGTTACTGATCTCATATGGTTTGAGGTCAATACCACCATCCCCACCACTGGCAAATCACTTTTTATGTTGTAAACCTCAGACAACATAATCTTTGACAATACCATTTTCACACTTTCTCTAATATGTAATTTAGATAAATTTGCCTCCTAGACCTGAAGGCGCTTTTTTGAGAAGATTGACGGTTATCTGCCCTATTAGAGTAGTGTCAGATTTGGCTCAATACCTACCTATTGAATATTCTTGGGATCCCTCTTACCTTTACTCTATGCCTGCTTGTGCTTGATAATAATAACATTTCTAGTGATAATAGCATTTCAGTTCAGACAACTCTCTTCTCTTTGCCATTGTAAACAAGGGCTTTGGAATATAACTGGCCTTTTAATGCATCAAAGCCAATATTCATAAGCTAATTATAGTTGAGCATTGGGAGTCTTATTTGTAACTAGGCACTTTGCCAGGACTTGTGATGACGTTTCCTGCAAATGATGTAAACCTTTATTTACACATAATTGGTCGCGCTGCACACGGTGGCTTAGTGGTTAGCCTCTCAGCACTAGGGATTCCCGGTTTGAATCCCCATCTGAGTGAAGTTTCCATGTTCTCTCCGTATCCATGTGGGTTTCCTCTGGCTTCTCCGGTTTCCTCCCACAGTCCAAAAACGTGGGTCAATTTCTCCAAATTGCCCCATATAGAGTGTGTATGTGTGAGTGAGTGTGTGCCCAGCGATAGATTGGCACCCTGTCCTGGGTGTATCTGCCCAGCGCCGAAACGTTCTCCCCTGGATGGGCATTGGGAACACCCCCCGACCCTAATAGAAGATAAATCTGAAGATAATGGATGGATGGATGGTTGCACTGCACTGATGAAATAGCAATCTGCCAATCAGATCGCACCAGGCTCTAAGAGGTAATGACAACTGACATGCTGATAGCACGTGATAAACACAACCATGAATCAAGTTGAGACACTCCAAATCAAGTTGAGAAGTGTGCGTTGACGGCCGGCTAATTAATAAAATAAATCCCCTTGAGTCACTTCTTGGTGGTAATAAAGAGTATATAAGACTCTGCAGCATCCCAAAGAATAAGTAATACAAATTTTGTGGTAATTAAAGCAACAGTGTAAATTTGTATAAGGAACACATAATCAGATAAGTCTGATTTTGCCCTTGTAATAAATCATGTCGGGCGGCACGGTGGCTTAGTGGTTAGCACGTTTGCCTCTCAGCGCTAGGGATCCCTGGTTCGAATCCCCATCTGGGTGGATGTTCTCCCCGTGTCCGCATGGGTTTCCTCCGGGTTGTCCGGTTTCCTCCCACAGTCAATTGAGTTCTCCAAATTGCCCCATATAGAGTGTGTATGAGTGAGTGAGTGAGTGTGTGCCCAGCGATGGATTGGCACCCTCTCCTGGGTCTATCTGCCCAGCGCCCGAGACGTTCTCCCCTGGATGGGCATGGGGAACCCCACCGTGACCCTAATAGAGGATAAAGCGGATGATAATGCCAGGACATGATTTATTCATTTATTTATTTTCATTTTCACTTCCTTTTTTATTTTGTTACTTTTGTGTAAAGCATATGAGTTTTGCACTTTATCACAGAAGCTATTTCATACTATTATATAGTATATGTAGTAAAATTCGCATTTTTAAAAATATCTGTTAAATGTGTGTCCTTTGAGGTATATCAAGTAACTATCAGGTTTTAACCTGAATTTGATATGGGTCATGTTATTCTGCTTATAATTTTTTGTATTTTAGTTTAAGCCAATCACTTTCTTTTATTTGTTGTGTAAAAGGACTACCTACATTTGAACTGTTTTTGAGATTGACACCTTAAAGCTCCTTTTAAATCTCAAAATATTTTAATAGCAACTTTTGTTGTACTTAGTTACTACTAGTCCAGTTATTTATCTTGCCATCAGCCTGCAAACCGTTTTATGCTCCTGGGCTTCTAAAAATATCCACAGAGCCATGACTGAGAGTGAGAGAGAAAGAGTGAGAACCTCCCCCGAAACATTTGGAGGTCCATCTGTGTGTTTACTTTTGAAAAATATATAATAAAACAGACACAGAGCACTGAGGCACTGTTACTACAGAGCAGGCCGGTCATGCATTTGCATTAAAGTGGGAGCTTATAGCACTGCCCTTAGAGAAGTTTGTCCATATCTTTGCTTCCGCACACACATGCTCGCCTTTAACATTTTATACGGAGAGGAAAAATCTGAAGCTGACCTTTGAAGCTGGAATTTGAATCTATTTCAGAAATGTCTTTCCTCACTCTGTCTCGCTCACTCTCACTCCATCTCCAACTCTCTTGATTTATCTCCCTATAGATGATTGTTTTTCATGCAGGATTTCTTTTTTAATGAAAGCTTTTCTTTAAATACAAACAACCACCGGATATGCCGATGCCTACCCGACCAACCAATTAATGTCTACGTAACACAGAAAATGAATATCCAGTGTTAAATATGCTGTAACATTAAGATATACAGTATCAGCACTGATGCACTACCATAATATTAAATTTTATGTATACCTTTATTAAATATCTGTGCGCCAAATACAATTTGTGCACAGTTTGTCTTGAGGAGAGTAATGGAATGGCGGATGGCAATCAAGGGGCCATGACAAGATGCAAACAGGCTTCTGGTCAATCTTGGATGAGCACGACAGAAGGACAGCTATGGCCAAGGCCTATCCTGCTGTCCAAGGAGATTGGGAGATCAGTAGAAATCATTATGGCAAGGAGTGAAAGAATCCGAAAACATAAGCCCGCTTAAGGAAAAGTCATTGTAAACCAAAAGTGTATATTTAATTATTATATTTAAAAAAAAAAGAAAAAAGAAGGTACCATAATCAACACATCAGATAGTAATAAAACAACTGGAATAACTAACTTGCATCCAGGAACCAGAAGAAAAAATCAAAACAAACCTCATTGAGTGACTGGAACATAAGTTTAAATTACAAATGAGAACCAGTGAGGTATTGGAATTAACCATCACAAAACTGAAAAAATCTGTCGAAAAGAGTGAAATAGTTAAATACAGAGAACAAACACAAATGTCAAAATAAAAGTCCATCCAAACATTATCTTCCGTTTTATCCTCTATTAGAGTCGTGGGGGGGTTCCCCATGCCCATCCAGGGGAGAACGTTTCGCTGGGCAGATAGACCCAGGACAGGGCACCAATTTATTGCTGGGCACACACTCACTCAGACACGCACACATACACACTCTATATGGGGCAATTGGGAGAACTCAATTGACTTGATCCATGTTTTTGGACTGTGGGAGAAAACCGGAGAACCCGGAGGAAACCAACGCGAACACGGAGAGAACATGGAAACTCCACCCAAAAGGGGATTCGAGCCAGGAATCCCTAGTGCTAAGAGGCAAATGTGTTAAACAATAAGCCACCATGACGCCCCAAAATAAAAGTTATTATACTTTATACTATTATGTAAAACCAACATATCACACATAACAATACCTCAGATGTTCATGTCTTGGCCAGGTTCAGGTTCATATTGGGTAAAAAGGGGAATGCTTAGCTCTGTGGAAGAGTGAGTCAACTTCTTACCATTCCACCCAGATTGTGAAGCCTTTCAGACTTGACTCCTTGTCCAATGATCCAGGCAACGTTTCTCTGTTCGCTCATTCACTCGCCCAGCCATTTACTCCACTGGATTCGTTCACTTTCCAGGTTTCAAACAGCTGTCCCATGGTTCTTTCGTTCCCTTGCCACATGAAGCTCCACTTGTTAGGAGAATTGAACAGACACTTCCTTGTCCAATTACTCATTCAACAGTTTTGCTCTCTATTTCAGCGTGAGCACACAAAGTCCCCACCAACAGTCTCAACGTGCGGCTTCCAAGTGGCCTGCCCTAGCCCCTCTAAAATCACTTATTTACATCACTTAACCATTGTCATCCGTGACATTCATGTGACCCCAACAAACCATACCATACCTCAGGTGGCATGCTACTAATTACAACTTACAACTGTGCAAGTGCCCATATATTTACCTTAGAGAATCCATCCATCCCTTATCTTTTCATTTTCTGAGGCTTAATCCTCTACTATGCCCATACAGGGAAGAACGTTTTGGGTAATGGGCAGATACACCCAGGATAATGTGGCAATCTATCACAGGGCAACCTCAGAAAATGAAATAAATGAGACATAAAGGTACTTACCAACTTGAACATGCGAACTATGGATGTAACACTCTAGACATCACAGTGGCAATGTTCCAGTGCTGACACCCATTCATCCATTCATTATCTCCCGCTTAATCCTCTATTAGGGTCGCGGTTGGGTTCCCCATGCACATCCAGGGGAGAATGTTTCGGGCGCTTGGCAGATAGACCCAGGACATGGCGCCAATCCATCGCTGGGCACACACTCACTCACACAGGCACACTCTATATGGGGCAATTTTGAGAATTCACTTGACTTGATCTATGTTTTTGGACTGTGGGAGAAAACCGGAGAACCCGGAGGAAACCCACACGGACACGGGGAGAAAATGGAATCCCTAGTGCTGAGAGGCGAACGTGCTAACCACCAAGTCACCGTGCCGCCTGCTGACACCCAGTGCTCTGCATATATACTCTTAGTTCTGGGAACAATGATTGCCTTTAGGTGCGTCCACAGGTGAAATAAAAAGCAAATGCATCTGAGCCTAATAATTAAAGAAATTTTTATTGCTATTCTGGCATGACTTTTGTGGCCAAACAAAAAAAAAATTCTCTAACTACAGATATCATGTTACACACATGACATAATTTTGGTCACTTTTTTTATTTTTTATATTTTGGTCACTTAAACTTACCTCTAAATTGCTGTGGCAAATTGTCATTAACCAATGTAAATTCATAATAGATTTTAAATCAGGGACAAAACGGACTTTGACAGCTTACTGTTTGGACATTGTCCATTGGATTGCTTTAAAAAAAAACAAAAGTATCTATAAGACAGTAATAGGTCCTTCTATTTTTTGAAGCTTATGGTCCTAGCTTAAAAATATTTAATGAGATTTAAAGGAAACCAGCAAATAAAAGAAGAATAAAAGATGAATAATTTATTACGATTTAAAATATTGAACTTGGGATTGGATATGTCGTTTGTACACAGTTTGGATTTTAGCTGTTATTTAAACACAAACACACACACCCACACACACACACACACACACACACACACACACACCCACACACACACACACATACACACACACTCACACACCATTCTGGTTCAGAAGTAATTGCACTTGCTGTAACCGGCAACAAATCAGACTGCCGCCACTTCCAGGTCAATAATTTCTATTTGGGTCTAAATGAGCTTTTTCTTAACATATTGGTATTTCTAGCTGCTGACCCTTGGCCACATCCTGCTGAGGTCGATCAGCTAGTCGATTTTAACGGAAATATGCACGTAATGGAGGCTTACGTAACATTTGCAGGACTTCATGCTCACACAGTTTTATTGAATCGGCTTTTTCAGAGATTTCTCCAAATGCCAGTGAGTGCAGAGGCTGATGAAATAAGAGGTCTTCTGAGTACAAAACTGAGTACAAAAGTGTATATGCACTAACCAAATATTTTAAGATTTTTATTATTTCGCGGTATGCCCCTATTTATAAACTAAATGAAAATAACCCTTCTGTTATGTTATGGATCAAATTGACCTGTTTTAAAATTTTTAAGATCTGGAAAAATAGAAAAAATTGCTAAAAGTATTTTTTTTTTCAGAATGAAACTTCTTCTGTTGCCTTAATTAGTGCAATCAACATATAATATAAAATAGTTCATCTCACATATTTGCAACCACCCACTGCATGTTTATATCACATAGATACTGTTCATGTCAATTTGACCCAGCAGTTAAACTGAAAGTTGTCAGAAATGTTACATTATTTCTTTCTTTGCAACTGTAAGACATATTTTACCTCAATCACACACACACACACACACACACACACACACACACACACACACACACACACACACACACACACACACACACACACACACACACACACACACACACAAACACACACACACACACACACAAAAAAACACCCCCCCCCCCCCCCCCCCCCCCCCCCCCCCCCCCCCCCCCCCCCCCCCCCCCCCCCCCCCCCCCCCCCCCCCCCCCCCCCCCCCCCCCCCCCCCCCCCCTCATCATTGATCATGACAATGTAATAGAGAAGGATGTGTTGGAAGACGAAGACTATCTTGAGCTAAAATCTAATTCTAATGATTTAAATCAGATTATGGAAGTGCTATTCCTATTCCTCCAAGTCAAAAAATGGTGAAATACAATGGTCTTCATCCCTAAATATGCGTCAGGCAAAACTGTCAGCAGAAAAAATAATAAAGCCAGTGCCAGGGCCCACTAGAATGGCAGTGAGTCGTCTTATTGACATCAAGTCAGTTTTTGAGCTGGTAATGCCATATTCAACACAGAAAATCATTCTGGAAATGAAAGAAGTGGAAGGAACTGGACAAAACACATTTAGATGCACATTTGGGGATCCAGGCTGGGGTCTTGGATGATGAAACTGATTTGAGCCTGGGTCCTAGTGAGAGGAACATATCCACAGTTTAAATGTTTTGACATATCAAAAATTTTTAAAACTTCTTATTAATCCAAATAACAAAGATGATCTTTTTAGCCCAGCATTCATTTCCTTGTATATATCTTTTGTCTGTGATTTTAGGCATAATTATTTCTGTGTAATTGCAATTAACTAGTGTCACATAAAGTGACATTGTATTTCCAGGTGGAAAGCACACTTTACTCTTTATATTTTTACTTATTTACTAGTGTCACAGGTGCCTCGGGCACCTGTCCCTCATTTACGTACTCGTTTTCTCAGTTGGGTGATTGGTTTATTTTGTGCACGTGATCGGGTGGTTTTCTTATTTAAGTTTCATATTCCCTCTCCCCCGTGCATGTCTTTGTATGGGTTTTATTCCGGCGTTAGTCCCGTTTGTGTTTCCCCCTTTCTGTTGGTGTCCCTACACCACTTTTTTTATAATAAACCTTGTTTTGTTTTTATGCCCGGTGTTTTGAACTCTCCATTCCGCGTTTGAGGACAGTATGACGCTGTGCATCATCTCCGCACAGGTCGTATGCCGTGTTAGCGGTCACAGGTGTCTCCCGTGCCCTGTGAACGTTTTCAGGCGCGAAGCGGCATACGCAGTTTCCCCGCGTAGACGATCTCCCGGGGAAGACGAACGGCTGCTAACAATTAGTTTTAGTTTGCATTGTTAAAGTAACTGATATAACTGAGGATGTGTGTAACAACAACAACAACAAAAACAATAATAATAATAATAATAATAATAATAATAATAATAATAATTGTTATTATTATTTAATAGTTTTTTACATATATATATATATATATATATTTTTTTTTTTATTTCACACTTGTTTGGATCAAAAATACCAAAGGAGCCTTTACTGTTAATTATGATTAAATTATTATTATTATTTTTTTTACCCTCTGGCAATTGCAGTGAAATTAACACTTCATCTTGACAAACATGTATTGCAAATAATTGCACTAATATTACACTGCTGGACTGGATAAAAAAAGTGCTGTTTAACATTACATTTTCCCCCCTTCCTTTCTGCTTCTTCTTCTTTTTCGAAAGAAGCCATGCTGCTTGAGTAGAATAAAGAGTCCAATCTTGTGAATAAACAGCCAGTGGGCTGTTCATAAGAAAGGTGTGTGTGTGTGTGTGTGTGTGTGCATGCATGAAGTGTAGAACTAGGCACTCAGGGCCAGAAGCAAACAAGCATGGCATAATGAGAACGTGTCAACAGCCTGTCAGCTGACAGTCTAAAATACAAGTACACATATACACATACACACACACACACACACACACACACACACACACACACACACACACTCTCTTGACTGCAGCTTTGGTCTCATACCAATGTGGATCTAACAGTGGAGTGGACATTTAATCAAAAGCTCATGTTGTGCATGTTTTTTTGCACATTCCTCTGTTGAGGTTGGCTGAGCTCTGAATTGGTAGTGTCTGCAATGCAATGACCAAATAATCGGTTGCTTTTTTGGATACACTTGGCAAAGCAGTAGTAACTTTATATAAGCTGCATTGGTTTGAAGTTTCAATGTAATTTTATCATAAATCATGGCACAGTATAGCAAAGCTATTTGTATTCTCAACAATGTTAATATTTAAATTGTCATTTTTGACGTAATGTATAGAACTCTATGGGCTACATTTTACATGTAATGCAAACACCCTTATACATATATACTGAATATGTAATATTTAATCTTACCTAGCACATAATATATATTGAAAATATATCAGAATGAATTGCTTAGTACAGCGTGTGCATACACAACATTCACCTTTGTTCAAAGATGTCCAGATTACATAATGATAACTAGGTGATCATTATGTACAAAATAAAATCCACTGCTCTGGCATGACATTTGTCTCTTTTACTAGTACCCCTATTTCTCCTTTAAACCATTCACACAGAACAGTGAGGAGAAAACAGTGTCCAATTTTCCTGCCTTGGATCTGTAGAAGTAGATTATGCAGTGTCAATAATGTCCTCCATGTTCTTTTGCACCCATTTATAAAGTTAACACCTACCTGTTCACATTATGATCAGCTTGATCACTATTACAGTGGCAGTGCAAAACCTTAAATTCGGTCTTTAGGCATGGTAAATTGTTATTGTACACACAACACAACCTTGTTTACCTGCAGCAAATTTTAGGTATTAGTCTATTCTGTTCATCATATGGAATGCTGTGAGACATTAAACATTAATTTAAATAAATCAGTCATCTGCTCATAAAGGGAAGTTATACTCTGACAAACACTGACAAAACCAACAGGGGGCAGTGTGGCGTTGTGAATGTTGGAACCATGTCTGCATCCTTTCAGCCTTCAGAAGTGTTTTATATGTTTTAATATGTTTTATTTATCCCAAAGATTGTAATGTTGAATTGTTTTTCTTTGCTCAGTAATGTCTCCATAATGCAAAATTCATAAAAACCTAATAGCAGCAAATAGAATTGGAAACAGGGAAAACACTTTGACTTATCTTATGAAATAAAACAATGCTGAAGGATGACACAACCAGCTTTTTTGTAAAACATTATCAAGGTTTTTAACAAACAACAGCTGGTAAAACTCTCACCCCTGAGATATGAGCTATTTCAGAAACAAGTACCAGGCAATAAGAACCACACAGTAATTCGTAATCTGATTTGAAAGTAAGTGTAAAACAACAATGTTTCTTCTGCATTATTTTTTATGAAATAAACCTATTAATTTATCATTATTATCATTATTGGTTTTGTCAGCACACCATCTTTTAGATAGAGATGGTGTGAAAATTAGATGTATATAAAAGCAGTTTTCAGTAAAATTGAAAGTTATATAACCTGAGCTTGCAGAAACTATACTATATAACGATCCTGAGTTGGGGAATGGCATGTAAAGTTTGCAAATACAACACAAACTACTACTATAATCACATCAACAGCTGCTACAACTTCTATAATATTACTACTGCAGTCTTTTCACACAAAGTCAAATTGGGTGACCAACTCTATATGTACATGCATATAGTGTACATTGCCACTGTGTCTTTATTGATTCAAATTCTAAGAATTCACAGATTATTTATTTTTTAATTTTCAATATGTCCATATTGCGCACACACACACACACACTCACACACACACACACACACACACACACACACACACACACACACACACACACACACTTATATAAACAACATACAACATAAACACTCTAACAAAAAAAAAAACATTTTGAGAAAGAAAGCAAATGACTTTATAGCAGCAGTGGTGTAAATCACAGGATTACTTGGTCTTTGTGAAGTTTATACCAACCTGTTCACACTGACCAGTTTGATCCACGTAGTTTTAACATTCGCCACACAATCTGCATCCATCCTTCTATTCAAATATACTGTATACCCTTAAAAACAAAAAGCATTACACAGCATATTACAATTGCAGGAGCTTTAATGGCATGCAGTTTATTTGGACCAACATTTACAGCTATTATCTTCACATTATCTGTGATGGCTCTTTAGAAAGATTTTTAAAAAATAAAATTTTATTTCTTCCAACAAAACTGAAAGTATACATTTTTAAAGAGTTTTATAACTTAATATTATTAGCAAAAGCCACATTATTGATATTGAATGTTTTTAAGTGTAATTTTATTTTTGAGTGTGTAAGTAAACAGCATACATTACACATATTATGCTATTTGACATCAATATGTTAAAATAAAGAATTTTTTCTTTCTATTGATTATTTATTTTGTGTGTGTGTGTGTGTGTGTGTGTGTGTGTGTGTGTGTGTGTCAGTAATCAGTGTTGATTACTATTAATTTTAAAGTAATCCGTCAAAGCATTTAGTGTAGGCCATTTTATCATTAAATCAGCAAATTAAAGCAGTAACACTGTTGAATTATAAATACATGTATATTTTTATGCTATGGACATTTTTTTTTGCTTGTTATATAGTTTTTATCCTGTTAAATCTATATTTAATAGGTAATCACAGTGGTAAAGAGAAGGCATTATTGTTAATGCAAGATATTTTTTTCTCCCTGGAGATTATTTTACATTATCTATAAGGCATGCACACATTTCCACACACATTCCACACTCCTGCTTAACTCGAAATCCAGTACATGCTAACTCTGCATAAACATAAATAAAGACTAGTACTTATAAAAATAAAATCAATCTCAGTATTTCCACATATTATCATTCATTCATTCATTCATTCATTCATTATCTCCCGCTTATCCTCTATTATGGTCACGGTGGGGTTCCCCATGCCCATCCAGGGGAGAACATCTCGGGCGCTGGGCAGATACACCCAGGACAGGGCGCCAATCCATCGCTGGGCACACACTCACTCACACAGACACACTCTAAATGGGGCAATTTTGAGAAATCAATTAACTTGATCCATGTTTTTGGACTGTGGGAGGAAACCGGAGAACCCGGAGAAAACCCACGCAGACACGGGGAGAACATGGAAACTCCACCCAGATGGGGATTCGAACTGGGAATCCCTAGCGCTGAGAGGCGAATGTGCTAACCACTAAGCCACCGTGCCGCCCATATTATCATCATATTATTAATATAATATCATTAATACGCAGCTTTGCTAAGTATACCGAGAGAGTTCTGAGAGCATTTGGGGTCTCTCCATGGGCTGGCATTACATTTCTGTAACAAATTTGATTAACTTTGACATTGTGTAATACATAAAATATAGACACAGACAATAAAGTGACTATAATAAAGTAATGACGTACAATTCAGTGTGTTTTTATACCCATCAGCACTCTAATCACCAAATTTAGTTGTTCTGTTTGCCTGAACACCAAATTTACTTTAGGTACATGGATACAGTTGGACATCAGATATAAATTAGATATAAAAGCAAACACATTGTCTTGAGATTACATTATGCTACTGTCTATACTAACAATTAATAAAATCTATATTTAATTAGGGCGGCACGGTGGCTTAGGGGTCACGCCTCTCAGTGCTAGGGATTCCCGGTTCGAATCCCCATCTGGGTGGAGTTTCCATGTTCTCCCCGTGTCTGCGTGGGTTTCCTCCGGGTTCTCCGGTTTCCTCCCACCGTCCAAAAACATGGATCAAGTTAATTGAATTCTCAAAAAAATTTCCCCGTTTGGAGTGTGTCTGTGTGAGTGAGTGTGTGCCCAGCGATGGATTGGCGCCCTGTCCTGGGTGTATCTGCCCAGCGCCCGAAACATTCTCCACTGGATGGGCATGGGAAACCCCCCCGCGACCCTAATAGAGGATAAGCGGAAGATAATGAATGAATGAATGAACTTACACCATACAACAATGTATTCACCTAAAATATAAAGCCTAACTAATGGCAGGCTCGCCATCAAATCGGTTAAAATAAAATTGGTATAAAATAAAAGCAAAACAATTTATTTTAATTTTCTTATATGTAGATTTTCAAACCAATTAATACAAATTTTATATTTAAATTGCCAATTTTTAAGGTTTGAAGAAATTTGTGATCATTATAATTTCTGGATAAAGAATGACAAACCATATATATGATCACTGATTATTTACTAGTTTTTTTTTTTAAGAGATAACTTACTTAAATAGGATTTTATTTGAACTATTAATAAATAAATGAATAATTTAGCAGCATGGCACGAGGAATAATGAGGGTCCTTGGAGAGGGAGGGTCCCTCCAATAGAATGTCACTAGGGACGATACTGTGTGGAGCCCACGTCAGATCCACCTCTACTGAAGCTTCACCACTCGCTTTTTACGCCCCCCCCCCTTATCTCTCATTCTATCAGTCTTTGGAGCCAGTTCACATCCTCCACTTGGTGTGTTACTTGCTCTCTCTGCCTCTTTATTTCTCTGTCTCTGTTTTCTCACTTTCTATTCGTTCTTTTCTTCCTGATATCTCTCCCGTTACAGAGAGTTTCTTCTCGGTGTGCAACAACTGGTCCCATTTTCTCCTCCTCCCCTTTTCTGTGTGGAGGGTCTGCTCATTCTCTAACACCTGCACCCCGAAGGAGCAAAAGCAGAAGGGAGGGGTGTTCCTGTGGTTTTTGAACGTGAGCCAAGTAAGCAAGAGGAAGCCGAGGGTGCATCGGGGTACAGCTTCTTTCCGGCAACATCAGCATCAGCATCAGAGCCAAGCTAGCGGAGTCGCCAGAAGAGGCAGTGCATACCTTACATCATTATTCACTTCACTGCGCAGTTGGAGGGGGACAAGCCTATGGCTTTGTGATTGAACGGACCGGCACTTCATAACGCAGGAAACAGAATAAAAAAAGGAAAGGAGAACATTCTGATCAGGGTAAGACTCCAGATCTGAACTGGTTCCCTTTTTAACACTTTGCCTTTTGTTCTTTTGTGAGGAGTTCCACTGTGGTTAAGGGAGGAGGTCTTAGTGTTCTAGCTTTAGCTCTGAAAGGCTTTGTGTGAGACAATATCTAACAATTTGTATAATTGTCTGTATTTTGAGTGCATTTTTTAACATGTTCCATTTTAAATGGATTGTCTTTTTTCACAAATATTGTTTCTAAAATGTTGTACTTTAAAGTGTCTGTTGTTTAGTTTTAAGAATATTTCTTGAAACGTAAAAGGAAAAGTCATAAAACAAACACACAAGTTTCACAAAGCCCTGTTGATACTATGACCTGAAAAAGTCAAAAAGTTGCTCTTCAAAAGCACGTTTCCTAAGCCTGGAAAATTTGTACAAGTAAAACAGACAAAAATCAGGACTACACAATAATTTATGAACTATAACGGTATGCTAAAGTATTAATAAAATAACAACCATCTCATGGCTGAAATGTAGTGTTAGTTCAAAGTGGCTAAAATAATTCATAATTTATCTGTTTGCAGGCACAAAATGACACAAGGTGGTAAAAATCTGCTTTTTGGGTGAATGAGTACACAAGAACAGATTCCACTAGCCTAAAAATAATTAAATGTCCATCTTTCTTTGCACTTCTGTTTGGGCGACAGTACACCCTTCAAAAAAACGAAAGTCGTAATAACAGTCATTGTTTCCTTTTTTCTGACAGCCGTCATTCCATTCCCCACCAAACGATCTGTAATTTGCCTCCCGCTGCTAATGGATTTTATGTATGACTCCCGTCTTTCTCTTGCTCTCTCTCTCCCCCTCTCTCTTTATCTCGTTCTCTCTATTTCTCTCTTTCTTTCCTGCACAGTCACTTACTCTCAGTGTGTGAGAGTGTGTGATGAGCATGTTTTACTCGGAGCACTGACGGTGATTGACTGTTAATGTGGTTCGAAGTAGATAAGGGATAAGGTGAACAGCAGGATTTAGAGAATTTCTAAGCAGATAGAATAAAATAATGTAAAACCTAAACATGTCTTGATTCCTTAATTTAGTCATTCATCAATTTATTCATACAAATTATCTTGTAGTACCAAATTATGTTTAATGTTTAATGATCAGAGATGAAGTTAGACACTATTAAATTTTGTTCAAACTTGTGCATTCATTTTTTTTAACCATCCATCAATAAATTTTTTCTACTGCCATACATTAGCTTTCTATTCCTATGGCACTATTTTTTTTGTGAAACCTACTTGTTGCCTCACTTTTGCATATTAACTTTTTTACCTCTGCAATCCATACATTTTAATTTTTGTTTACTTTCCCCACTGTCAACCATGCTGAAGAATTATCCTTACATTTTACTTCCATCAATTTACTGTATCTGTCCAGCTACTCATTATTTAAACTTAGCATTTAATTTACATAAATTATACCAGCATTGTTTAAACAATCAAGTTACACTAGTTCCATATACTAATTCCATTTTATTCGTTGTTCCTTAATTTTTTATACAATTAGTCAACTGGATTAAAACAATAATGTAAAATCAATATATTTAACCAATCAACTGACAACTATTTAGCCAGTTATTAAATAAATAAAATTAATACTTTTTTCACCCATGCATTAATTTTGTTAAATTTCTGTTTTTCAGATTATTGCTTTTGTAAGTTTACATTTTCAATTTACCCCCTTCTTTTAGTTCAAATATTTTAAAACCCAATTAATACATTCTTCTGTCTAATAATTAATCTATCAATTACCAATGTCTATTCGTTTATTTTTCTATATGTTTATGAACCAGTGAATCCCATCCATCCATTACCATATGAACTTATTCATTCAGCCATCCATCCATGCATCCATCTATCGAACAACCTACTAGCCTTTTTACTCTTTGTATTCAATGTTGACTATCAACTTCTATGTAAGTAGGATAATTAAACTGGTTTTAAAAAGTTTATGTCATATATTAATTTAATATTTTTAAAGTGAAATATTTGAATTTTAAAGGTAAGACAAACTACTTCCATCAACAGTAACACTATTACCATTAACTCTACCTAAAACTGTTGTAGAGCAACACCCATCCTATTTTTAAACATTCATTAAGGATTCTCTCACCCATACAAAATATACACATAGTTTGTATAAGTAAATATAATTGGTAAATTAAATTAACTTACTCCTTTCCTTCGTCCACTTTAGTATTCTTTGACTGCATTGCCATGAACGCTCCACAGACTCTTGAAAATTCAGAACACCCAAAGTTTAAGGTAAGAATAAAATCTGTCCTGATCTTGCAAAAACACTAATAATCAGTGCTAGCTTGCACACTGAAAATCCAAAGTGTCTTCATTTCTGTCTGCAGATGCAACCTGGGCTTGTGAAAAAAATAAAACAGCATCTGCGGTCCATTCATCTAGAGCGAGGCTGTGGTTTGGCTTGTGTGCCACAGTGGAAGTGTAAGAGTCAGGCACTTTTTGAGGCTCTCTTCGGTGACGGGTATTCTTGGGTGGATAATACGGATCACGTTGTTATTGCTTAAGAATACGCGTAGTTGAGGAGAGTCATTTTCACCTGTGCCTTCAGGAGGAAGCTTTCAGGATGACCTAGCCAAGCTAAAAGTATGTGTGCATGTTGGTGTGTGTGTGTGTGTGTGTGTGTGTGTGTGTGTGTGTGTGTGTGTGTGTGTGTGTAAGATGTAAGGTGAGAAAAGCAATGAATATTTTGATCCAGGTTCATTGATTAGTGCAGCAAATAATCTTTTCCACTGAATACTCAATGATTAGCTGATCATATGTCTGCAAGCCTTTAAACCACAACATGCCATAATTCAGTTGTAGAGCATCATTCCAGAAGGCTGGTGCACACTTCATTTATATTTTCTATGCTTTAATGCCTCCCCCCCCATCTCACTATCATCCATCTTGCCAAAATGGCATTTTATGTAGCGCCATTGAAGCGCTCACGTTCTGCATTTCACACAATTTGCCTTCTTTGCTTGAGGGAGGAGGGAGGGAGGAGGAGGTCTGGCTGTTTATTCTTTACTCTCTTTAGGGAGCGTTTCAGTGTGTGCACGCCTGCTCGCCTCTCTAAAGGGAATGCATTTGCTGCTTTTTATTTTCGGGTCTTTAAAGGAGGCAGGCTTCATGGACCACATGCCGTGTGTGCTTCACCAGATTTTGAGAAGGCGGTTGGCCCACAACAGGCTAAACGTTCAAAACGATCCACTAAGCCTGCATAATGCAACAGATAATGTACACATGATAAAATGAAAATTCTCTACAGGTGAGGTCTGGTGAGGTCTGGTCCAAAATAATACTTTGTGACTTAAAGCTTGACAAGAATCAAGTTGGAAAATGAGCACACCTACATTAAAAACAGAGAACCCCAAATTATTTTAAATGTTACTGTTCAATGTTTTGAATGCATTCAAATCATAGCTGTTGTCCGCATATGAAATTGCTACAAAAGTGTGACGTAATACAAATTCACAAAACATGCTAACCATGAAAATGCAGAGCTATGAATAACAAATCAAGTTTTTAATACCTGAGAGAATCTCGTGGTAATAACTATACTTAGCCTATCACCATTTACTGAAGTTGTGTTTTGTTTTGGGAAAATAAATAAATAAATAAATAAATAATAATAATAATAATAATAATAATAATAATAAATATATATATATATATATATATATATATATATATATATATATGCATTTTTTAATATTGTTCTTTTTACAATAGTAAATTGTTGCAAAGCAGCTCAACCGAATTAGAGTCCAAGCCTCCAAAGAGCAAACTGAAGCGACAATGGCAAAAAAAACCTCCTGTTAAGTTTTTTTAAGGAAGATACCTTGGAAGGACCAAGACTCAGTGGGGGACTCATCCTCCTGCAGTTGCCGGGCAGCATCAACAGTGTAGGACAGTCATGTACAGATTGTGCAGTGATCAGGTGGCTGCTAATTAAGTCTCTTCAAGCTTAATTTTGGGGATTTTTGTTCACTCCTTAAGGCAATACTCTAGCTCCATCAAGTTGGATGTTTTCTGCTAGTAAACTGCAATCCTTATGTCTGTCCACAGGTTCTCAATTGGATTTAGGTCTGTACTTGGATTGGGCAATTCCAACACATTTAAATGTTTCCTCTTAAGCCTCTCGAGTGTTGATTTAGCAGCGTGGTTAGGGTCACTACCCCGCTGAAAGGTGAACCTCTGTCCCAATCTCACATCACTGGCAGACTGAAACATGCTGTGCTCAAGAATAATGCCGCCATGTTTTGCTGTGGGGATAGTGTTCTTGAGGTGGGTTTGCTCAGAAATAGCATTTTCCTTTTAGTCTCATCTGGGACACATTGAAGAAAATATATTAAAAAAGAGAAACAAGAAGAATATAAGGCATTGTATATATTTACATTTAGTTGCAATACATAATGAAAAAGAGTTAGTTACAATAAACAATTATACGGCTTAAATGATTTATTTCTCAGGATTGATAAAACAATTGTAGTTTATGTTCAATACTAAAATGGATTTTATTGTAGTTATTTTTGTAGGCTTCTCTAAAAGTTTATTTGATTACTTTAGTCACAGTACAGACATACAGAAATCATTAGGATAAGTGTGTTGAGAGGGTAAAAAAATTGCAAATTTTGTTTCTCTATTGTTTTAGTATAAGACAATCTTAACATGTATTTATATTTAATTTGCTCTTAGCATTGTTGCAACAGTATGCAGAAAGCACTTTTTTTCTGTTCCAGAATGTCTGTGTATCTTTGTACAAGTGTTGTTGTGAAGGCTGTGAAGGTTGTTATAGCCACAAGGCAGCAACTCAATAATAATGCCATTGGTTTAATACAGAATATGTAAAAAATATCATATGGCTGTGTTGTTGAGATGTTCACATATTTTGGCCCTATAGTTTGTCATTTCAACCAGCAAAACTTTCAACTGTTGATTGGCTTATTGTTTATATTATTGTCTCTTATATGTTTTGTAATTGAATATTTTAATTGCACCTCCTGAGACATAATTGCTTTGTTCAGCTTATGATGTTAATTTACTGTAAGAAGTAAGTCTAAGAGCTTTAAATATGGTTAAACATGATTTCTGTTGTAATATTTCCCATGTTTGTAAATGTTCTTAATAAAACTGTAGTAAAAGGTTAAACATTAAAAAACAATACCCCCCCCCCCCCCCCCCCCCCCCCCCCCCCCCCCCCCCCCCCCCCCCCCCCCCCCCCCCCCCCCCCCCCCCCCCCCCCCCCCCCCCCCCCCCCCCCCCCAATATAATAAACAAAAGCTTTTATTGACAATTATTGCAGTTTGACCCTTCTTCTTCAGGACCTCTGCAATTCTCCCTGGCATGCTCTCAATCAACTTCTGGACCAAATGCTGACTGATAGCAGGCCATTCTTGTACAATCAATGCTTGCATTTTGTTAGAATGTGTAGATTTTTGTTTGTCCACCCGTCTCTTGATGATTGACCACAAGTTCTCAATGGGATTAAGATCTGGGGAGTTTCCAGGCCATGGACCCAAAATCTCTATGTTTTGTTCCCTGAGCCATGTAGTTATCACCTTTGATTATGGCAAGGTGCTCCATCATGCTGGAAAAGGCATTGTTGATCACCAAACTGCTCTTGGATGGTTAGGAGAAGGACATTCTGGTACCATTCTTTATTCATGGCTGTGTTTTCAGGCAAGACTGTAAGAGAGCCGATTCCCTTGGCTGAGAAGCAACCCCACACATGGATGGTTTCAGGATGCTTTACAGTTGGCACAAGACAAGACTGGTGGTAGCGCTCACCTTGTCTTCTCCGAATGAGCTGATTTCCAGATGTCCCAAACAATCGGAAAGGGAATTCATCAGAGAAAATGACTTTACCCCAGTCCTCAGCAGTCCACTCTGTGTACCTTTTGCAGAATATCAGTCTGTACCTGAAGTTTTTTTCTGGATAGAAGTGGCTTCTTTGCTAACCTCCTTGAGACCAGACCTTGCTCCAAGAGTCTCCGCCTCACAGCGCGTGCAGATGCACTCACACCTGCCTGCTGCCATTCCTGAGCAAGCTCTGCACTGCTGGTAGCCCGATCCTGCAGCTGAAGCACTTTTAAGAGACGGTCCTGGCGCATGCTGGTCTTTCTTGGGTGCCCTGGAGCCTTTTTGGCAACAATGAAACCTCTCTCCTTGAAGTTCTTGATGATGCAATAGATTGTTGACTGAGGTGCAATCTTTCTAGCTGCGATACTCTTCCCTGTTAGGCCATTTTTGTGCAGTGCAATGATGACTGCATGTGTTTCTTTAGAGATAACCATGGTTAACAGAAGAGAAACAATGATGCCATGCACCAGTCTCCTTTTAAAGTGTCCAGTGGTGTCATTCTTACTTAATCATGACAGATTGATCTACAGCTCTGTCCTCATCAACACCCACACCTGTGTTAATGGAGCAATCACTGAAACCATGTTAGCTGGTCCTTTTAAGGCAGGGCTGCAATGAAGTTGAAATGTGTTTTGGGGGATAAAGTTCATTTTGTAGGCAAATATTGACTTTGCCTACAAAATGAACTTTATTCACTGAAACCATGTTTGCTGGTCCTTTTAAGGCAGGGCTGCAATGAAGTTGAAATGTGTTTTGGGGGATAAAGTTCATTTTGTAGGCAAATATTGACTTTGCAATTAATTGCTGTTAAGCTGATCACTCTTTATAACATTCTGGAGTATATGCAAATTGCCATTATAAAAACTGAAGTAGTTGACTTTGTAAAAATTAATATTTGTATCATTCTCAAAACTTTTGGCCATGACTGTATATATATATATATATATATATATATATATATATATATATATATATATATATATATATATATATATATATATATATATATATATAAAGGCACGGTGGCTTAGTTCGTTTAACACGTTGATCTCTCAGCACTAGGGACTCCTGGTTGCAGTCCCAATCTAGGTGGAGTTTCCATGTTCTCCCAGTGTCCACGTGGGTTTCCTCCGGGTACTCTGGTTTCCTCCCACAGTCTAAAAATCAAGGTCAATTGAATTCTCCAAATTGGCCCATATAGAGTGTGTTTGTGTGTGTGTCTGTGTGAGTGAGTGTGTGCCCAGCGATAGTTTGGCACCTTATCCTGGGTGTATGCCTGCCCAGCGCCCAAAATGTTCTCCCCAAGATGGGCATGGGGAACCCCCCTGCAACCCTATTAGGGGATAAAGCAGAAGATTACAAAAAAACTATTGTCTGAGTAGCTGGCCATAGCAGGATGTATATATTTTATTATCTATATTTTATTTTATTAACTACAGTTGATCACTTCTGCATGCACACCAATTTACTCTTCACTCCTTTGCTTAGATTCAACTTATTCATTTGACTAGTCTTGTAAATTCCAGCCTAACATTTTTTAATAATTTTAAAATTATTATTTTATATCAAATTAACATAATAAAAACTGTTTAAACAATCTCAGGACAAGTGTACATCCTGAATTTCTTTTCAAGCATTTAAGGAGACTTTATTGTCCTTTACATCCCATGTGGTACATAAAAAGAAAATGAAATTGTAGCCCGAAGACCCACTTCTACCCTAAGACAATGAAGAGAAAATGTTCATTCATTATCTTCCGCTTTATCCTATATAAGGGGTGGGGGTGTGTGGGGGGGGGGGGTACAGATACAGATACACCCAGTACAACGCACCAATCTATCGCTGGGCACACACTCACACACACAGAAATGCACACAAACACACTCTACATGGGGCAATCTGGAGAACTCAATTGACTTGATCCATGTTTTTGGACTGTGAGAGCAAACCGGAGAAACCAGAGGAAACCCACGCGGACACGGGGAGAACATGGAAACTCCACCCAGATGGGGATTCGAACCGGGAATCCCTAGCGCTGAGAGGCGAACGGGCTAACCACTAAGCCACCGTGCCACCCAGAGAAAATGTTATTTTTAAAAATTTAATTTTTAGTTAAAATATAATAGTAATAAATACATGACACCTGTATGCATGCTACAGCATTACAATCTTTTATCTTGTGGTTATCTCTAAATGTGGTTTAATCTGGCATGCTTATACTTTTTACCAACATGCTGTTGTTAAAACAATGATGACATAAACTTGTCTATTAAATTGTACTTAAAAGGATAGAAAGATTTGTCAGTATCTATTTCTTATGCACCGCTATTTATTTTAAGTTAAAGATAATAACCAATTTAGAATACATTTACATTCATTTTTTCACATTTCACTCTAAAATGCAGAGTTCATAATTGTTATTTATTATTTCAAAGTGCCCAAAGCTTTGGCTAAAAACAAGCCCATATCATCACTTCTCTACCACCATGTTTGACAGATGGTGTGTGCCAATATGCTGTATTTGGTTTTCGCCAAATGTGAGCCTGTGCATTATGGCCAGACCTTTCCACCACTCTACTCTTCTCCAGTCCAATCTTTGCAACAAGTTACATTTGTTAATTTTTCTAACTGAACTGTCAACTTAAATACTTAATATGCTTACTGAGGCCTGTATTTTTTTATCTGACCTTGGAGTAAATTTGCTTTGGCATCTACTCCTGATACGTTTTGCTTCCTTGGCATAGATTTAGCTGGCATCCAAATGCTCCAAATCCGAATAATGCCAAACTTTTTCCTTTTATACAGATAAATGAACTTCATCAATTAGTACATTCGATTAACAGTAACTTTCTGCTTAATACTTTAATTATTTTAGGAGAGGTAAGGGTATAATAGTTTTTAATTTAAAATAATTTAATTTTTTAAAATAATTTAATAATTTAATAACTAATCTTCTTTTGCGCAATAAATAATAGTATGATGTAGTCTACTGTATGATGTTGTCATATAGTATTTACCTAATTTTAAAACCATTTATTGCATAAAATAATTTGATAAGAATGTATGGCTATACTTCTGCCTATATCAAATGGCTACACTTGGTGTAGCAATAAGTCTGATGTGTCAACAAGAGTGGTCACAGTGTAACATTGTTTTTTTTTTATGTCTGATCCACTAATACCAACAAAATAAACTGAAGACTTATACTGAGAATCACCCACCACCCACATAATACCTGCTCTGTCATGTTCCTTCGTGGGATCTAATTATTGGAAAATAAAGTATAGGGTACTAAAATATGTTAAGAAACAAAAATGCCTCTATAAATGTGTAACTATTATGCTAGAAAATAAGTATATAAACAAAGAGGTTTACATAATGTTTATATAATTTATAGGCTAAAAGGTGCTATAAAAATATCAATCTTTTAAATTAAGAGAAATTGGTTAAGAAGGCTGTAGAAACATTTGCAGCATATGGAATAACACCATAATACTTTACCTATATATTGTACATTTTTCAAAGAAATTCTAAAAAATATCATTATTATTATTATTATTATTATTATTATTATTATTATTATTATTATTATTATTATTATTATTATTACAGTTGGGCCAGTTTATGTTTATAATAATTTCTAAATCTAATAAATGTAAATAAATGTAATAATTTATTTTTAATGCCTTTTAAGACATGCCGTTTTCATTGAGTGTCTAGAAAATTGTTCTATACCTGTTGGAAGTGAGGTGGGTGGTGATCTACATTTTATTAATTCTAATAATTTTGTAATGGGATGTCCACCAAGCCCATACAGATACATGTCAGAAAGAAAAAGTCTTAAAGTGCTTAAAACTGATGTGATTTTACAGTATATACATTAAATGTGCTAATATTTGTGGATTTTCCCAAATATATTGTATGAATATTAAATATTAAAAATTCTTTGTGTAGAATTATTTTTTATCAATTCTAATACTTAATCCAAATTTTGTTGTATTGTCTGAATGGACATAATTTTATTGAGCACAAATGCATCTTTTGCAAAAATGCTAATAATTCTCAAGTTGACTGTTCTTGCACTGAATAACTTAATTACTTGTTAAAGTCCAACTGTCTTTATTGGATTTCCTGAAATCCAATAACAGCCTCAGTCTAGTTTCAGATATTGGTGTATCCTGTGCTCCTGAACATTTAATCTGATAATAGCTGAAATTCAATAACATTCAGAATATTAGTCAAAATGCACTGACACCCACAAAGTACTGTTCTTTTAAAAATAGCAGCAAAGCATTCAACTGAAATAGATATTAAGCATTAGATTATCACATTTATGATTGATTTCTGTCACAAAGGGCATATTGATAGGTTATCTCAACTATTAATTTATCTGTAAATTTTAATTCACATTTCCAGGTTCAAATCCTGATATAGGTGGAGTTTTTATGTTCTCCCATGTGTTTAAGTTTTTTCCAGGTTCTTTGGTTTCCTCCCAAAAAAATGAATTCAAGATTAATTGACAACTCTTCTATAAATTACCCCTATGTGTGTGTCTGTGTCAGTGAGTGTGTGCCCAGTGATGGATTGTCCCTATGTCCTGGGTGTCCTGGCATTTACAAAGAGTTATTAGTTATTTTTTTTAATAAAAAGACTTATTTGCAATTGGCATTCAAAATTATCCAGCCACTTTTATAAGAATAATGTATGGAGCTTATTCCTTGCCTCAACTCTTCCAACCAGCAGCATGCTAGTTAAACAACTAACAGTTTTTTTGCTAACCACCTTTTTTCTGGAGAGATGCAAAATGCATAGAGACATATATGTTTAAAATTACTAGGTAATTATACATTAATGGTCTGTAGCCAGACAAAATGTTTTGCTTTACATGTTTGTTTAACAAGCAATATCATGAAAATGTGGTTATACTATTTTCAGACTATTTATGTTAAAGTAAAAATACAATTTTTATTTATTTATTTTCTAAGCTTTCTAATAATCCTGGCTATTATTTTTGTAGTTCTAGTTTCAGTGCTAGAGCCTATTTTAGGGCTCATGGTGCAACAGGTCACCAGTTTATTATAGAGCAGGTTTTCAGGCATTCACAAAAAAGCTTTCCCAAAGCATCAATAAGAAAGTTTAAAAGGGTTTCACATCACATCACAATCCTGGATGGATGTAACTGTCACATTTTCTTTAAATTAAGAAGTTCAAACATCGTCATTAGATGTTATGCCATTAATCATTAAAAGCTACACAGCTAACAAAGCACAAATCTGGTCCTTTTGCATACAGGGATTTAGATATGTACTGGTCATTACTTCTCCCAGTTTTTGGCACCAAATGTGACAGACTGCAGACGTTTGGGATTTGATCTTTCAATGGCTTAATTTGCCACAATCAAATAAATCAATAAGATTTTAAGCTATTTACCCTTAAACATACAAAGATTCAAATGAGCAGTCTGATGGTCTTTCACTTCCTTGCACACTGCTTATCTTCACTGATCATTGCCAACAGAAGGAAGAGACAATTAATCACACAGACAACCTGCAAATGCATCTGAACTGACTGGATTTTTTAATGCTGCTACCCATTTACAAACATGGCCTAATCGTCTTTTTGTGCAGCACTAGATTTTTACGTGCCCCAGAATAAATGCAAAAAGTAACAAATCAATAACTATATAAAAAGGCTAAAATAGTTTTTTTCTCCCCTGTTTACCATGCTTTTTATGCATATGGATTTATGATTTGGCTTAAATATGTTTAAATTTAAGATGATCAAATTACAATAGAATACATTACAATAGAAGACATTAAATACTAATGTATTATTTCTACAGTTTGTTTAAATTAAAACACATAAAGAAAAGTCATTTGGAAAACACTTGCCCGAGTGAAAGGTGGCCTTTGAGTTGCATTTATAATTTTTCCCACAATAACTCCCTGAAAAATTTAGGAATCCTTCTCCACCGAGAAGCAGCACAGTGTCACGATCCGCCACTTATGTGGTCTAAAAAAGGTATCCTCAAAGGCAGGTGTGGGAGTGAAAAATAATTTAATTATCATGAAACACTGTGTTTCAGTTTAAACACAGACTGGAAGTCAGACCCAGCTTCTAACAAAAACAGAGCAGTGACACTGGGAAAAAGGGTGATAAATAAATTGAAGGACCATACATAAAGCGCAAAGTCTGACAATAACTAAAGAATGACAAATTAAATAAATAATACAAACAAGCACAGACAAATTAAAAAGACAGGACCACAAATAAAAAAACAGTATACAGGGTATATGTAGGACTGCAAAGTGCACTCCTAACATTGCCACCCCCCCCCCCCCCTCAAAAAAAAAAAATGTCCAGTTGTCCATTGTCTACAGCATGTCACAAATGTCTACGGCCTCACAGAAAAGTCAATCCCTTGTGGTGTTGCACATTCCATGTTAGGCCATACATTTTCTTAAATGTGCATGCAGAAACTTGGTGCCTGATAAAGTAACACCTACAAAACTAAACAGAAAAGTGGTGACACTGCCAGCGCATAGGGTTATTGAAGATGATGCAAGAGTGAATGGGGATTAATGAAGGAGAGTGCAACCAGGAGGCAGAGTGTAAGAAAAAAACCTTACACCTGGCCACCTTACATTCTCAGATCAGTTTTTATTTATCTAATACTATCCGTCTATATCATTTTCCATAATAGATAGTTATTAATACCTGGCCTCTTTCCCGTAGTTTCTTTTTCCTTAATTCATGCTTTCTATAGCCACGGTAAGCCAACTTCTCTCTCTGAAACTTTATTCCGTTCTTTCCAATATTTCTGGTTTGTTCCTTATTTTTTAATAATATTTTCATCACTATTTATTTGCCTCCCCTCTTATTCCACTTTCATCTCTTTTCCCCTCAATTCTTCTCTTTTTCATTTTTGCTAGTTGATCTTACACTCTCTTTCTTTCCTGTTTAATTATCAGACCTTTATCTCACATGCATTCCTTTCTCTCTTTCTCCATCCCCCTTCTCTGCCTTACAGGTCATATTTTTTAATTATTCTGTGATAATTAGTCCAACAGGGCATTTTAATCTGCATTGAGGGATAAGGGTTCAGGTTATGATGCACACAGAGGTAATCTGTATGCATGCCATTTTAGCTGCCATCTTGAAACTCACAATATGGTCTGAATTCAACAGACACTATGTGTTTTGGGGGTTGCATGGGGCCGATATTACATTAACAATAAAGAAAGTCCTTCGGAAGCTTTGGAATTCTAGGAAATAGAGTTAATAATATACCTGTAACAAATTGTATTGGCTTTGCACAGCTTCATGGTCATTCTTTACACTTTATATGGTAGAGTAGCAGATTTATTGGGTATTATAAGTTCTTCCTATCCCCAAAAGCTATGACAATAGGTTCTTTGTTCTGATTTCTCAGATTGTTTTTTACAATTATAATCTGGATAATACTTAAAAGAATAAAGTGATTTGTTTTAGCATGTAATCAAATAAATACATACATATAATTGTTAAACTAAATATTTGGTAAATGTTTTTATGGTAATAATTTTTATTTTCTGCATAGTCCTAAGTAACTGCATCATATCACTCACTTTGTCTCATCTCCTTCCAGGCTGTTTTATATTGAATTTCACACATTCCAAGTTCATTTTATTATTTTTTATTGCCTCATCTTTTTATTGTCTCACACATGTTCTGTATTTAACTTTTATTGCTATTTATTTATGAAATTCAGATTTTTAATTGGCTATTTTGATGTTTTTTTGCCACATGTAATTTATACTCGTCATCAATTGTATTTAACACAATTCAGTAATTAAAAAAAAAAAGTTATCTAACATGATAATGCTTTGTGGATGCTATGACTATGTGGTTGATGGTGGATTAAAACACTAAAAGGGTGGAGTTTCCTTTGTCCACCTGCTATTAACAGTTATAAAATTGTGCGTTTGTGTTACTGTGTAAGTGACCAGTGTGTCCAGCGATTAATTAGCTCCCTGCCCTGAGTGTACCTGCCCAGATACATTCTTCCCTGAATGGGCATGGATTAGAATTAAGCAGTCAAGTTAATAAGATGAAAACATATACTGTAACCCTATAAAGAACTATTTTACTTTCAAAGTAAGTTTATCTTAATTATTTATATTTATTTATCTTAAATATTACTTTCAGTAAATTGTTAAAACAGGAGGAAGTTTTGCTCTGATGTGAAATCCTTTGAACAAAGTTGAGATTAACTAAACTGTTGCCAAAACCTTAGATGCCCGGAATGCAAGCTCTAGATATTAGTAACAAGATTTTGTCAACATGCAATATGCAAAGTAAAAATAAAATAAAAATCCACAAGACATTTCCAAATATGCAGTAAAATATTTTATTACACAAAATGTACTTTTAATATGAATAATAACACAACATAGAACTTTTAAATCAATCCCTTGGGGCAGATATAGATATTTAAACACCTGATGCTGTCTGAGTGAGGCAGTTCAGTGAGTCGGCACTGTTTTATCCTTAAAATGATTGACAGCAGCAGGAATCCCACTTCAGCTGTTAACACATCTGTGTGTTTAGAGCTGACACATTGACACACATAGCGTGTTAAACAAATGGTTCGTTGAGCTGTGACTGACTTGCAAATCAAATAAAAGCTCACCATAATCCTCTAAAGTACTATAAATTCTGTGTGAGGGGAAAACTGTCAGTGCTGATCGATTTAGTTTACAGTTCACTTCAGAAACAAAAGGATAATTTATGAATTGTTAAATAAATATAGGAGCTGGAAACTGATTATTGAAACTTAAAAAATGTGTTATAATAGGACACACACACACATATATATATATATATATATATATATATATATATATATATATATATATATACAGTGGGTTGCAAAAGTATTCATACCCCTTGAACTTTTCCATATTTTGTCACATTACAACCACAAACATAAATATATTTCACTGGAATTTAATGTGAAAGACCAACACAAAGTGGTATACAATTGTGAAGTGGAATGAAAGTTATATATGAATCAACAATTTTTTTACAAATAAAAAACTGAAAAGTGCGATGTGCAAAATTA
>JAFMOD010000374.1:243399-257920 GCA_019802435.1 Corydoras maculifer
GGGGGCTGAATAATTTTGCACATCGCACTTTTCAGTTTTTTATTTGTAAAAAAATTGTTGATTCATGTATAACTTTCATTCCACTTCACAATTGTATACCACTTTGTGTTGGTCTTTCACATTAAATTCCAGTGAAATATATTTATGTTTGTGGTTGTAATGTGACAAAATATGGAAAAGTTCAAGGGGTATGAATACTTTTGCAACCCACTGTATTATCGCTTATGTCAACATTTCATTAAACCTCTATTCAACTGTATTTACAGTTTTACTTAGTGGTAAATTGTCTCAAAGCAGGTTTACAATGTTCATAGCCAATTAGCAAGCAAAAGCAACAATGGAAAAACAAAAAAGATATGGGTAAATATATAATTTAAATATATTATTTGCCAGTAAATTAATAATATTAATAATGAATCATATCCTGATTTAGAACCAACATGAGCAGAGTGAAAAAGATGTGGCAGCAGATCAAGGTTAAATATAAAAATATACTTCAGAATTGCAAGTGCAGTTTGAGCTGATTAGTCTAATGAGCAGGAAAATATAAAACATTATATTTTAGTTCTGCATCCCTGATGCTGTAAAGAAATGCAACACTGGCAAAAAAAGAACAATGTGATACAGAGAATTTGGGGTTTGTTAAAAGCTTATAAGAGATATAGACCTACGATACTGCATCTTTTGAATCTGTGGTGCTCAAGTAAGTAGTCATCTAAAAAGCTCAGTGGATCTGTCCTGTCCTATAATGAACTTGGAGCTGGTAGCATGAATTTATGTGAATTTTAGGCAATTTACTTTTTGCAACAAGTTCAACAAACATTAACATCATTGTAAATCATCATTGAAGAATTGTATTTTGTGATATAGAGTTTATGATTTTTTAAAAACCATACAGTAACTGTGATCAGAAATTGTATTCCATTTTGCACCTGAATTTGTTAGGATATAGCGCCTTGCTATATAGGCCTTTACTTATTTGCTGCTTCACTGTATCGCATGTTTTATATATATATATATATATATATATATATATATATATATATATATATATATATATATATATATATGTTGCCAAACCTGAGAGAATGACTAAAAAGTTAAGTAGTGTTTATTCTATAGTACAGTACAGAACAGAACACGACCCGACTCGACAACCAATAAAAAAACACAGACAAAAGTATGGATATGAGATGGGGAACCATAAATAAACAAAACCCAAAGGTGAAACAAAAAAGTAAGGAGTGAAACCCACTTTTTACATATATTTAATTCAGAGCTTTTGCTAATTTGGGCTATAATAAATGTTGTTCAAATTACTTAAATTTGAAAGTGTAGAAATTGTTTAAGAGCATATGGAGTGCTAATAAGAGTGTATAATTGATATTTTGAATTGAAGGAATAGGACTGCAGCAGAACCTTGTTCCTTAATTTTCCCAGCTGGCAAGATTATGAGAACAGCTTATCTAATAGAAGAGGTCCAGCTAAACTAAGCATACCCTGTATACCCAGGGGCAAAGCAGGTTTGTTTACATGTACATGTTTCTGTAGAGACTAGAACCGAAGATTTCTAGAACAATATTTCGTAGAACTGAATATGAGCAAAATAAGCCAAAAAATTAAAAATATACAAATGGGAATTGTAAGCAGGATGTATTTAAAATAACTTTTACTGTACAACATGCATGTTTATAAATAGCTACACAAGTTGTGTTTGTGGTTCCTCTGTGATGAATAAATTCCTTCAGCATGTGCAAGCTGAATACATGCTACTTCTGCAAAACATATTAGAGAAAATGATTTCTAAGTTCTATAAAATATAATTAATTCAAATACATGAAGCCAGTGTGGAACCATAATGCATAACTATTCCTTCCTAGAGCATGTTGGTCTATGAAGGAAGTTAACTTACTTCATGAAACAGGCACCTGTTTGGTGATTGTAACAAAAGTCAGTTGTGTTCCTACACAGACAAATTTTCCTGCTATGCATAATAAATTCCTCTTCTAAAAATTGTTTGTTTTGCTTCCTTATGCCTGTGCATGTGTCCCTGTCAAAATTCTGGCTGCAGAAGCAATAAAAAAAAATCATAAATATTTAATGCGTTGCCAACATTAAAAAAGAAGTAGAAGGTTAATACTGAGTGTCAAACATTTCAAACCCCCAAAGTTTTACTCGGTCACAGTTTTTCCTGAGCTGTCATTTACAAAAATCACAGAATCAATTAATTACCATGCTAATGGTTTTGCACTGCCACTCAACCGATATTTCATGTTTTGACTATTTACTTTCATCATTTCCAAATAATGCTTTTTTTGTGGACATCTGCCAAATTCATTATGACAGCACCACCAGGGTTTTGTGCAGCTTGCCAAAAAAAAACAAAAAAAACATTTAAAGCTTTGAAATTCTGCTAATGCTTTGCTAATTCTTGTAATCCTTGCAAAACCAAGTTTTCAAAAGCTAGTAGCTAAATAAAATAATGAAAATTAAATTAGCTTTCTTCATTTTTGTAGTGATGTAACTATGATATGATATTTTTTTAAAATATGTAAATTTTATTTTGAACATGATTATAACATGTTTTTATTTATGTTTCAAGTGCTTTACCTCAGCACTCTTATTTTTTAACTTTGGTAATTATATTTACTGTTTTAATGTCAATAAAAGGCCCAATACATAAATTTTCTATTCAATACATTGCAATAGTTTAAAGAACAGGTTAAAATGCAAACTATTGGCATTAAACAAAAGTTAAATGCCCCATGTGTTATTTTTAACACACACACAGAAAAACACAGTCATCTATCTATACAACTTAGGTGCCGAAGCTTTGGCTCACATTTACAGACTGTGCTCAATTACCCCTTGAATCACATTTTCCTACCTCCTGTTCCAGGCCAGGAGTTTCAGCCCTGTGTTAAACATATTCCCGTGGAGCCACTGAATCAGGTCGTGAGCCAATCAAAGGGTGAATGCTCTTCGGCGTAGGAAGGATTGGATGGTGAGGAGTACATTCTTGATTACCAAGCACTTCTTTTAATAGAACTATACTAATGTACAGCACAAAACATTCCTCTCATTTCACCAATTGGGACAAAACTGCCCCAGTCCACTGCCCAATGCATCTGTCTGATAAAGTTGTAAACAAAGTCAGGAGAATATATTAGTCAGGCCGCCACAAAGTGCAGATTAAACTTGGACATGAGCATATTGACATTGATCTTTAACAGGATCTGGCATTCCCCTATTCATTTTAGTTAAAGGGCTGATCTAGTTCTGTCTGAATATTAGTGAACAAACCTACGATAATAGGTCTGCAAGACTTCAAAACCATCTCACTTATTTATTTTTTTGTTCTGGGTGTCAATCAAATCACAATTTCTGCAGTCTTATTAATTTCATCATGCATCTGTTGGTACCACCGATTAAACCACATATACTGTATATCAACCCACCAAATTGTGGAGGTTTTTGGGTTGGCAGTAAGTCCTACATGCCGTAACAATTTTAGGATAGACTTTTGTTTGTTGAAAATTGTATGTAAGTGTTTTAACAGTCTGTCTGTAGTTAAAACACGCTAGTTTGAATTTATTCAATTTCAAATTATCTGCTCAGCTCACATATAGCATTATTTGATCTGATTTCTGTTTGACAAGTGGAGTCCTGCCAGGACACTACTGCAAAGACCATTATGCTCTTTCATTCTCACAGGGAATCAGAGTGATTTTACAACCTGTAACATTCTGTCTTACACTGTCTTACAAATGGAGCATAGGATGGTGCTTTCACAAATTGATTAGACTACAATTATTGTGACCTGTACAAGCCAAATGTTTACACCTACTGTAACTATTCTGCCATCACCTGTCTTTAAACTGACCTCATATGAAAAGGAATGCCAGATCTGTTAAAGTTGACGGAACAGTGCCAGCATTCTTATTTTTTTTAATAAAAGCTGCACTATGTGGTCATCTGAATCTACATTCAACTGATTTCATTATAACCTTTATTTTGCAGAGTGATACATCAGACAAAGGGCTGGAAACAGTTTTGTTCCAAGTTGTGGAAAGATGCTGTAGATGCTTTGGATGCTGTACATCAGATGCAAGAAGAAAAACACCACTGTAAAGGAGTAGCTCTCAATCATGTGGGTGATCTTCAACCTTCACTACTATTTATTAGGGAAATCTTTCACTATCTGTTTGGATCTTGCCCAACTCCACCACATGAAGGAAACAATGCACATATCACCAACTTGTGGTCGCCCAATTGTTTTAATTTCAAGTGGTTCACAGATTACTTACAAATCCCAGATCTGCTGTTTCTTAGCTTGAAACTAACAAGGGCATTATCAGACATTGTTCGTGAATAGCATACTTAGGAAAAGTATATCTTTCTATCTGTATATTGTTTACTGTTATTGTTTATTGGCAATTATGTCTTTTTTTCTGTTCAACAGTAGACAGGGAGATAAAATGAAAGCAAGGTGTATAAAACAAAGTGTAGTGTGATGTGTGCAGGAAAGCATAATTAGCTGTAAGTTTGCTGTTATGAGTTGTGGCTAATTAAGATTTAGAAATTCCAATATGACATAACTGCAGTCTGGAACTGTATTTTAAAGTTATTCAATATTAATCTTCTAAACTGCATTTATTTTAAACCTGCTATATTGAAAAGATTTCCGATCAAGTAAAGAATGGTAACACTGTCTTTGGTGCAGTGATCTGTAATATGTAATATCTTGACAGAGACAGTACTTCTTTAGGTCACCTATTTGCTAATGTTTATTAACAAACATGAAATTAAATTTTATCAGGAGATTAGAGAGGACATTACTCAATATGGTATTAAATAAAAGCAGGGACTTACTAGTATAATTTTACTATAGGTTAAAGTCTTTTGAACTGGTTAGAAATGCCTTGCCAAGAAAAAGAGTTCATGGCTAAAAAATCCTGGCCCATAGAATCTTGTAACATTCAATGTTTAAATAAAAGCAAGTATTAAAGATGAAAATTGATTATCTATACATCAACATACTTAGAATGAACTAATGATTTTGTACATCCATTCATTATCTTCCGCTTTATCCTCTATTAGGGTCGGGAGGGGGGGGTTCCCCATGCCCATCCAGGGGAGAACGTCTCGGGTGCTGGGAAGATACACCCAGGACAGAGCGCCAATCCATTGCTGGGCACACACTTACTCACACAGACACACTCTATATGGGGCAATTTGGAGAACTCAATTGACTTGATCCATGTTTTTTGACTGTGGGAGGAAACCTGAGAACCCATAGGAAACCCACGCGGACACGGGGAGAACATGGAAACTCCACCCAGATGGGGATACGAACCGGGACTCCCTAGTGCTAAGAGGCAAACGTTCTAACCACCAAGTCACCGTGCCGCCCTGAATTTGTACACTTAGTACACAAGGTCTACTATGAACACTGAGTATGAAGTATAAAAACACAAAGAAAGAAATGGTGGCTTTTATTGTCAACATAGATTTCAGCCGTACTGTTATTGGACATTAAGTCATGAATGATGATGCAGAATCATCATTCAGAATCATTTAGTACTACATTTATCCAGGTTTGCGCCCCAACAAAGAAAAAAAAAAAAAAGTTGTATTATTAAGCTCAAGTTGAAGATGACAACACTGAAATTCCAAAATGGAAAGAAAATACACTTGGAAACAAGAATCTAACCAAATGTATTTCCTTTCTCATTCTGGCATTCCAAGTCAAGAACTATAAAAGAGTACAAAAAAAAAAAAAAAACCCCCCCCCCCCCCCCCCCCCCCCCCCCCCCCCCCCCCCCCCCCCCCCCCCCCCCCCCCCCCCCCCCCCCCCCCCCCCCCCCCCCCCCCCCCCCCCCCCCCAAACATCTTGGACCAAATCAATCCTGAAATGCCAATGCACTGCTCTATTATTTTGGACACATAAGAAGAACCAATTCACTGAAAAAGACAGTCATGATGGAAAGATTTTAGAATATATTAAGTGTGCACAAACACCTAACCGTGCTTACTTCAGAATGGTTTTGCTTTCTCTAGTTTTTCTGTGTGCTGTTTTAACTGCAGAAAGATGCCTATAATTATTCAGCTCAATTAGACACTAAGCCAGTGGCTCTTGATGGCAGCTTATATGTGGTAGAGGCTTGGTCAATAGGCAATCTATGAATGAGAGGTGGAGATGAGGGAAATCAGGTGACCTAATGAATTTCACCTGTGGCAGTTTCTATGACAATTCTCTTGTAAAGGTTCATGATAAAACATGCTGTAATGCAATTATTTGAAGCAAGAGACATAGGTAGGTACTGCTAAACATTTCTGAAGTCTTTATTTTGGAGATTAAACCCTTTTCAATGCTGTTATTCCAGTTTTATATTTGTTTTAAAACCTCCTTGTCAGGAGTGCACGGACAATCCGACCATGAACTTTGATTTGTGTATTGCTATGCCTTGTTTAGTTAATTAACTATAGTTAATTAACTATTTTGTTATTCCTGCTTAATATGTTTATTGATTATATGTCCTTAATTTAGTTATTTAGCCTTCCCACAATTGAAAAACTAGAGATCGTCGTTGGTCATAGATCACCCTAGTTTGCCTTACCATGCATTGTATAAATAATAAAATCAGATATTATTTATTTGTACTTTGTATTGTAATATATATGTATATGTGTGTGGGGGGTATGTTTAAATGTTTTTTTTTCTGCTTAACAGTGTAAGTAAACTTTAAATGGTGGAAAGCAGCAAAGACAAAAGCAGTTCAAGTTAAAAAAAAAGCAGTAATTTTTTATGGCTGGATATAGGCCATGTCATTTCAATGCCTCTAAAAGTAAACACAGCCTATCAATCATTGTTTACAGGGACATTCTATATAGTGGTGAATAAAAAAAGCAACACATTGAAGCTTTTCTTGTCATCTTTGTGGCCAACACTGTCACAGGAGGAGCCTGATAAATGGAGAAAAACATTTGGTTTTATCTGGCTTTCTGTTACAAGGCCACTGCATGCCAGCATTATTTGAACTTTTGCCTACTGGATTAAAGAGTTCAGAAAGCCTTGTGTGCCTTGCTTAAAGCCAGCCATGTGTCAAAACGCACATCACACACAAACACACAGTGAGTGAAGTGCAGAAGCTGTGGCGATGACTCCATGTGGCTCAGTGATAAGCAGCAGAGGTAAGTGGGTGAGGTAGGAAACATTGAGCTTTGCTACAAATGAGAACCAGATCAAGAGGAATCCCAGAATCTAAACTTAGATTTAGTCACTGCTTAGTGAAAAATCCTATTCACATAAATATTAGCATTTCAGCGACACAGAATTACAGCCAAACAGCAGGTGATTCAGTCCTGAGTTCAGACACCTCATTGTTCATCAAAATATGTAAGCAAAATAGACAGGTTTCTTAACATTTAAACTTTTTAAACATCATAAAGTGATAATTTGTACATTTTAATAATGAGTAAAAGAATAAATGAAAAAGCAACAAATGAATCTTGCTAAAGTGTATATTTGTTAAAAGACAGCCAAAAGAATATTGTTATTGGCAAAATGATTTAAACAACAGTAATTAAAAAAAAGTTACCATTTCAATTAAAAAAATATTGTTTGTGACTTGTAATTTACTTAATTAAAATCAAACTGAATAAATAAAAAAATAAATAATCAAAGTCGTGAAACATTGATTCATCAGTTTAAAAAAACACATACTTCACAAGAGAAATTTATCTTGGTCAGGACTAAAATTTGATGATAATTCAAACACTGACCTTCTTGAGATTTCAGAAAGCTACAGGAAAATGAATTTAAATTGACTTACATACATACTCATAATAAGCATGGACATACATAATAAAATGCCAACTAATGTACAGATGCACCCATAGTGTCTTGGAAATTATTTTACTCTGTCCTGTGTACCTATCTTCATCAGTATAGAAGCTGCGCAGCTACTAAAGCTATCAGTACCAGTCCAGTTGACAGAACCAAGCTTTTCTGTAGTTGCCGATACTCCTCCTGGGCTTTGATAACAAAAACACTCTCATGAGGTCTGAGCTCCGACCCTCTAGCTCTCATTCTTACCGTCCTGCTGAGAGGTGATATTAATCTTCTGCGCAGACACATAGATGCAATTAACAGAACACAGAGTCAATTACCTCCACAGAGTCAATCGACACCACCACTGTCACACAAGATATTAGTATCATGACCTTTTTTTTGCCTGTCAAATATGCTGTTGCCAAATGTACAAGCAAGTTTTTTTTTTTTTTTATTGCCATCACCATCTCTCATTTAAAGCATTTCTGCACCAGAGAAAGTCTGGCACATCCCAATGCTTACAAACTATTTTATGGTTATTAGTTTCAGTAATATTAACTAAGCAAACAAATAATAATAAAATAAATAAACTGCTTATAAAATTTGCAGTGGTACAATGGTAGGTGGTTAGCCCAGCAAATATGCTTATTATTTTTTAACTTTGATTCATTTAATTATATAATGTGCAGTCTGAAAGGCAAGTTTTAACAACAGCTTTTATTGTATTTTACATGTTTTTATAATTTTATTTATTTATGTTGAATTATTTATGTAAAATTATTATTTAATTTTTGAAGCACGTTTTATGACTGAATTGTGTATATAATAAGACCTGATGTGGCTATGTGTGGGAGGAAGTGCATGGAAAAGTAAAATGCAGTGATTAACATGCTATTAAAGAATCTATATTTAGTGACTATATTAAGTGTGTAATTTTCTATGACTAATGAACAGGTCTGTACTTTTATTACATTCTTAATAAATCATACTTAGAGTTCTGTATGCTCAGCATTTACTTAATGATGTGGTTACATTCACGCAGAACATAAGTGTGCCAATCTGATCACACATTCAGCGTGGCACAGTGGTGCAGCAGTCAGTGCCGATTCCTGCCAGACTATTTCATGTTAAAGTCTTCGGATACATAATATGGACAAAAGTATGTGGACATATGTTTAGATGAATTATTTTTTCTTGCATGATATACTTGCATAATGATTTAGATAATACATGAAACAATCTGCTTCCAACTTTCTGCTCTTCTGATGTACACTATATTGCCAAAAGTATTTACTCACCCATCCAAATGATCAGAATGATATGTTTTAATCATGTCCATGGCCATCGTTGTAAAAAAGCACCTGTCAAGCACCTAGGCATACAGACTGTGTTTACAAACATCTGTGAAAAAATGGGTTGCTAGCAGGAGCTCAGTGAATTCCAGTATGGAACTGTAATATGATGCCACCTGTGCAACAAATTCAGTGAAATTTCCTTGCTACTAAATATCCCACAGACAATTGTCAGCTGTATTATAAGAAAATGTAAGTGTTTGGGAATGACAGCAACTCAGCCATGAAGTGGAAGGCCACATAAACTGATGGAGGGGGGTCAGCGAATGTTAACGCACATAGTGCAAAGAGGTTGCCAACTTTCTGCATAGTCAATCACAACAAAATTTCAAACTTCAAGTGGCCCTCAGATAAGCTCAAGAACAGTGCACAGAGAGCTTCATGGAATGGGTTTCCATGGTCGTGCAGCTGCATCCAATCCATACATCACCAAGTGCAATTCAAAGCGTCCGATTCATTGGTGTAGGCACTGGACTCTAGAGCAGTGGAGATGTGTGCCAAGCCCGACTCCTGAAAAACAACCCCACACCATGATCCCCCATCCACCAAACATTACACTTGGCACAATGCGGTCAGACAAGTACCCTTCTCCTGACAACCACCAAACCCAGACTCATCCATCAGATTGCCAGATGGAGAAGTGCGATTTACCACTACATTTACATTCTCATCTGATGGATGAGTCTGGGTTTGGTGGTTGTCAGGAGAAGGGTACTTGTCTGACAGCATTGTGCAAAGTGTAATGTTTGGTGGATGGGGGATTATGGTGTGGGGTTGTTTTTCAGGAGTTGGGCTTGGCCTCTTAGTTACAGTGAAAGGAACTCTAAATGCTTCAGCATACCAAAACATTTTGGACAATTCCATGCCCCCAACTTTGTGGGAACAGTTTGGAGCTGGCCCCTTCCTCATCTAACATAACTGTGCAGCAGTGCACAAAGCAAGGTCCATAAAGACATGGATGACAGAGGCTGATGTGGATGAACTTGGCTGGCCTGCACAGAGACCTTAACCCAATAGAACATTTTTTGGGACGAATTAGAGCGGAGACTGATAGCCAGGCCTTATCCCAATATCAATGTGTAACCTCACAAATGCGCTTATGGAAGAATGGTCAAAAATTTCCATAGACACACTCTTAAACCTTGTGGACAGCCTTTCCAGAAGAGTTAAAATATGCTGAGTTATGAGAAGTGTATTTTCAGGACACAGGAAAGGATAAGGTTCTATGCTAGGATCCATGAATATGTCTAGTCGGGTGATCTACATCTTTGTGCAGTCATGTAGGCTTTGTTATTGTGTAAGCTTTGGTCTTTAGCTTGGGTGTTACTAATGTTGCGAAGGCTTCTGTCCTGTTTTGGCTTTATTTGTGTAGACCTTAAGATGCTGCCTAAAACATGCTGGTGGTGGCTTGTGGTTGCTTACTCCCAAAGGCATTAAGATTGAGTGCGAGTGATAAGCTAAGTGTTTATGTAAGTGGAAGCACAATACAAGCAGGGTAGTGAATTAAACAAAGGAAATTGATACAGGCAAACGGAACTTATATTGGATGAAGCTAACTTAATCTGAACTGGTGATCTTTTCAGCTATGAATAAACTTGTGACTCATTAACAAAATCATTAGCAATGATTAACAAAGCCTAGATGACTTAACAGAACAGAGTCAAAACACAATAATGTGAATCAAAACCAAGGCAAATAACAAAAATATATCTCATAGAAGGAGTGCCTAATGCTCTCCTGGCACTAAGCAAGCATATGTCATTACTATCTTCATTCTTATATCTTTTTCTGGGCAATATGGCTTCCAGAAAATGAGTTTGCTCAGTGTCTTATCAGGCTTAGTTTCCTAGCTTAGTGTCACAAAATACGGGTGCGCGCTGTCCGGAGCGAGCGGCACAGCGCGGTGCGGTGCAGGAAGCGAGCCAGGCGACCAGGTAAGTGAACAAAACAGTGTTTATTAACAGAAGGCAGCTGGAAGGCACGGCGGGACATGCCGGGAGCAAAATAACAAAATTATATATCGGCGGGAAGGCGCCGGAATAAACAAATAAAACAAAACACAACCGCAACACCCGAAGTAACATAAGCTAAAGCTTTAAGCAAATGCTAATGCTAATGCTGACCTGCCGGCTGACGGGACATGTGATCAGGTGATCAGGTCACATGTGATCAGGTAGGACCCAATCCCCGTACGAGCGGATCGGGCCCTACCTACGGAAGCCCTAAGAGGCCAAACCCGAGACACGGGTGACAGGTGGGAGTGGCCCAGCCCTCCCAACCTGACGGGGAAACGAGTAAAACAAACAAAAGGGGGCTCGTGGAATGCGATGAGGCCCCTAGAGGGTGCGGGGGCAACGTGACAGCGAACGCGGCGGCGCCGTGCCCCTGTGTGAGGGTGTGGATGTTGTGACCCCTTGTGAGCTCGAAGGGCATGTGACCCCTTGAGGATGCGGGGCTGTCGTGACCCTAGAAGAGTGCGAGGGCTATGTGACCCTATGAGGCAGCGGAGACGACGTGACCCCTGGTGTTTGCGGGGGCGACGCGACCCCTTGTGAGAACGGCAGCGCCGTGACCCCTTGTGAATGCGAGGGGGACGAGACCCCTGGAGGATGCGGGGGCGACGCGTCCCTCTGTACCTGCGGGGGTGACGAGACCTCTAGTGAGCGCGAGAGGGACGTAACCTCTTAAAAGCGCGAGGACGACATGACCCTTTGAGGGTACGGGAACGCCGTAACCCTTTGAGTGTGCGTGGATGGCGCGACCCTTTGTAAACTCGAGGGACACGTGACCCCTTGAGGCTGCGGGGGCGACGAGACCCCTTAAGGATGAGGGGGCGCCGTGACCCCTTGTGAGCACGAGTAGGGCGTGACCCTATGAGAGTACGAGGAGGACATGACCCTTGGTGAGCGCAGCGGCGCGGCGGCCCTTTCTGAGCGCGAGAGGGGCGTGACCCTTTGAGGGTACGGGAACGCCGTACCCCTTTGTGAGCGCGAGGGGGACGCGACCCTTTGAGTGCACGTAGGCAGTGAGACCTTTTTAGTGCGCGAGGAGAGCCTGACTCTTTGAGAGTTCGAGGGGGACATGACTCTTGGTGAGCGTGGCTCCGCCGTGGCCCTTTCTGAGCGCGAGAGGGGCGTGACCCTTTGAGGGTACGGGAACGCCGTACCCCTTTGTGAGCACGAGGGGGACAAAACCCCCACGCGGACTCCGGTACAGGAGAGCAAAACGCGAATTCAGGGACCCGAGAGACAAACGCGGGTTTAGGGAAGACCGGGGTACACGCGACCGCAGGGGTGAACCGAGTGGACGCACGGGTGGCCCGAGTGGACACAGTTATGACCCGAGTGGACACAGAGGTGACCCGAGTGGACGCGGAGGTGACCCGAGTGGACGTGGAGGTGACCCAGTTTTGGTCCATGAACTGTGCTTGAACAGGTGCAGAGTCCCATGCGGTTAAAACCGCACCCCAACACTCCAGTCCGACAACCACCTTATCCGGAGCGGGTGGCACATTGTCCTGAGAACGGGTCCGATAAACCAGCGCGGAGGCATCGAAGGCCAGGGCGGCTGTGGTATGGTCCCGGGGGGGGGAAATAGACGGCCTCGGCCTCCTCCTTGGACCACAGGACTGCACCCCAGATGATGCTTTGGACACCCCGACTCGGCTCTTAGCCTCCCTCCTCACCGCCACCTGGACACAAAAGAAGAGAACCAGTACCATGGCTCCACCACCTAACACACAGTCCTGGTCTACCGTGGTGGTCACCGAGCACCGGACGCACCCCAATGACAACCTGGATGGTTTGGGGACGGACGTGACCGAAGCAGGATGGCAACCTGTGAGCGGGAATGCCCTAGAGGCGTGGCACGGCTCACAGTTGCAGGACGGCTGCTCCGTGGAGCTCTGAGGAACCAGAGAGGCATCGCGGTGAGAGCCGCGAGGAGAGTCGCGAGGAGAGTCGAGTGGAGAGGCGCGAGGAGAGGCGCGAGGAGAGGCGCGAGTAGAGGCGCGAGGATCGACGCGAGGAGAATCGCGTGGACAGCCGCTCCGTGGAGCTCTGAGGAACCAGAGAGGCATCGCGAGGAGAGTCGCGAGGAGAGTCGAGTGGAGAGGCGCGAGGAGAGTCGAGTGGAGAGGCGCGAGGAGAGGAACCGCGGGGAGAACCGCGAGAGGAACCGCGGGGACAACCGCAAGAGGAACCGCGGGGAGAACCCCGAGAGGAATCACGGGGAGAACCGCGAGGAGAGCCGCGGGGAGAACCGCGAAAGAACCCGCGGGGAGAACCGCGAGAGGAATCACGGGGAGAACCGCAAGAGGAATCACGGGGAGAACCGCGAGAGGAACCGCGGGGAGAACCCCGAGAGGAATCACGGGGAGAACTGCGAGGAGAGCCGCGGGGAGAACCGCGAGAGGAACCGCGGGGAGAACCGCAAGAGGAATCACAGGGAGAACCGCGAGAGGAACCGCGGGGAGAACCCCGAGAGGAAACACGGGGAGAACCGCGAGGAGAGCCGCGGGGAGAACTGCGAGAGAACCCGCGGGGAGAACCGCGAGAGGAATCACGGGGAGAACCGCGAGGAGAACCGCGGGGAGAACCGCGAGAGAACCCGCGGGGAGAACCGCGAGAGGAATCACGGGGAGAACCGCGAGGAGAACCGCGAGAGGAATCACAGGGAGAACCGCGAGGAGAACCGCGAGAGGAACCGCTGGGAGAACCGCGAGAGGAACCGCAGGGAGAACCGCGAGAGGAACCGCGGGGAGAACCGCGAGAGGAACCGCGGGGAGAACCGCGAGAGGAACCGCGAGGAGAACCGCGAGAGGAATCGTGGGGCGGCTCATGTAAGGCGGGCGGAACCCTAGTAGCAGCAGGTGAGGTCTCGCTGACAGCGAGGGGAGAGACCCTGGCGGCTCGGCGTGGCTCAATACACGGGCAGAACGGCACGCAGACCGCGTTCCATGTCTCTCTGACAGCCAGAGGAGGCACGCGATCCGGGCACAGTGGGACGGAGAGTAGCGTCCCCACGCGCAGACTGCGCCGCGTCTCAGTCTGAGACTCGCTACCACTCCAGGGCAACTCGCCGGGGGGATCGCGCGGAGGGTCAAGTTCAAGTTCAAGTTATTTATTTATATAGCGCTTTTTACAACAGTACATTGTCACAAAGCAGCTTTACAGAATGAAAAGCCTTTAAACCCCCAAAGAGCAAGCCGAAGCGACAGTGGCAAGAAAAAACTCCCTTTTATGTTGTTATTCAAGGAAGAAACCTTGGGAGGACCAAGACTCAGTGGGGGACTCATCCTCCTTGAGCGGCCAGGCAGCAACAACAATGTAGGACA